>LPNX010343214.1:0-18432 GCA_001517045.1 Pseudotsuga menziesii
TAGCGTGAGTAACACCACCTGAAGAAGTATCCTTTAAGTTCTCACTGATAGTACCTCTCAAGAAATTAGATTCTCTCTTAATATCCTCGTTTGTAACAGGTTTTGGCTCATCATCAACAGCAGCGCCGGAAACACCAAGAGCTTCCCATAATTTAGGTTCCCACTCAGAATAAGCAGTTTGGAAACCATCAGCATCTTGATCATCACCAAGTCCCAAGGGAATTAGGGCTTTGGCACTCAATAATTCCAAGCGCTTAAATAAATCCTGTGAAGGCTTGTTAAAGTAATGTTTATCTTCTTTACGTGGCCAATACTCAGAATCACCGAGACCAAAAACAGCAACATTCAAACTAGCTAAATCCAAGTCGGTGTCATTTTTCAGAGCTTCCCAGAAAGACTTACCGTCTTGGGGGAATTCACCTTGCCCAGCCGTGGAAGTAATGAAAACTACATTCTCTTCACCAGGTAATTCTTCCAAAATAATGTCATCCATGGACAGAACAGTAGCCTTTAAACCTCTTGCAGATGCCCTTGCTGCTAGTCTCTTTGCCAAGTTTGCAGCATTACCACCGTCAGAAGCATAATAGACGTGTAGCGGTGGGCCGGACAAACCCTCCAATAACTGATCGAAGGCAGCCTTGCTTCTTTTTTCTTGTTTCCTTGTCAACGCATCACCAGCAGATTGCTTTAGATTTCTTGACAAAGATGGATCTTTTCTGGTTAATAGGGTAAGCTTATTCTCACGGTCTAAGAAGTCCTGTAATTGTTTTCTGATAACCGAAGAATCCAAGCTAAATGCCTCCTTATCTGTTGATGGATCGTCATAAACAGGATTAAACCTATACAATGGCCAGTAACCAGATTCAACGGCGTTTTTGGTTTCCTTTAAGACTTCTAATGGAGTATCATTTTCGGAATTATACGGCAAATAAGCCAAGACAATAGAAGGACCATTGTATTTAGATGCCTCTATTATTGCAGTCAATAGTTGGGTGTAAGAAGCATATACTGCTACAGAGGCAACATAGGCACTGTAATAATTCATGGCGTACAAACCAACATCTTTCTTTCTATCCTGGTTTTGCTTTCTATGGTCATATGGCTCTGAATCAATCAATAAAACATTAATGTTTTTACGGGAGGATAAAACCTGTTGAATACCTGAGTGACCCAAATCATAAGACCAGGCATCGGAACCAATTAGCCAGCTTGATTTGAAAATAAAAGAATCGCTTGTTGGAGCTATCTTTAAGAATTTTAAGACAGTAGAGGAATCTTGATTAGATTGTAATAACTGAAATATTTCCAAACCTGTCACATTGGCCTCTTGTAATTGAGCTTCGTCAAGATCGCGTCCATTGAATGACAACCATTTAGATAATAGTTGAACAATTTTATTTGCATCCTCGGACAAGTAAAGACTTGGATCAAGAGAGGTTTTTGCTAAGCTGATCAATTCTTCACGCTGGGCTTCTTGTTTTAAAAAGCGTCCAAAACCAAATTCTGGATTACTTGGTTCAATTGTCTCACTGGAAAATTGATTCAAAATTTGTAGATTTGATGAAAATAACTGTTTTAGCACTTTGATATAGGCGTCTTCTAAGTTCACAACTTTTTTGACAGAAGAAATAAGTTGAGTAACTTCAGCTTGTTCCTCAGCCTTTTCATTGGATTCACCTAAAAATAAGTTATTATCAGGTTCCTTCTTGTTAATATTCGATATGACGGTGTTGATAACGTTGCCATAATCATTCACATTACCAATATTAGTCAACACTACCTGCTCGATGTTCCTAGAAACTAATTCATTAAAATTGCCAAAGAAGTCCAAAAGAAATGGTTGAAATTCGTTTGATTGCGATTTCTTAGAGACACCCTGTAAAACGGCGATTTTGGTAACAGAAGATGGCAGTATTTCCAAGAACTTGGAAAAATTCCATGGTCTGTATACTCTAATCTTGATCAATCCTACGTTTGAAGGCAATACGCTACTGAATTCCGCGTCATATGGTGACAGGTTAACAATGACAGTGGTAATTGACCCTTTACCTTTAACCAGTTCAAAATTTGTCAATGAATCAGTAGCTTCTGACAATGCTACTTTAGTCTCTTCGTTAGCAATCTCCAAGGTAGGAACGTCGATGTCTTGTTCAATAGCTGTACTCGTGCCAATTTTCTCCAAGTTAAGAAAATGGAAAACTGGGGTCAGAGAACTTGTAGCAATCTTATAAGAAGAGTCCGCGTTTGAAATTGCAGTTTGCAAATCAGAAGATATTAAGATGGGGAAAGAAAGATCCTTTAACGCAGGAATTGCGGAATAATCTTGCAAATTCAAATCCACTGTAATCACCAATGGAAGTTTATTAGGAAGAGAATATAGATGGTGGATGGATTTGACCAAAGTAGTTTCATCTGTAAAAACGGTAGTTAAAATGTCCTTAGAGAGTTGATCTTTGATGGTATTCAATGGATCTTGATTGTTCAATAGATGAGTAGCATCTGTGGCAACAGATTCTAGCCCTTTGAAGGATGAATGACTATTTTTTGTGCTAGTAGTGTAGAACACTTTATTTTGGGGAGCACTAGAGGAATATTGCGCCAACAATTGTGGGAGCGTCAAGAGGTCAGAAGCAGTCATTCGCCAATCTTTTGTTTTTCTCTGGTTCCCGTTCCCTACTGTTACTTTATTAGTATATAAGGGATCTAAATAAATATCAAGACGATGGAAAAAAAATAACAAGCAAAGGAACCTTTCTATATCCCAATTTTATTTCACATTAAAAACTATCGTCTTCCAACACTTTATATAACTGCTTGCAGCGGCCAGTAATTCGTCGCATCTCCATGACTCAAATTTTCCAGTGTCTCTTAGCAGTTAAACCATTCCTGCCTCTGTGTGGTGGTAATTGTGGCATTATGAGTTAAGAGATAATACGCACGTGATGAAATTCATTCTGTGAAATATCACGTGGATAAATTATATTACCCGGATTCATAAAACCACGTATTTTACCTGCATCTTTATTGAGTGCTTAGTAAAAGTCAGTTGGTGAAATTCCGCAGATAAAACAGCATATTAGTTGCCTGAAAATAGCCTTATGTGTTGGTTTGATACGTCTTTGTCATTATATACCCAAAGGTTTGTAGTTCATGTTGCGGGTTGGTATGAATAGATTTTTCGTATTTAGTGATTATAATACTTATTACCCATTTCGGCGGCTAATAAGGAATCTGCTAAGATAGGTAAATGTACAATACCATCAATGGCTTCTAAAAGTTTTCAAAGAAGTGGGATAAGGGATGAAAGTTGTGCGTGTGTTGGTTACTCAGGTTCTAATTTGGCTTCAATTTGAAGTGAGATGTTTTGTTTAACATTAGTTTCAAATTAACAGCTTTTGAAAGAAAATATATTTTGGATGAATAGCAGAAAATAGAAATCTGGAAATAAACAAAACAGAGCCAAAATTCTAAGCTTAATAACATGAATATTTGTTTATCTAGCATCTTGTTCCTCCCACTCTTTTTCCGAAAATATGGCTAGCCAACTTAGGTGAATGGGGAAGGGTACTAGATTCATTCATTTATTTCTATTCAAGGACAAGAACTTTTAACATAGTAAGACCTTTATGTTAGTTTGGTGCGGCTGACAAATTCATAGCTAATGTGCTAGAGCTCTTATATTGGTAATTACTAATCCTTCGTTGCTATTATGACTATCACATTATAAGGTAATGAAAAATTAAATCATTGTGTACGGATTAAGTCCTTTCTCTAAAAGAGATCACGTGACTATTTGAATCACTATCTATGTTAATCATTATTGTTTAAAAGATAGTAAGTGACAGAACAACGAATTGTTTCTGTAACTACTTTTTAAGCAGGGAAATAACTCAGCACTGACAAGGGACACTTTTTAAGGATGTTCGCTAAATTGCATGGGAAGAAACAAAGACCAATTTCTTCCATCAATTCACAAACTCCAAGGACTAGCAATACTACTCACGCAAATAGCATATCCTTATCATCGGGTAATTTGATAGTAGGTTCCAATAGAAATTTAAGACAAAAGAAAGAGCAGTTTGGTTCTCAACAAAGGGCTTCCGGCAGAAACCTGATTTCAAATAAGGAAAATGACGATAACGTCAACAATGGTGGTGACAACAATTATGACAATGGGGAACGGGTCCATCGCCATCATATTCCAGGACTGAAAATAAAGGCGTATCAAGCTGAATTAGGCTATCATGAGTCCCGATTTTCCGAGAATTTAGTGATGCTAAATCTAGTTGAGTTCCCGGATATAAAACCTGGTGATTTGGTAGAATTGAAAACATATCACAAAAATCCATCTGCATCGAACGGAGATAAGAAAATTTATTTTATTGCAAAAGATTTTGACGGAGAGACTAAAAGAAGGGCAAAAACATCTAATGTTTCAATACTTTCGGGTCAACTGCAAACTTTGTTAGATTTGCCTTCTAGGTCTAGGATATGGATAAAATTGAAGCCAAACAAATTTGACTTACAGGCAGATGTGGTAGAGTTTAATATCAAAGATTGTCTACTAAATAGAGGTGATATGTGGGTTCTATCATCTAAGCTGGTAGATACATGTGTGTTTATGGATCAAAGACTGGCATTCTTAGACTCTATCAGAGGTACTATTAAGGGAATTTATCGAAATGGTAAGAAGATTGTTTCTGGATATATTGGCGAACAAACAAGGATAATTTTTCGGTCCGAATCTGCCAGATTAATTTTTTTGATTCAAATAACTGATGAAATGTGGAACTTCGAAGAAACTGGTGAACAATTATTTCAAAAGATGGTTAATTCATTTTTCCCGAAGATCTTCAAAAAATGGAAAGATGTGGACACCCACCATACTATCACTATAGCCTTCGCTATATCAATGGACTTGTCTGATACATCATTCAAGGACTTAACACCCGGCGAATCTTTGAAAAATTCACAGGATTATTTTAGGATAGTTGTAGATCAAGTCAGTATTATCCATTGGGTTGATATTATGGAAACATTAAGAGAAGAATTTATGGAAATCAGAAAAGATTTATTAAACAAGCAAACGGATAAGGGTTACAGTGTAGCGAATGGAAGATTTTCACCTGTAATCAAGTCGAATTTTCTCGAATTGGTCAATTTTGCCACGACAATTTTAACGGATCCTTTCAAGCAATTAGATCTTCGACACACCACAACGCACATCATGATTATTTCACCAGGGTCTGGATTATTTGACGTTGATTATAGTTTATTAAGGCTAACAGGAAAAAAACTACTCTCTCTTGAAATGACGATGGATTTAATATGTCTCTCAAAAGCTCCATTGCACATAGTTCCACTTTTTAGGTACCGAGACTTTGAGAACAAGCTTCATCATTGTGTACCGCTTTGGTTAAGTGTTTTCTTTTGGAATGATCATGACAAAAAGAGTAACTCAGAATGGACTCCAAGATGTAAAATTTATGACTTACAAATGATGGGGATTACTGAAAATGAGTTAATTCGGGAAGTGGATGTTGAATATTTACAGCTGAACAAGAAAGTCAAATCACTATCCGAGTTTATGAATGATTACGACAAAAATGCCTTCGAGGTGAAAATTTTATGCGCTGGCTCTAATACGAAACAATCTAAGAAATTAAATTCAAAGTTTGATACCGTCTTCGAGAATGATGTTGTTGTGAAGGCAAGGAAAATCCCGGCAACAGCAACAACAACACACGGTAACACAAAATTCATATGGAGAGGTCCAAAAGTTGCTCTCCCAGCCATTAAGGATATTCAAAAACCAAACGTAATACCAGATCTATCAATAAAAACAATAGAGGCCTCTTTTTATGATGATTGTAATACTACAAATGATAAAATTAGCACTCCCACCACTTCTAACAATGACAATCTCGAAATGAATGACTCATTGGTCTCTGTGAGATCTGCTGATAACCAAAACACATCTTTGGCGCTGGATTCGCTCAAAGGACTAAGCAAAAGGAACTCATTGAAAGATTTTACTCAAAGAGTAATTACAAAATTTATTTCGAACATAGACACAAGTAAAAATAAAGAAATAAAGTCAACATTACTCAGAGATGATGTGGATAACTCATCTTTAGGTTCAAATACACCACTACCATCTTCTGAAAGTAAAATAAGTGGCCTGAAATTACAACAAAAAGGCCTGGCAGATGAAAACGTTATCAGTAAACGTGGAAATTTGATAATAAAGAAAAACCTATCCATTTTTGGGCTACCTAGTAATGAAATCATGAGTGGTTCACCCTCCTCATATTTAGGCTCATCACATACCAGAACATCCTCTAAACTTTCTAATATGTCAGACAAGGCTGCTTTCATTACAGAAGGGCAAAAATCAAAACATGATGACTCGAACACTTATAGCCTCACACAGCAATTGAAACATCGTATAAGTGAAACTTGGGTGGATATTAAAAGTCCTTCCATTCCGGTAAGTAGTGAATTTGCCAACGAATTATTGCCTATACGTTGGAAAGATGTATGGCCAAAATATGTGGCCAGAAAATATAGTAAATGGAGGTCTTTTACAACCCCAGCAGAGTTACCAATCACAATTTCTGATTTTCCATCCAAGGATGATTTTGATAGGAACTTCATCTTCAGAAATCACTCAGTGACTTTGAACACAGATCAAGAACAATATAATCAGACATACAAAGACTTACTTCGTGATATGATTTATATGCGACTGTTAACTGGTTTTCAAATCTGCGTGGGCCGACAAGTAGAAAAAATAGAACTTTCTAGGGAAAGTGGTGAAAGTGAAACTGTAGTCAACAAGTATTTAGATTTCAATCAAAATGATGCGTTCAAACTTTATCTAATGATCGACTCTGAAATACACAGAATAACATGCTCGTCAAGTGGAATTATTGATGTGGAGAGGTATTTGAGAAAAGATGAAGCAAACTTGTTTGATCAGGTTCCTAGTTATATTCCGTTGGTTAAAACGAGATACGAGAGCTCATTTCGTGATGCTATGATTGACCCACTTCATGTTAAAAGAGAATCTTTGAACTGGAATCAAATTGATCAGGTTCTAGCAGGTTATGGCGATAACTTAATAGATAGGAAATGGCACGGATTTCGAGCTAAATATGTGGTGTTACCAACAGATATCCCTCCCAACACATATTCTATGGTTATCAATGGTAAAAGCGAAACTTTAAACCCAGAAGAAATCAGAGTCGAGGGTTTGAGAAGATTAATTGGCTCAATAACGAGGTCAAGACTAAGAACAGAGAAAGAAAAAAAAGGAAGAAAAACTAAGAGAGAAGAAATACAGCCTGAAGTTATGTTTTACACCGGCCCGCTTTACAACTTCATTAATGAGCAACAAACATCTTTAGAAAGCTCGGCTATAAATTTTAAAGATTCAATTTTTGTTAATGATAATAACCTTTTAAACAGAAATGTAGAACTATCCAAGTTGGCGTATCAAATTCAACGTGGCGAAGATCGCATTACTTTGGTCAACAGAAAATGGCACTGGAAAAAGCATGAAAAGTGTTTTGTTGGCTCGGAGATGGTTAATTGGCTCATAAGAAACTTCTCTGATATAGATACTCGAGAAGATGCAATTAAATATGGGCAGAAGGTGATGAAAGAGGGATTATTTGTTCACGTTTTAAATAAGCACAATTTTTTGGACGGGCACTACTTTTACCAGTTCTCACCTGAATACGTAATGGACACTAATAAACTAGAAAAAACAAACTCCCATCGCTCTACATTATCCGATCCAAAGCAGATGTTGAGAAAAGCATCCACTGGTAGCTCAAACGATCCAAGCGCTATGACTCCTTTTTCTTCAGTAGTACCTGCTATAAGCGCTTCGAATGCTTCAGTTGCTGACGCCAAAGAGCCATCACGCCCTATTTTAATGCTGAGTAACTCTCTTGTTATCGATGTTGATCCCGCGGGAAAATCCTCGAAACAAGAATCGTGTACAGTCCATTATGACAGAGTTCATAACCCCGACCACTGTTTTCACATAAGATTGGAATGGTTGACTACCACCCCAAAATTGATCGATGATTTGGTTGGGAACTGGTCAAGGTTATGCGAAAGGTACGGTTTGAAAATGATTGAAATTCCTTGGGAAGAACTTTGTACTATCCCTTCGGTCAATCCATTTCACTCTTTTGTGGAAATTAAGTTAGCTATCAATCCTTGGGAAGATCCTGAGTTCAAGGATAGGGAGCTTTTCGCTAAAAGCAAATTCTACTACCACGTTTATCTTTTAAAGGCATCTGGGTTTTTATTAGACAATAGGGCATCCAAATTTTTACAAAATCAAGATATAGAGTTTGACATCATGTATTCATGGGGCAAACCACAGTTCAAATATGTTCAATATATTCATCATACGGGTGCTTACGTTGCGGAATTGAGGGAAAATGGCTGCCTATTTTTAGCTCCTAACAACATTTATATATCCAGAGTGAATCCGGGAAACATAATCGGGAAAATTCATTCTGCTTCAAGCTCTTCATTAGATGCTCAAAAAGTGATCCTAAATTTCAAATCAACTTGCTTGGACTATCAGAAGTTAAGGTCAATTTTCCTTGACGCAAAGGAAATGTGGATTACAGGAAAGATTGTAGAAGATTGAGTAGCCCCATGACATGGATGAGTTTCTTCACAAAGTAAATAATATTCGAACGTGGATAGTAAAGCATAATGTTATCTATTTATATATAAATATACCTATGTTTTTATATGTCTGTTTACTGATCTAAAGTCTTTGAGCAATCTTGATAACATCACCCAAAACACCAGCGGCAGTAACGGCAGCACCGGCACCGGCACCTTGAATGACAACAGGATTGGTGTAACGCTTAGTCTTGATGGAAATAACGTTATCTGATCCCTTCAATGATGCAAATGGGTGTGAGTAATCGTACTTTTCAATTCCTACAGACACAGATTTGGTGGCAACATCGACTTTACCAATGAATCTCAATACCTTATTTTCAGTGGCAGCTTCCTTCTTCAATTGAGTCAAATCTTTATCGTAATCAGATAATTTTTCCAAGAATTCATCAGCAGACTTGACAGATTCCAATGGTTTTGGAATCAAAGACTGGACAGGGAAGGAAGTTGGAGATTCAACTTCCACACCAGATATCCTACCAACAATGGTAACCTTTCTAGCAACATCCAACCCATTCAAATCATCTCTTGGATCTGGTTCAGTATAACCCAATTTTTTAGCAACTTTGACAACATCAGAGAATTTGACGTCGTTAGCTTGACTAGTGGAGAACTCGTTGAAAATATAAGATAGAGTACCAGAGAAGATACCTTCAATTTTTTCAACTTCGTCACCGGTTTGAATAATTTCTCTTAAGAAACTGATGATAGGCAAACCAGCACCGACGGTAGCTTCATGATAGACAAAACCGTTAGTTGGCTTGTTTGAGAAAAGAGCCTTCCAGGTAGCCAAATCAGAGGAAAAGGCCTTCTTGTTTGGAGTAGCAATGGAAATACCATTTTCGACAAACTTAGTGTAAAAACCAGCAATGTAAGCGCTGGAAGTGTTATCAACCAAAATGACTGGCTTAGGTGAAGTCTTCAAATGAGCAATTAAATCATCCAAAGGCAACGTTTTAGTAGTGGAGGCTGCTAAAGCAGCCTTCCAATCAGAACCAACATTTAATGGAGAAAAGTCCTTGGAGATTAAAGAACGCTCAGCTTCAGCCAAAAGAACTAGATTGTAAGTAATGGTAGACTTCATGGCTAACAATTGATCCAAGAAAGCTGAACCAACAACACCGGCACCGATAACGGCAACATTAACAACTTTAGTGCTCATTTTTTTTTTATTATTCGATTGATGATACTATCTACGTTCTTAAAACAGTCCTGAGTACACACACAGAAGATTTAGCTTCAACAAATTGTCTATCGCTAACCGCAATATTTACATATTCTTTATACATTTCTGTTCCATTCAACCCAACTTTACCACCAGGGCACACTTCTTCCAAAATATGGTCATCAACACACCCGTACACCACCATGTGCGTTATTGAAAAACTCACGTGATCTTATCCACTAATAGCCTCACTCTATCGAAGACTTCCTTCTTTGTAACACGTTTCTTAATTGCACTTGGCTTAGAAGTAGGGTCTGGAGTGCTTTTTGATGTCACAGAACCTGATGACGGTAGTGCTGGATTGTTTTCATCGTTCACGTCTGTGAGGGATTGATCCTGTCGAGCTAGAGGAAAATAGAGATACTCGAAATAAATGCCCAAGCAAACGCTGTCAAATGCAATTCCGCTATGTCCCTTTTTCAACTGGAAAGCAAGTTTTAACCCGGATGATATTTCTTCAGGGTACTTTCCTTGGTCGAAAACTTGGTTCAGTTGCTCACTAATCTTCAGGAATTCTTGGTAGTTCAAGGTTGGAAGGATTTGCTCCACGTAGCTCTTGTCTTGCAATTGCAGCTTGATTTTGGCACTTTGCGTGTACACATTAATGGCACGCTCTAATAGTTCGTTTACGTTCACAGTTCCAGAACCAAATCGCCTTAGCTTTTTTATAACAAGACCTGTTGTATTGAAGTCTTTTATTGCGAAGAGTAAATCCAAATACAAAACCAGGTACTGGTAAGTATAGATGAAATGTTTCCCTGGCCTTTCAAAATCTGGTTTCCATATATTGACCAAGTTTTTGTTTATACTTTTTGCGGATATTAAGCTATCCATCTCCTCCAAAGCACCGTTCACATCACCCAAATCGTCAAACAATATGCGCGCTATTCTGTAACGAGGTCTGTGCTGCCATTTTTTTTTATCAACAGATAGTAAATGGCGAAGTAGTCTTATGATTTTGTCAAAAAAGAATTTTTCTTGATAATCCCATGCAAGACCTTCGTCGTTGACCCAAAATTCCTCTTGTTCCTGGAAGAATTGGTTATCTTTAGACAGTAAGGTCAGAGCTTCGTTAACACCTATGACGCCTCTTTTTACCCACTTGTAACAAGCATTAACTAACAGATAATGGGGTTCTATGATCGGATCTTTAGCAGGTGATGACTCATAAGCTATTTGGCAACCCTGAGTAATATATTTGGCAACTAATTTACAATTATTACCACCATCTGTTTTGAAAAAGAACTTGGCCAGATTGTAAAAACTAGACCAATTCAACACGAATACATCGTCCTGTGACTTGATATCGCCGGATAAAGAACAAGCCCTATTAAAACATAAAAATATACTTTGCTCGATGTTAAAGTCTGAGATTGTGGTGATTTTCTTAGTTTTTTCCATTACTACTTCACCGGTTTCAGACAATCTCATTGTATTCTCAGCACTGCTTTTCCAGCTAAAACAAAGCTTATTCATGGGATTATAGTAGCCGCTAATCAGCATAGATCCTAAGTCATCCAATGCCTCCAATATAATCTTTTTATCGTCAATAGTTCGATCCAACTTACTATAATAAATGGAAATGGCCATTAAATAACACAATATTGCCTTTCTTTGAGTCAAAGCAATAACATCTTTTTTCTCAGGGACAGTGATCTTATCTGAGGTCCATATTAAATCATCTTCAACAATATAACTGTAACACTTTCCGAGTAATATCCAACTTTCGAAACGGTTTGTGTTGTATATAATGTCATTCTTTAACATTCTGATAATGGAGTCTAATTCAGAAGGTCTTGCTTGCATAGACTTCTTTCTCATTTTATACAAACCCAGGGACTGTAAGCTGGATACGTAGAACAAGCCGGCTGTCATGCCTTGCTGTAACTCGTCGTTTGGAGAAGTTAAATACAAACTTGTTGCACCAGAAAATGTATGCTTCAACAAGTCTGCCGTTATTGGCCTTGATAAATATTCATTTAATAGAAATGAGTTTCTAGATATGATATGATTGTCCAGCGTTGATGGGTCGCCAATTTTTTCTATAATATTATCCATTATCTGTTTTAGGGTGGTCTTTGACGACGACAGGTAAGGGTTCTTATTTTGATACTGTAATTTGATTAGATATGTACCTAAAGGCAAAGAGTGTATCTTTTCCATCTCTACCGCTTTTGTATCATGCAGATCAGGACTGAAGTTATCACTAGCTATCGTGTAGTGATATCTACACCACAGTATTTGCTTCAATTGTAAAAAAGAATCATTATTAATGAATTGGCACAATAGTTTTTCAGCTAAATCTAGGAACTTTCCATTTGATGCATCACAAAAATGGAAATGTCCAAAAAGAGTGTGTAAGGACCAAATTAGTTCCGTTGTTTCAATACCTTGTTCAGCAGGTGTCCTGAGCTTTGCTTGTAAATCATAATAATAAAGTATCAACGTCGCTAAATCTATCATTATATCCTTCATTTTCCCTGATGATTTCGATGCTCTTTTGAAAAAAGACTTATTAGAAACGTCGTTAACCGCAGAGCTTTCATAGAAAAGGACAGTATAAAAGAAGAAGAATGTTTGCAGCAGCTTTTCAAACATNCAGAGCTTTCATAGAAAAGGACAGTATAAAAGAAGAAGAATGTTTGCAGCAGCTCTTCAAACATACAGTCCTCCAAGACAAAATCGCTGCTTTCCCACCTATTTGAATTTAGTATCGCTGTCAGTTGGCTTGAGAAATAGCCAATTGCTGTCAACACTGTTAATAACATTTGGTGCCTTCCGTGTGGGTTCGATTCTTTGTAGACAGGTGACGTCAATGCGCCCTTCATAAAATCAAGTACGTGGAAATAAATTCTTTGAACATCCTGTATACTGGATTTTTTGACATATGACGAAAAGAGAACGCCCCAAAGTCTAATTTTCAATAAAAATGGTGAGTTGAAAATAAAGGAAACCATCTCCTCATCAATATTTGAATGATTAGTCGAAGGGTGTAATATATGTAAAAGGACTTTTTCTAGTGTCTCTAGATGATTTTCTGAATGAGTGTCAGAGTTCGTGTCTTCAGATATATCTTCGACTGTTATGTTTTGTATTATTCTTATTTTCCTTTTCTGGGATTGAACTGTGTTTAGGTTTAGTGCCGGTATATGACGGTAATTCGGATAGGCAATGTCTAAAGAAGAATCTGAATCCTTTATAGTATTTTCTAAAGACGTCAAAGTTTCAGAGAGTCTGCTATCGACTATATCACATGTATATTGCAAGAAGCAGTAATGCGTCCATTGAAAATGTACATACAGTTCTTTATCTTTTTCGTCAGCAATTTGTTCTAACAGAGTATGCCACGACCTTATTCTTTTCTCGACTTTATTTCTTTGACTTTTTAGGTCTGCTGACTTATGTCCTTGAATCCGTTTATTTGTGATTTCCTCCACAATATTCCCTAAATGGTTAACAAGAAGTTCGTAAATCGATAAAGCCAAATATTTGCATTGCCCTTTGTTTTTGTTAATAAGCGCAAAAATGTTCGATTCGATTCCAAATACAAACCATAAAACAATTTTTAGAAGCTGAGACTCCCAAAGGTAGTCTATAATGAGACGCCTTCCGTTTCCTTCATCGTAAGTTCCAAGCAATGTGAATAATAATTTCAAACGCACTTGATGGAAGTGAAGATTGCCTGCATTCACTTCGGAAATAAAAGATCTGATGTGATCCGAGTCCAAATCATTTAAATATCTAGGAAAGCTCTCCTTATCATCAAATGCATTGGATTTCAGGAGCGCATTTAGTTGGAATAATTCCTCATTTTCGTTAGAACCACTGGACAAGTAGTCATTTTGGTTAAAAATATCAGTATATCTACTACTCCAAGATTTCAAACATTCATAGAGATCAGTATAGGGAATAAATTTTTCAGGTTGTTTGTCACTGGAGCCAATGATAAATTTGGAGGCAAATGTGTCAAAATCGCAAAAGGGTAGAATGTGAATATATGACAACAACGTGTTGAACTCACCAAAAAATCTTTTATGAACGTCCATAACAAGCTCTTTTGAGTTTTCTTGTTCTCTTTCTTTAAAGCGTTTACTACTTCTTTGAAGAGGCTTCGTGCTATCGATATGTTCATCAGTTCTCTTGTTAGGCCTTGCTTCTTCATTAGTTTGGATATCCGATGGAGCTAAATTCCCACTCTTATCATCTGCTCGTACACTCTCCTTATCTTGCTCTTCTTCTTGTCGCTCAGACTCTCTATCTAAAGATGGTGTATTATTAATTGCTTCCGATAGTTCAAACTTAACCGCTTCAATAGGTTCTTCAATTTCGTTATACGGATCCATATTCCTTCCAATAAGAGACGATGTTTTAACGCTGGGTAGTAAGTTTTTCAAAGCCTTCGCAACTTCATCCCATGATTCTTCATTCAAAGTGACATTAAACACGTCCAGCTTTTTCATTATTTCCTCATCTTGCTTTTTCATTTCTGATATTCTAGAAAGAATTGGACCAAAAGCTAGTGGTTCCGGCTTAATATCTTTGTACTTCTCCAAATGATATCTCTCAAAGATTGTGTTATCCGATAAGTTGGGGACTAATAGTTTGTTCGTGAGTTCTACGTAGTTATTCATCATCAGAGTCAAATCGTTCAAAAGAAATTTACGATGTCGCCCCAACAAAAGTGAAAGATTTTCTTGCTTAGTGAATTCATATTCTGATATTAAACGTTCCAACTTGACACTATTAAAGCTCTTGAAGATGCGAGCCAGCAAATCTGTAACTGCAAAATCAGCATCGCTATGTTGAATAGACTCAACCAAGTTCTCAACTGCTTTTAAAATACAATTAACTAGTTCTTGTGAGTTCAACCTTTCATAGTTATTCTCCAAATACAGATGATAGTACATCCCTCTGTTCCTATAACATAGATATCGCAGGTTATCTAGCGTAGGAGAAGAATTGCGATACATGCCCCACCTATCAGGCTTGACGACATCAATCTGGAAGAGCTCTTGGAATTTGCTGTCCGACTTTTCGAAGTCCTTGTTTTTTAGATCAATCAGAGCGTCCTGCAAAATATTAAAACTCTGTTCTATTTGAAGCTCTCTTGAATGCTCCTCTGCTTCATATTGTTCACCTTCGATGTTTGAATTGAGGGCATTGAACATAGACATAATAAGCTTTATCTACAATCTGTGCTGAGGTTCTAACTCCTTAAAGTGCCTTTACGGACCTGCCTTGCTACCGTCTATTTGTATTTCTGCTCTTCCCAACGTAAACAATTCAATAAATAATTTCGCGATGGCACATAGTAACAAGCTGTTAAATCGAAGTAAAGAAAAGGAAAGTCAAGAAAACAAAGAGAGAAACAAATGCAAGGGTGATGGTTCAATATGTGGTAGAATGGTTACCAAGGATACAGAGCATTTCAGTGGTAGTAGAAGGTTGGAAGCAGGTGGAGATAAAGAACTTGAAGGACACACTCATGAGCATATCTGGTGATGAAGAACAAGTTGAAGATATTTTACTTCCAGTAGAAGTTGAAGAAAAAGTAGACACTTCTTACAAGTTCAAAAACAGAGGTAAAGACTTAGAATGGATGACGAAGTTAAGAAGCAAATCCTCTAAGATATATGACAGTTCTATCATGTCGCTTCCAGATGGAAGATGGACTAAAGAAGAGCTTCGCTCAGATTCTGATTTCTCGATAGAATGTCTTAACTGTAAGCAAAAAATTATAAGCAAAGATAACTGTCAAGTTTTGAATGATATGCCTTCAGAGTTTTGGTTCGAGTTAATGGATTATTGGCATTGCCACAAACCCGATGTTAAGGAAGACAAGTCTTCCTACACAAGATTTGAAACGCTAAAACCATCTAAAAACGAAATTTTAATTGGAAGCTCTTATTTTCAAGGCACTCCTGCGACTTTTGAAAATGTAGCGACTACAAAGGAAAATGATAATGTTTTATGCATAAAGTGCTCAGCAGTGTTAGGCCAAGTAACTGCTGGTTCGCTTTATAAACTACACAAATGGAAACTGCAGTTAATACGCAGTGGAAACACATACAAATTTCCTCCAGAATGTGACATTACAATTTCTTTAATAAACGTAGTTAAGGCAAACTCTTGTCGTTACGTACTAGTAAAATGTAAAACGGAATCATTGCTAGTTTGGATATTTTCCGTTGACATTGGAGTCACATTGACGGGAAAGAAAAGCTTCAAGAGAGCGATGAAGTTGCTTTACACAAACAGCGTTACCACAATAAATCGATGTCTCAATCGACAAGTCGTCGAGGAATTAGATTTCCAAGAAACATCGTTTAATGCTTTTTACAGCGCCCTTCAACATACTAATGCACTTTTACCCTCAAGCATGAAAAAAATTGGTGAATGGACCATTAGCTATACATCACTAATCTAATTTTAAGAACCATTATCTTTCAAATTTGTACAAATATTGTCATCAAGTAATAAATAGCTTCTTTTTTTTTTAACATACAGTTGTAGAATTAACTTCGTTGGCCGAAGAATTGCACAACAATAGCGTTTGTTATATTACTAAATATAGGGGCTTTCTTGGGAACGAAAGTGAAACAAACGCTTTTAATACAATGAAGGTCGAGAAATCATCTAAAGGCTTGGAAGTTTTAGTGAGGACACAGGAGGATGATCTAGAGGGGTTCTCTTTCCTGGAGATTATGGACCGCGTAGACCCTTTACCATTAGACTTCGAGAATTACAAAAATTTCAAAGAGGGCATTTACTATATGTGTACACACGATGGCACAAAGATCGGTTTCGTGTTGAAATTTGCGATAAATGAAATGGAGACTGTTTGCTCGGAAATCTTCGAAGAAACCTTCCAATTAGATGAATCTAGACATGAGTTAAGGTTTAAAAGTGAAGATTTTGATCATAGAAACAATCTAATTGACCAATTGGCTCGTAAAATGTATCTAGAATCATCCTTGAGTGGTGTGAAGGGCTGGAGAAACGAGAAATATGCCGTTTGGGTTAATAAAAAACCCTATGTACTGGTTGAGCGTGCAGTAGCAGGTGTTCTTGGTATAATTACCTACGGGATTCATATTAATGGTTATGTGCTAGATCCAAAGTCAAAAAAAATTCAGTTTTGGGTTCCAAGAAGATCTAAAACGAAACAAACATGGCCGCTAATGCTTGACAACATTATCGCCGGGGGATTAGGTTATCCTTATGGTATCTATGAAACAGTTTTGAAAGAAAGCATGGAGGAAGCCAATCTAGAAAAGAGTGTTATTGAGGATAACATTAAAGCAACTGGTTCAGTTTCCTACCTTTACTTTACGGGTGATATTTCTGTAACGAAGTTTAATAAGGAATCAGATTTTATCGTAGGGGAAGTACAATATGTGTACGATCTAAAACTCAGCGAAGACATCATTCCAAAACCAAACGATGGTGAAGTCGAGAGTTTCAATTTATTCAGCCTGCAAGAGACGATTAATGCTTTAAGAAATAAAGAGTTCAAACCAAATTGTGCATTGGTAATGGTAGATTTCTTGATTAGACATGGCTACATCACTCCAGAAAATGAGCCCAATTATCTTGAACTAGTAACTAGAATGCACAGAAGGTTACCATTCCCCACCTTGAATTAACATTCAAGAGGTTACCGGTTGATATCTAAACAAATATAAAGAATTTTTTTTCATATATACACATCTAGGTACATACTATCTAAGATCAAAAGTACTCTATTTTGTCACTAAACGGAGGAAGGCGTTCAGTTCGTTTGTGGTTAGTGAACAGAATAAGTTACTTGGAGAAATTTAATTCTATGTCAAACCACTCTCTAGAAACAACTTCCGATGGTGACAAGCTGACATCTCCATACACTAGTGGTGAAAAGTATACAAAAAACCACGCAACAGCACAGGAGACACACACCAAGAAGACGGTATAGGGTTTAACGTAGACCTTAGGGTTCCGTTCATATGATGCACCTGAAATATCCTCGTCTTTCTCCAAATCCAATGATTTGCAATCACTGAAAATTACTTCCCATAGTGCTCCTGAGAATAAGCACGCGATTAAATGAGCTGGTAAGTAATGATGCAAAAACTTTTGACGCGCCATTAAAAAGAATGGAAAATAATGACAGCACCAGGAGACGAAGAAAAACATCAATGGGCCATACAGCTTTTCTCTGGTCATCTTGTTTAGGGCATAATAGCCACGATGTCTAGTAATTAAATCGGCCACGATAATGCCAACAAAAACAGCCAATGATATGACTTGGAACCACCACCCAATGATGTTACCAATGAAATATATTTGCTTCTTTTCGTCACCGTTGGTCCAGAACGAAACACCACTTAAACTACCGGGCCAACTGTAAGGTTCAGAGGCAAATGGATGCTCTGATGATAGTTTATTGTTATGTTCGAACATAGATTTTTGAGTTTCAATCCATTTCTTCAAGAATGGTAATGGCTTAACAACCT
>LPNX010343234.1:0-17548 GCA_001517045.1 Pseudotsuga menziesii
TCAGTATTCACATACTAAAGATGTAGATGATGATGGTTTAGATGATGATGTGCTGACGAAGCCTCTGTCTCGAGTAAAGTTCGAACACTTTCGAGACAAGCTTTGTGTGGTTCGGAAAGACCTTCCTCGAAAGGGGGAGTAGTGATGTTGCAGTGGGATTGTATCATCCCTAGGCGCTTGCCCTAAAGTGATTTGAAGACCTCTGTCTTCGAGAATGAAGAGGGATTGTATCATCCCGGGACATCTGTCCATAATAGATCCGGTGACCTCGGTCCTCGAGAACGTGGTGGGATTGTATCATCCCTGGGCACTTGCCCTAAAGTGATCTAGAGACCTCGGTCTTCGAGAATGAAGAGGGATTGTATCATCCTGGGACATCTGTCCATAATAGATCCGGTGACCTTGATCCTCGAGAATGTGGTGGGATTGTATCATCCCTGGGCACTTGCCCTAAAGTGATCCGGAGACCTCGGTCTTCGAGAATGAAGAGGGATTGTATCATCCCTGGGCACTTGCCCTAAAGTGATCCGGAGACCTCGGTCTTCGAGAATGAAGAGGGATTGTATCATCCTGGGACATCTGTCCATAATAGATCCGATGACCTCGGTCCTCGAGAACGTGGTGGGATTGTATCATCCTTGGGCACTTGCCCTAATAAAGTGATCCGAAGACCTCGGTCTTCGAGAATGAAGAGGGATTGTATCATCCCGGGACATCCTGTCCATAATAGATCCGGTGACCTCGGTCCTCGAGAATGTGGTAGGATTGCATCATCCTTGGACATTGTCCTAAAGTGATAGGGACTGATTCTCTCGTAATCAATCTGGTGGCTTCGAGAATGTGGTAGGATTGCATCATCCTTGGACATAGTCCTAAAGTGATAAGGATTGATTCTCTCGTAATCAATCCGGTGGCTTCGGTCCTCGAGAATGTGGTAGGATTGCATCGTCCTTGGACATAGTCCTAAAGTGATAGGGACTGATTCTCTCGTAATCAATCTGGTGGTTTCGAGAATGTGGTAGGATGGCATCGTCCTTGGACGTAGTCCTAAAGTGATAGGGATTGATCCTCTCGTAATCAATCTGGTGGTTTCGAGAATGTGGTAGGATGGCATCGTCCTTGGACGTAGTCCTAAAGTGATAGGGATTGATCCTCTCGTAATCAATCCGGTGGCTTCGGTCCTCGAGAATGTGGTAGGATTGCATCGTCCTTGGACATAGTCCTAAAGTGATAGGGACTGATTCTCCCGTAATCAATCCGGTGGCTTCGGTTCTCGAGAATGTGGTAAGATTGCATCGTCCTTGGACATAGTCCTAAAGTGATAGGGACCGATTCTCCCGTAATCAATCCGGTGGCTTCGGTCCTCGAGAATGTGGTAGGATTGCATCGTCCTTGGACATAGTCCTAAAGTGATAGGGACTGATTCTCCCGTAATCAATCCGGTGGCTTCGGTCCTCGAGAATGTGGTAGGATTGCATCGTCCTTGGACTTAGTCCTAAAGTGATAGGGACTGATTCTCCCTGGACTTTAAGTCCAAAAGTGATCCAAAGACTTTTTGTCTTTGAGTTGTGGATTGCAGGTTATTGCTGATGATGATGATGCCGTATTGATCGAAAGATCAGAGTATGATAATGATGACGTACTGATCGAAAGATTAGAGTATGATGACGTATTGATGGAAAGATCAGAGTATGATGATGACGTACTGATCTAAAGATCAGAGTATGATGATGACGCACTATGATTATGATGTTTCTGATCGAAAGATCAGAGTATGATGATGATGTTTCTATGTTGATGATGTTTCTGATCGAAAGATCAGAGTATGATGATGATGTTTCTGATCGAAAGATCAGAATGTGATGATGATTATGATCGACAGATTAGAATATCATGATAATGATGTTGCTGCTGATCGAAAAGGCAAAGTGTTGATGATGATATTGTTGATCGAGAGGTCAAAGTACTGAAGATGTTGTTGCTGATCGAAAGGTCAAAGTGTTGAAGATGATGTTGCTAATCGAAAGTGTTGAAGATGATGTTGTTGATTGAAAGGTCAAAATGTTGAAGATGTTGCTGCTGATTAAAGAGTCAAGATGCTGAAGATGTTGCTGATCAAAGCGGTCAAAGTACTGATGATGTTGAAGACTAAAGATTGAAGATGAAGACTACATGATGTTGAAAAGCTTCCAATGATTTATAGATGTATCACCCTGATGATGTTGATGATGTACTCTATCTCTCTCCTATTATTGTTGTTGTTGATGTTGTTATAGAATACCCTTCTCGTTAAGGGGGAGTGTTGAAATATTGTAACTTCGAAGAATATTCTATATGTATTTCTTTGTGGTCCCCGATGGTCCTACTGGGAGAACCACTTGTATTACTTTGTACCCCGATGCTCCTAATCGGAAGAACTAATAAGAGTCATGAGGCAGTCCCCTCTAATTGTAAAGGTGGGTCATTAGCACCCCAGTGTGGTTACTTGAGCCTACATGTGTAACTCAAGCCTACATGATTAACTCGAGCCTACATGACAGATGAGTTAACTTAAGTGAACGGATGAATATAAATAGAGGTGTAGTGCTCCTCATTTGAAAACACACACACTCACTTGAGTAGCGCACTTGTGGAGGAGAGAAGTAGCTAGAGAAGGAGGAGGATCAGGTTTTTGATCTCCTTGTTGGTTTTTCCTTTTTACCTTTTTGGGGCATCTATATTGAGGAAGCTTTTGCTGGGTTTTTCCCTTTAGGGTTTTCCTAGGATAAATCTGTGTCGTTCTTGTGATACTGTTTCTTTCAGTGATCCTGTTTATATGCTTTTGTTATGAAAAACGAAATGATATACTGATGTCTTAGCTAAGCATATGAAAATTTAACAACTTCTGCTTTAACTCTCTCTCTCTCAAGCTATGTAAATTGTTTACCCAGATTGACTTGTCCCTTCGGTGACAAGATCAAACTTAAAAGTATCTTAGTATAAGGCTGTTTCAAATAATGGTTATGATTCTTTAGTACCGTTATCTTCTTTTGTTACTGTACATGGCATTTGGTAATTCATCTCAAGGACCAACTCTAATGCAGTGACCAACAGAGTGTTAAAGTTGAACTAACTTTAATGCAGTGACCAATAGAGTGTTAAAGTTGAAAGAGATGAAAATTATGTTTAATTTTATTGCTGATCAAATTTTATCTTCTTTTGTTACTGTACATGGCATTTGGTGATTCATCTCAAGGACCAACTTTAATGCAGTGACCTACAGAGTGTTAAAGTTGAACTAACTTTAACGCAATGACCAACAAAGTGTTAAAGTTGAAAGAGTGTTAAAGTTGAAAGAGATGAAAATTATGTTTTATTTTATTGCTGATCAAATTTATTGTCAAATTTATTGAAACTAGTACTATTCTAAATCTAACCTTGTTCGGTTTATGCATTGAAGTTTATTTATCTATGTCAAAGCTGAACTTACCCTAAACTTTAACAAGAGGTAATGCAGGTAAAGGAAGGTAACTAGAATCTCAACACATCAAGAAAACTCTCTTCTAATTGAGTAGAGTTTCTGTAATATCCCAAATTGGTATTTTTCTTTTTATGTGTATATTGTAGATGGCTAATAGATTTATGCCTCAATTAAATAGGAAAGCAAACCTCGATCTTTGCATGCATGCAGATTTGTGCCCTAGAAAATAATGAGATGCTATAAAATAGGAGAAATCAATGCATGTACATACCAGTATATAGATCAGTTGATGGTGAAGAGGATGGTCCTCGCATGCAAGGATTCTGCAGGAGGAATAGGGAGATAAACCAAATCGTCCTCCACAGGTGAATGCGCCCTCCTCTCAAGCTGTATATGCTCCAGAATAATAAATAAGCCGCTGCTGAAAGCCCAGATGATGTGCACTAGGGTTATAATACCCCTTTGATGGTGATGGAAGCAGCATGCAGAAAAAATGGTGGCGCACTAGCCCAAAGCTTGAATGTCCTCAAATCAATTCGCCCATGCAGAATAACGTCCTCCAGGAAAGGGAGCACTACTGATAACTCGCTTGATACTCAAGTTGAACGGTTTTTCCAGGGGAAGGGTAATGGAGGTGCTCTGGGATGAATGAAAGTAACATGCAGAAGTTCTGAACCCTGTAGATAGGAAAACGAATTGCCTTGTCTCTCTGACCACGGTGACACGGTGTGATGGTGGAACTCTTCGGTTGGATGAATAATCAACTTCCCGGAATAACTGTTGAATGTAACCTGATGATGAACTAGTGTAGAACCTGGATGATCCAACCTGATGATGAACTAGGGCAGATAGATTTCGCTGCCGAAATACACCAGTTAACTGAGCATGCGCTCAACCTCAACTTAGCTCGCTGAGCTCTCCAATTCGACTCCACAAATCAATAATCACATAAGTGTTTTCTCCATTCACTTTATCTTTCTTTTATAATTTTCAACTGCGAAAACCCGAACTTTTGACCTAATTAGGTCACTTTATCTTCTAATTTGCAGTTGACTTGCATGCATGCGCATGGAGACTTAATTGGGTGCATGCATCATTAAATAATGCCCAGATGTCATGCATGCAAGTGGCTTTTGGCTTTGGTGGCCCTCTTCGACCCGATGGTGATATAATATTGATGCCCTAGATCTTCTATATATGGCATCAATCTTCGGCTGATTCCTTGACTGTCAGTACCTGCTCGAACCTACAAGAATCACATAGGTTAACGGGTCGGTTCTCAATGCCTAAGCAGAAGAGGACATTACAGTCCTCCCCGCTCGAATTTGCTTGTCCTCAAGCAACTGTAAAGCTGGGTGCTGTAATACCTGTTCTGCCTCCCAAGTGGCCTCCTCTATAGGCAGATCTTTCCATTGAACCAAGTAGTCTCTGATGATTCTGTTCCTTAGTTTTCGCTCTCGCACCTCTAGGATGCGCTTCGGAAGCAGAATCAATTGCCCCTCGCCATCAAGGGGAGGCAGCTCAGAAGATGTAACAATCTGTTGACCGACCGCCTTCTTGAGGTTGGAGACATGAAATACGTTGTGAATCTTGCTCTCTGAGGGTAGTTCTAGCTCATATGTGACCTCTTCGACCTTTCGAATTATCTTGTATGGAGATAATTTGGTAAGGCTAGAGGCGTAAATAAACGAAGTCTCCCAACTCAAAACTGCGCTCAACCCTGTGCCTGTTCGCATATATCTTCTGTTGATTCTGAGCAGCCTGTATGTTCTCCCTGCATATCTTGAGGATATCTTGACCCTCCTGAATCCACTCTTTAGGCTTGGGGGCCCTGCTATCGCCAAATATCCGGTTTGCGAAAGTGGAAGCATCATACCCATACAAGGCTCGGAAAGGGGTCATCCCAATGGTCATATAGTAGGTGGTGTTGTAACAATGTTCACCCAAGTGTAACCATTTGATCCATGTCCTCTGTTGACCTGATACGTAATTTTTCAAGTATCCTTCAATCCACTTGTGGACAATCTTTGTCTGCTCGTCACTCTGCGGATGATAACTCGTGCTCATGGCTAACTCGATCCCCACTAATCGGAAAAGCTCTTGCCAAAAGGCTCCTGTGAATTTGCTGTCCCTGTCATTGACAATGGTCTTGGGTAACCTGTGGAGTCTAAATACCTCTCTAAAAAATAGTTTTGCTACCTGTGTTGCTGAATATTTTGATGATATGGCAAAGAAGTGAGCAAACTTGGTCAATCTGTCCACTACTACGTACACGCAGTCTCTGCCTTGAACCGTGGGTAGCCCAGTAATGAAGTCCATAGAGATGCTCTCCCATTTTTGCTTGGGAATAGTTAAGGGATGTAGTAAACAGGCCAGGTGGGTGTGTTCTATTTTGTTTTGTTGGCACAAGCTGCACTCCCTCACATGTTGTATCACATCTTTCTTGAGGCCCTTCCATGAGAACCTTTCTCTAATCTGTTTGTAGGTCTTGAGAAACCTCTGATGCCCTGCTAATGGTGAATTGTGCAATGCTTGTAAAATTTTCTTCTTGAGGGGAGACTCGGGAACCAAGAAGATTCTATTTTTGTAGTATATGATGTCATCAATGACCTTGTACCTATCATGCCGAATTTGTCCATCCAATAGCTCGCAAGCAAAGTTATCTTTGGAGTACTCAACCAAAAGATGAGACCTCCAATCCGATGAGATGCTCATAAGGGATAAAGTAGCTGGTCGTCTAGAAAGTGCATCTGCCACTACATTGCTCTTCTCCTTTACGTACTCAATCTCGAAGTCATAAGCCTGAATTTTGCTTACCCATTTCTGTTGTCTCTCGTTTAGCTCTTTCTTCTCTAGGAAGTATTTCAAGCTGTTGTGACTTGTCTTAACCTTGAACCTGGCACCCACAAAATACTGCCTAAACTTGGTTAGCGCATGGAGGATGGCTAACATCTCTTTGTCATATATCGAATAGTGGCGCTCATAGTCTTTGAGCTTCCTGCTCTCAAATGCAACGGGGTGGTTGTTCTACATCAAAATGGCCCCAATTCCCTCTCCTGAAGGATCACATTCTAACACAAAGGACTGAGAAAAGTCTGGTAAAGCTAATACTGGGCATGAACTCATTACCTTCTTCATTTTCTCGAATGTTTGCTGTGCTGCCTTTGACCAACTGAATGCCCCCTTCTTGGTAAGATCTGTGAGGGGTGCGGTCATTTGTGAGAATCCATTGACATACTTCTTGTAGTAGGTGCAAAGGCCCAAAAAACCCCTCGGTTCTGTCACATTTTTAGGTGAAGGCCAAATGGCATCACTAGAAACTCATGAGTCATAATGTCCGTAGTGGCAACGGAAAGTGATCTTTGGATCATCCTGTTCCCTGACCCGAATCTGATGGTACCCTGAGCGGAGATCAATTTTGGAAAAGTACTTTGCCCCCTGTAGTTCATCCATCAACTCATCAGTCCTAGGGATCGGATACCTATTTTTTATGGTCTTCTTATTGAGTGCTCTATAATCAATGCACATTCGTAAGGTTCCATCTTTTTTCTTCACTAGCACTACTGAAGATGCATAGGGATTGGAGCTAGGTTTGATGTACCCTAGCTTGAGTAGTTCCTTGATGGTACTCTCTATCTCATCTTTATACCTCTTGGGATGTCTGTAAGGAGTGGTGATAATTACTTGGGTACCCTCCTCTAACTCAATAATGTGCTCAAATCCCCTATCTGGAGGCCGACCTGCTGGAAGGTCTCTGAATACTGCTTTGTGCTTCTGCAGTAAGGCTTCTATATCTGCTGGATGTTGTGTGGCCTCCTCTGGTGGTTTTCTGAAGGTAACCATACACTCTGCAACCCACTCAATATCTCCTTGTTGGAGTACTGCCTCCATCCTGTGTGATGTCACTGTTGTGGGAGGATAGGTATTCATCCCTCTCAATACTACCTTCTGTCCTTCTGCTCTTGTAAACTCCATCTCCATGGTCTGGTAATTTGTGGAATAATTCCCTATGGAATACAACCACTGAACTCTTAGTACCACATTCATGTCAGGCACATCTACCACATAGAATGTCTCTATCACTGTATAATTCCCCAGCGTTACTTTTAATTTAGGAATCCTCTGGCTACACTCCATGGTGTGACTTGTTGCTGCTACTGAAAACCCATCAAAGCTCTCAGTCTAAATGTCTCTCTTTTTAACCCATGCGGCATCAATAAAGTTGTGGGATGCCCCACCATCTATCAGTACTCCCACTCTGTGGCCCTGTACGGTACCTCTGATCCGAAGAGTGTGGAATCTAGGAACCCCTGTCATGGTAGCAATGGTACCTCTTGAGGCCTGTCCCTCAGCAACTGTCTCTGTTGTCTCTCCCTGTTCCTGATATTGGTAATCCTCCTCCTCCTCCCTGTCGGAATAAGCCTCTATGTAGTAGGCCTTTCCTTTTCCTGAACATCTGTGACCTGGTATCCATGGTTTCTGGCAAGTGAAACATAACTTTTTTCTTCTAAGGTCCTGTTGGGTATCATTGTCCATCCATTCTTTCTTGGGCCATTCTTTTTGGAAGGGTTTTCTTTCTTTATCTTTAATAGGAAAATTGGTTCGGGGAGGAAACCTATTTTTGGGCACTGCATCCTGCAAGTCTCTAGTCCGTCTGATGGCATCTACTAGGGTGGTGGGCCTATAAGACTTGACCCATCCCCGTAAGGATTTAGTGAGAGCCTCAGTGAACAACATAATCAACCTGCTCTCTGATATATCTGTAACCATGACTGCTACCCTCTGAAACTCTGAAATAAATGCATTTGCACTACCTGTCTGCTTGAGCTGTGCCAGTTCTTTAAAGTGTACCTCCGGATCCTTCCGATCAAATTGCTCAATGAGCCTCTATGTAAAATCTGGGTATGAGGTGATGCTGTTGTGACCCAATGCCACTAACTTGTGGTACCACCACTCATGTGCTTCCCCCTCTAAATGCAGGGTAGCCAATTTAATGGCATCTGTCTCAATCATGGGGTTGATCTGGAAGTAGGTATCCAACTTCTACACCCAATTTCGAGCTGGCCCACCCTGGGTGCCCTCAAAGGTATGGATAGTCAGTTTCCCTACGGTACGCTGTAACTCATAGTTCTGGGTGAATGGCCTATTGTAAGCTTTGGGTTTGTTCTTACTCTTGAAGTGGCAGAAGTCGGTGAAGGTCATGGCTGACTGGAAGTCATCTCCTAAAGCTCTATATTCTCTCAAATAGGCACTCATGGATTCTTCAGGTTCTACTTGTGCTAGAGGCACTACAGCTGGACTATATAGGAATTGAGGCATGGTGGGTCAGAAAGGCTTGTATATATGGGGATGGCCCTGCATGTTGGTATGTAAGTGCTCCCTACTACTGCTAGTTACCCTATCACTGTTGGGAAATACGGGACTGTGTGGGGTGGGTCCATTCTTCTCAGTCATTTGCTTGAAGGTGCTCATCATTTCTTTTTGCCAATTAGTAAGTTCCTTTATGGCTGATATAAGACTGTTGAAAGCTGTTTTATCATCCTCGGCCACTGTTTCTTTGCCTTTTCCAAACTGATACTCTCTGTTTCCCAAATCTATGTCCTCTAACTCCCCTTCTTTGTCTCTACATCTCTGTCTCCGGTAAGTAATGTTGTAAAGGTCTTCTGAATTCATTTATTATTTTTGTATGCCCACAGTTGGCAAGAAAAATAGCTTTGATACCACTTTAATATCCCAAACTAGTATTTTTCTTTTTATGTGTATACTGTAGATGGCAAATAGACTTATGCCTCAATTAAATAGGAAAGCAAACCCCGATCTTTGCATGCATGCAGATTTGTGTCCTAGAAAATACTGAGATGCTATAAAATAGGAGAAATCAATGCATGTACATACCAGTATATAAATTAGCTAACGGTGAAGAGGATGGTCCCCGCATGTAAGGATTTTGCCGGAGGAATAGGGAGATAAACCAAATCGTCCTCCACAGGTGAATGCACCTTCCTCTCAAGCTGTATATGCTCTAGAATAATAAATAAGCCGCTGCTGAAGGCCTGGATGATGTGCACTAGGGTTATAATACCCCTCTGATGGTGATGGAAGCAACATGCAAAAGGAACGGTGGCACACTAGCCCAAAGCGTGAATGTCCTCCTCAAATCATTTCGCCATGCAGAATAACGTCCTCCAGAAAAGGGAGCACTGCTGATAACTCGCTTAATACTCAAGCTGAACGGTCCTTTTTCCAGGGGAAGGGTAATGGAGGTGCTCTAGGATGAATGGAAGTAACATTGGAAGTTCTGAACCCTGTAGATAGGAAAACGAATTGCTTTGTCTTTGACCACGGTGACACGGTGTGATGGTGGAACTCTTCGGCTGGATGAATAATCAACCTCCCGAAATAACTGTTGAATGTAACCTGATGATGAACTAGTGCTGAACCTGGATGATCCAACTTGATGATGAACTAGGGCGGATAGATTTCGCTGCCGAAATACACCAGTTAGCTGAGCATCATCTCAACCCAGTCCATCGGGGAACATGCACCAAATCAATCATGCCTCAGCTCAACCTAGTGAGCTCTTAAATCTCCCAACCACAAAGGTCATTGGGCACCAACCTAGTGATGAGTCATTCCTGGCCATAAGGGTTGCTGGGAACCAACCCAGAGACTCCAACATAACTCATATTGGTCCACAGAACCACAACCCACACAGGACTGGAGTCCACTCAAAACTCATATCGGTTCACACAAAACCAATCTTCCCCACCATTTCAGAGTGTCTAGGAGAAGGCACTGCCCTATGAGCAACTAGGGACCAATCTCCCCATCCCATCTCGGGATGACTTGTGAGAAGCTTTTGTCCCACCTTGGGTCATTCACTTCTAGCCAAGTCACAAAGGCCAATACTGAAGGAAGGCCTAATGCTCAACCTCTAGAAGGATAATGTATGCAACTAGGGACCAATCTCCCCATCCCATCACAAGATAAATGGGAGAAGTTATTGTCCTGCCCAGAGCCATTCACCCCTAGCCAAGTTAAGGCCAATACTAGGGGAACACCTGCTCTATGCATCAACCTCTAGGAGGATAGTGTGTGCAACTAGGGACCAATCTCCCCATCCCATCTTAGAATGACTGGGAGAAGTTATTGTCCCACCCAGAGCCAGTCACCCCTAACCAAGTTACGACCAATACTGGGGGAACACTTGTTCGATGGATCAACACTACTCATTAAGGGCCAGTCCCCCCACCCCATCACAGAGTGTCTGGGAGTCGGGTACGGTCCCATCCTGTAACATACAAGTACTAATGTGCTCTCTTCTGAAAACTTGAACACATATCAACTAATAGAGGCATCAAATATATCGGAGCAGACATTTTTGTCCTACCCTATTCGTGAAATGCAAATGAATGAAATAATAACAAATCATGTAACTAAATTCATGCACATGTATGGGAGAGTATCAAGAGACTTCTCTCCCCACCCCATTACAAGGTGTCCGGTAGGTCTCCCTCTGTGTTGGAACATGCTACTCCCTGAGCATCGGAGCATCTTGTTCCCTCTCTGAATCTATCCACAAGCTTGTCCATCAACCTATCTGACAGATCACTTCAGATGCCAATCTGAACATCAGCTCTCACAGAACAAATAGGTATAGCTCAATTAACATGCTAGACCTGCTCAGGATCTCAATTGTTTTCTTCCCTTAACCTAGAAAGACTTCATCAAGTTTATGTCACATCATCAATAAGTGATGCAATAGTCCAATATCCTCATCTCAAGGGATAACTCCCTCTGTCTTGGTGAGAAATAGATTACTAGTATACAACATCACGAACAGGGGATCTTTGTCAGCAATATGTTGTGAATCCTGAGGCACAATTCTAACTAAACGGATGTGCACCTCCTCAACAATCAAATAAGTAACTCTCGTCCTCTAGGACTAACATATTCTAATCCTTATGTCATGACTACAACTACTTTCCATAATCATCGAAAGATCGAACATCTGTAGTAGAGAGACCGACATCCGATGGAGGCTTCTACTCCTAATCACCAATCTCTACATGAGATCCTTTGGGCCTGTGAGTCATATGTCCTCATAGATCTGGATGTATTCGGTCCTCATTTGTCTGCTATTATTGTTGAACAGTCATGACTACCATTTAACTGTTTTGTCTAGAGGTCATCCTTCTTCCTGATCTGTAGCTTGGGATGAGAGTTATGCTCCTAGAAGGTTCTCGCTTCTGCTCTTTCTCGGTCACTGAATATCAACTAGATCTATATGTCCATCACTTGTTCTACTCATCATCCTTTTTCTTGTAAGCCATATCACATGGTCTTTTCTCTACAAATCAAATCCTGTCAGATGGTTAGCGACATTGCATAATCAAATATAATCAATTCATATTTCAATGCAATGATTCATACAGTTATGTAAACATTTTAGCCAACGCTTCAACACAACACTCATATGGTAGCTATTTGGATGCTTGTTATCTCCATTAGAACATGTCATCAAGAGTGTGCACTACTCTAAGCATGTTAGAAGGAGATATCATCCTAGATGGGTTCATAGAATGTTGTGCAACAAGGCTAAATCATATGCATAACAAATACTACTTGAGCCTACTATACATCAATAAAAGAACTATATCACATGCTCAACAACTTCCTAAAACTAGGAATATAGATCTCCATAAAACATATTCAAAACGACTAGATCTAATTTACTAGAGCAATAAAATAAAATAAATACTTATATTTTATTGTTTAGTGGGTGGGCTCCCATTGCCTCCTTATAGAAATCATCTTCATCTTATTGCCGGGAGTTCATCGCAATCTGGATCTTCATATCATCACCTCAACATGGGGAGTACTAGAAGAAACTCTTTACGATCATCATTCCTTGACTTCTTGTGAGAAGAGTCTTCATCAACATCTGCAGTGGATTCATGCTTCCTTTTATTTGAACCATGACATCGATTGGGATAATGTCCAAGTTTGTGAAAGATCTTGCTTCTTTTGTTCTAGAATAGGGCTTGATCTTCCACCTTTATTTTTTTGTTACAAAACTTCCTTCCCTTACCTTTTCCTCTCTTGACATGAGTGTAAGGGCTTGGATTTCTTCATGTGGAGTGCCATTTAGTTTGCCCCTCATTGCAAGTCTTGTCTCTTCATGCATGCAAACTGCCCATATACGATCAAACTTGGGCGATTTGGGTTGTCCACTGAGACTCTGAATGAATGGTTCCCAAGATGGAGGGAGACCATTAAGAGTGTTCATGACAAGTTCTCAGTCATCCAGTGGATCTCCAATGGTGCTTAGTTGATCTCTTAATTCCGAGATCCTCATAAAGTAAGAAGCAACTGGTTCTGACCTTGACATCTTGAAATTTGGTAGTTTATTTCTCATAGCAAGGGTACGGTTGATATTGCTATTGCTATCTTCAAATAGCTTCCTCAAGGTTGTAGTCTTGTTCTGAGAGATTTGAGGAACCAAATGGGCTTTTACTGATTCTACCAAGATTCTCCATGCCCTAGAAGAATCAATGGAGGCATTGAGTCTTCTTGGCTTCCTCTTCTAGTTCTGGCACCTTTTTATTCACAAATTTCAAAAGATCATTTTCTTCTATGATAAGAAGAACCCTAGACTTTTTTGAGTTGAAATTAAAAGTCCCATCAAGCCTATCTTCAACCTTCATGCCAATCATCTTTATCGCAAAACTGGACCAGAGACCCTAGCAAAAAATGTGCCCTCTAAGGGTGAGTTGCTCTATGCTCTTTTTAGGATAAACTGTGGTTGAAATTACTCAAAAGTGTGGAGCCCTAGATTTCGACAATGTCTTCTTTTAGCATAGCTCTGATACCGTGTTAGATTTTGTAGGATCACTAAAAGAATGACAAAGCACATAAACAAATGGATATAGAGCTCGTCTAACCATAGAGATGATCTATGACCTCCCAACCATAGATAAAAAGCTATTGTCCCCCTCGAGTTCACACCTTCCAATAGAGATTGATGTACATCTAGACAATAGTAGCATAAACCCCAAGAAAAGATAAGAGAAACTTCTCCAAAGTGGAAAACCCCAAAGAATACCTCTCCTAGATGCAGTAGCGAATTCTTCTTATTAGAGCAAACTTGTCTTGATGCTGTGTTGAAATGAGGGAGGCGCTGACTTGTCCTTTAACTTTCTGACTCGGTCGACTTGCCTAATTTACTGGGGCTGACTTGTCCTTCATTTACTGGGGCCAACTTGTCTTATGCACAATAAAATACATTTTATTTTTTGATGGATCGAACTACAGAGGAGAAAGATATTACTCTTTGGAAACATAAAACAAGAGCTACACATCACACACTAACCATCAAAGATCTTGACAGAAATATGAATGGCAGTGCCTGCAAATTGTAAAGAAAACAGTTGGTTCTTTGTGTGTATTGCCTGAGCATGAAATAATACAAACTGGGATTTATATATTGCGTCAGAAGGTGGAGAGTATCTACAGCTGTTGCACCTGATCTAAGAATCTTTCATTTTTTTTGTTAGTTTGCAAGAACCTGGAAAAGCTAACTTCTTCTGGCAAGATTCAAAATGTGCTGATTATCATAATCACAACACGGCTGATGGCCCTTGGTTGTTAGTCTGATTAAACTAAAAAGTGTGGACAATAATTTATATAGCAACGAAAAGATTACAGCCATCATACAACTATCCACAAGGGAAATATATATCATGTAGTCTCTATCCAAGATATACTCTAGAAGGGATGCTTCACATTTGAAATTGCTGTAACTTGGTTAATTTAATCAGTAAAATTTCTGTGTGTTTGCCAATGATGTTGTTTTCCTTTAGACTATGATGGTTAGACAATGATGGATACTGGACTACCTGTTTAGCTTTTCTTCATATTCACACTTGGGGGTCTGTATTTTGCTCTGTTTATCTTTGTTTCAGATTAATATTTGGGGCTCTTGTTTTGCTCTATTTTGTTAAAAGCACAAGTTTATATTATTTTGCAGCTTGGTATCAATCCAAAGGAGCTAGACAACGAAGCTCTTGCTTTAATCCTTTATTTCATTGAGGCTTGTACCTATGCTAGGGTCGATGTTTGCAAGGATCTACAGCAATCCTCAAAACAAAGATGGTAATAGAAATTACTTTTTAATTCTCCAAGGCACTATAGGGTTAACTTTCCCATTAAATGTTAGTCTCTATCTAAGAACTGCGTTCTATTTCATCAATGTTTTGCAGCTTGGTATCAATCCAAAGGAGCTAGACAACGAAGCTCTTGCTTTGATCCCTTATCACATTGAGGCTTGTACCTATGCTGGGGTCGATGTTTGCAAGGATCTACAACAATCCTCAAAACAAAGATGGTAATAGAAATTACTGTTTTATTCTACAAGGCACTATAGGGTTAACTTTTTTATGTTAGTCGCTATCCAAGATATATTCTCTAGAAGGGATGCTTCACATTTGAAGTTGCTGCAACTTGGTCAATTTAATCGGTGGAATTCCTGTGTGTTTGCCAATGATGTTGTTTTTCTTATTAATAGGCTATGCTGGTTAGGCGATGATTGATACTGGACTACCTGCTTATCTCTTCTTCACATTAATACTTGGGGTCTGTATTTTGTTATGTTCATGATAAAGTACAATTTTATATTAAGTTCAACTGTGTTCGATTTCATCAATGATATTCAGTTTCATATCAATCCAAAGGACCTAGACAATGAGGCTCTTGCTTTACGCTATCACATTGAGACTTATATCACAATTCTCAATAAAGATGAAATCCAATCTCATCTGCAAAAGATATTACAGTTTTGGGCTTCGGGGAAGTTTATGACATTGAAACTGAAAACCCATTTCGTCCGCAAAAGATATCACAGATATCAATCTCGTCTGCAGAAGTTATTACAGTTTTGAGCCCCGGAGAAGTTTATGACACTAAAACTATGTATCATTTAGTTGGAGCTGGACCAGGAAAAATAAACCTCTGGGAAACAGCCATCTATGGGTCCATTAGGTAGTTCTTTTGAGCCAGCTTCTTGTTTTTTTGTTTTCCTTTTATATATAATTGTAGACTAAGCTTGCCTCTGGTTCAGGAATCCAGAAGCATCTGCTCAAAACCTTCTTCAATGGACATTGGGTTCACAATGAAAGTGCCAGCCATCAACAAATCAGGAACAGAAAAATAAACCTATTTTACCGTTACAGCCATCTATGGCTCTGCTCAAAACCTTCTTCAATGGACATTGGGTTCACAATGAAAGTGCCAGCCATCGACAAATCAGGAACAGAAAAATAAACCTATTTTACCGTTACAGCCATCTATGGCTCCATAAGGTAGTTTTTTTGACTCGGCTTCTTGCTTTTTTTGTTTTCCCTAGATATATAATTGTTGACTAAGGTTGCCTCTGGTTAAGGAATTCCGGAAGCATCTGCTCAAAACCTTCTTCAAGGGACATTAAGTTCACATTGGAAGTGTCAGCCATCAACAAAGCAAGAACAGAAAAATAACAGATTATTGTCATAGCAGAAATCTTTGGTGTTGACAACACAGCTAGGTTCAGTTCAGTTCAATGATATATCAGCCCATTGCAGCCGATGTGGTATTCCACTATGCAGCGTTCATCAATTCTCAAGCTTTTCATGCATCAATGCCTACTCCAACCCATACAACTGCTTAGTAGAATGCACAACTGCCACATCTACCCCCCGTTAAAGGTGGAAATCAGTGTCCAATTCCATTGTTTCTACCAGGAATTATACCAGGAATGTTTTGGAAAAGGCCAAATGGGAAGTGGCTGCCTTACCCCCCCTTTGAGCCCTCTGCATATCCGATAGTGATTCCTTCACTTTCATATCTCCTTGAAAGAGGTTCACAGCAAGTTTCCAATTTAATCCTTTACAGTCAGACAACTCTTTCTGGTGTAAAAAGAGGATAAAGAAAGCGATCCAACCAAGTTGTACAGGTGGTGATTGTATTCCACTGCTACTTCTTGATATGCAGGTTGTGATGCAGATACTGTCACACTTCCTGATGGAAGCCAGGTTCAACTAGTACGGAGGGTTGGGTAGTGGTGCTACTGCTGATCTGAAGTGAAGCCAGTGTCATGGTGTTTATACTTCATAGAGGGAGCAAAGCAGATCATTATACTTCATACAGGAAGCAAAGGATATCAAGCTATATACATCAATAAGTGCCAGAGGTTCAGCAAGGTACATGAAGGTTGGGCATTGGAGTTATTGCTGATCCTAGTTTAGTGAGCCAAGATCAACTAGTACAAGAAGGTTGGGCATTGGAGTTACTGCTGATCCTAGTTTAGTGAGCCAAGATCAACTAGTACAGGAAGGTTGTCATTGGAGTAACTGCTGATCCTAGTGAAGTGAGCCAGTATTAGGATGTTTATACTTCATACATGAGATCAAGCTATAAGACATCAATGAGGAGTAACTGCTGATCCTAGTTTAGTGAGCCAGTATTAGGATGTTTATACTTCATACATGAGATCAAGCTATAAGACATCAATGAGTGCAATTGAATAACAGGAAGGTTGGGCATTCGAGCATTATGATGTTGTCGAGGGAGAGATCCAGCTATGAGTGCCAAAGCTTCAGTAGGATGGTTGACCCTCCTTTTCACTAATGTTCTTTAATGGTTGCATCAACTTTTTGTAAAGCATCACTTGTGAAGCTTATGAGTTCTAAAGCTATGAGTGCCAAAGCTTCAGCAAGATGGTTGACCCTCCTTTGCACTGCCATTTTCACAATACTGTGTAATGTTGTGTAATGCTAAGTGACATCAACTTTTTGTATAGCATCACTTGTGAAGCTCATGATTTCTAACAGTTAAACAGTTTTCTCTGTGTAAACCGAAAATTACACAAATTTCAAAAATATAAAATGGTTAAGAATTCTTGGTAGAGGAGCATCATTCAATGTAGAGCCGAAAATTACACAAATTTCTGAAATATAAAATGGTTAAGAATTCTTGGTAGAGGAGCATCATTCAATGTAGAGCCGAAAATTACACAAATTTCTGAAATATAAAATGGTTAAGAATTCTTGGTAG
>LPNX010343272.1:0-18919 GCA_001517045.1 Pseudotsuga menziesii
TGACGTGTTAACCAAACCATTAGCTAGAGTGAAGTTTGAGTACTTCAGGGAGAAGCTTGGTGTTCTCCAGATCGAGGTTCCCTCCAAAGGGAAGTGATGAGTCTGTAAGCCTTTCTGACATGGTTGATGTGTTCATTCCATGGTCAGATATAAGTGCAGATCCATTCTGATGTGACTGTGGGATGTGCTCATCCCACATGATCAGATATAAGTGCAGATACTTTCTTACATGGTTGATGTGTTCATCCCATGGTAAGATATAAGTGTTGAGTCTTTCTTACATGGTTTATGTGTTCATCCCATGGTAAGATATAAGTGCTGAGCCTTTTTGACATGGTTGATGTGTTCATCCCATGGTCAAATGTGAGTTTCGATCCTTTCTGACATGGTTGATATGTTCATCCCATGGTTAGATGTGAGTGTTGAGTCTTTCTTACATGGTTGATGTGTTCATTCCATGGTAAGATATAAGTGTTGAGCCTTTCTCACATGGTTGATGTGTTCATACCATGGTAAGATATAAGTACTGAGCCTTTTTGACATGGTTGATGTGTTCATCCCATGGTCAGATGTGAGTGTTGGGCCTTTCTAACATGGTTGATGTGTTCATCCCATGGTCAGATGTGAGTGCTAGGCCTTTATGACATGGTTGATGTGCTCATCCCATGGTCAGATGTGAGTGTTGCGCGTGCCTTTTTGACATGGTGGTGGATGTTTTCCTCCCATGGTTAGATGTAAGTGTTTGGTGGACCTTTCTGACTGGGTCAGATATAATTGCTGAAGAAGATGAAGACCTACATGGAGGCTAGGACTACAACCAACATGAAAAAGGGTTGGCTCAGTAGAACTTCCTATGATGAGAAGAATTGAGAGATAGCACCATTTGATCGAGATAGCAGAAGCAATGATCCAGTGATGATGTTGATCCGGTGATGATCCAGAATTGATGTTGATCCAATAATGATATAGACTTGATGTTGATCTAGTGATGATCCAGACTTGATGTTGATCGAGTGATGATCCAACTTTGATGATGATCCAGAGAAGAAGACTTGTACTAATGAATTGTGTCAAGAGAATACCTTCCTAGTTAAGAGGGAGTGTTGATGTATTTGTAACTTCATAATGTATTCACTTGTATATCTTATATTGTACCTCGATGTTCCTATCGAGATAATCAATTTTATTTTATTGTATCTCAATGTTCCTATCGGGACAGTCATTAATATAATAAATCCATGTAAAGTCATTAAGGTTAACCCTCCTTGTTGATCGGAGGGTAAAGTCCCCACGGTTGTGGGGAACTAGGGTTATTAGACTCTCCTAAAGAAGTCATCCCTGGTAAGTAATTGTTAAGTGAGGCCGACATGTTGGAGTGGAAATAAAGTAAATAGAAATAATATAAATAGAAGTGAGTCTCTTCTCATTTCTACATACTACACACTCACTCAACTGGGGTGCATGAGTGAGAGAGTAAGTGCTGGCACAAGTGAGAGAGATCAGCTGTAGGATACCATCTTTATGTTTTCAGGTTTTACTTTTGCTACTAGTGCTCATTCTATCTCTGAGTAAGTTGCGGGGTTTTCCCCTTTATGGTTTCCTTGAGGACAATCTGTGTCTATTGTCTCTTGTGATTGATTGTTGTGCATGTTATTCTCTTAGATAAGATCCTAAGATAATACTGTCTAATTGATAAAAATCTAACAATAAACCCAACTGTGTTGGCTTGGATTAGTTTTGATGTATCCTTGGCTATGTGTGAGCCTGCTAGTGTTCCTTATTCCTTGTGGGAATCATGCCTAGCTTGGGGGTGGCAGTGCTGCTGATAGATTAATGAGCGCAATGGCCTATGGTTGGGTGGAACGTTGAAGCGACGTAGCTGGTTGCAGGAAAAACTTCTTTCAAGATAAGTATTTCTTGTGTGTAATCCCTGCAACTGTATTTTGTTTAATGAATTGTGATGAACATATTGAATTCTTTGATGAATTTATTTTCTTCCGCTATATATTGCATGTTGTATACATCTATGTATTTTTTAAAGTTAAATGCATTCTATATTATGTTATGGGGATTGAATTACCAGAATGGTGATGGCATGAATGAACAAATCTTCCCAATACTTTTGTTAACAGGTTGAATTTCCTTTCGTAACTCTCCTTTCCGCAACTTACAGGATGTGGGAAGCAGAAACGTTCTTTTGTAAATTTGGTTCCCCACAGTTTTCTTTACACAACTCTCCTTTCCGAAACTTGTGGGATGTGGGATGTGGATTCGTAGATCTTTATTTCGACAACTTTCCTTTCCACAACGGTTTATTCCGCATGTGAGATGCGAGATGTAGAATGAGGGATCACAATTTCCATATTTCCCCGATTCTACAAACTTAAGCTTTCTGCACCATTGGTTATTGTGGGTTGATTCTCAGCCATTGATCTATCTCTAGATGTGGAATAGATGATGACCGTCAATTTCTGTCCTGATCTTTCTCCATCGTTCGATCTGCTCTGAGATCTTTCTTCGTAGATCATCAAATTGATCACTCACAGGATCAATTTTTCTAATGTTGGGAAGTTGGAGAATTTATCCACATAATTGTATAGAGTGAACGCAAGATGAGGTCATTCCTCTATAGATCTTTTCAAAATGGGGAGTCCATCAAAATACATACAAAATTCAATGAACTTCGGATTGGATGCTCCTGCATCGGTTAGATCACGATAATTATTATGTTTCCTCTTGGGTGGATGGGACGGGATGTGACAAAACCCGAGGGAGATTTCCAAACCGAGCCATTACGCATCCTCAATAGGAAGGTCATAGTGTTCTAGAATTGATCCATTTGAAAGGTAAAGTAGAAATGGAAGCACTACGGTCCTGATGATGCTACGTGGGAGTTGGAGGATGCCATGCGATTGCCACATCCAATTTTGTTCAATTTTGTAAAGCACTTAGGATAGTGCTAATGAAGGGGGAGGAAAATGTAAAACCCCAGTTTTGACCCCATGGTATTGAAATTGTACATGATGTATATATTTTATGTAAATCATTCCAAGGAGCTCAAGGCCAAGGCCCTGCAATTGATTTGGTGTTTTGTGGATAGATGAACATGGTTGATACCTGTTAACACTGGAAAATTACCAAAGTTTGTAAAGGCTATTCCTAAGTAACAACAAAACCAATTTTAAAGAGAAAACCAGTTTTTTTCTCTTCCGAGAGGGATCTCTCACAAAATATTAACAAGGCTAGATATGTATAAGCAAAACAATTTGTAATTGGTAAGATTGGTTGAAACTAAACACATGACCATTGGGCTATGGATTCAAGATATGAACATATATAAAAATATATTTTGCATGGAAGTTTTAAACAAAGGAAAGAAAGCTACTTAGTCACAGTCAAAATTTAATTGTCTGGTGAAAAAGGAAGAACATGAACAAACCATTAACACAAAGCATTGTAAAAATGAATTCTGTATCAACTTTAGAAGAAAGGTTTGGTGGACATCTGAAAAGAACAGTCAGGGCATAGTAAATATGAATTTTAAACTGTTATACTCTCATTTCAGACATGAAGGAAAACATAATGGAAAGATAAAACTAGAAAAACATTCACATAACAAGGAAAAGTACAGACTGCAACATGAAATAACACATGAATATATGAAAGACACCGACTTTTGGATCTATAATTTAAAGAAATATTTGAATACAAAAATATCCAAAATCTCATGGGTTCCAACCCCCGCTTCATCAAATGTATGAATACTTATACCATTGCTCCTTGAGCTGAACAATAAACCTGATTGTCTAATGGTTTCAACTATTTACTACATGTGTCAAAATACTTTTCTATTACAAAATAGTTATGAGATAACAAAACTTCTTAACTAATGAAATTAAAAATAACATTTTATCATAAAATATATCCTTTGCTGAAACTCCTTTGCGTTGTATTCCTTGATGTCTTCATGGTTGTAACTTATATTTAGTCGATCCATATTGTTGAACTGCTCTCCAATGTTCAGAATTAGGAAAATCTGCAACAACCATTTCATGTTCCAAAACTCTGAGCTCCATGTTGTCTGCATATCAAAAAATACGCACCTTGGCACATGTGACTTTAAGATGAAATAATAACCCGAACTCTCCAGCCAATTAATCAAACATGAATCTTCCAGATAGAGCCTGCTGCATATCTTCAAACTTACTATGATCTGACCTACAATTGACCAATTTATCCAGATATTCCTTTTGAGACAATAATGGTCTGATTTCCTCCTAGAAGAAAGGAATTACCCTTCTTACCAATGGAGTAAATATGTTAGTCACTTCTTTGACTTTATGACTTTATGACTTATAATATCAACTTTAGCCTGTACAGTATCCAACATTATGTACTTTCCAACCACTTTTCTTTCCCAAGAGACAACAAAAACTTTGTTTTGGATATCAAACCTTCTAACTTGATCTTCTGATAAGGTACTTAAAAAGTTGATAGTTCTGAGCTACTTCCATTGGCTTCTTATTTAATCCTTCTTTTACTTTCAAAATATTCTATCTGGCTATTTTAGAGCACTCTCCTGATATGCAATATAATCTAAATATGATCTAAATGTATTAGCTTCTAGAATAATCTTATCCCAAATCATATGTCTGGCCCCTAGCAAGGCCATTTGGAAAACCACCTGCTTTGTTAACTTGGTATTCTGATTCATTAGTTCTTGAAATTTTTCCTCTACTTCCTTCTTCTCTTCTTCTCTTTTCAAAATTGTCTCTTCTATAATCTTGTTCTGTTGCTTTAAATCTGTGAATTCTACATCTTTTAGGTTTACCCAAGACATTGCCTTAGAAAGAGAAGTTGCATCTGTTTCTATAGAAAGAATAGTAGATTGATTTTTAACTTCTTCACATTTTTCCTGTAATTTTTTTTCTCTTGCTGCCAGCTTAGTTTTTAGGTCCTTCTCATTTTCTATTAGAATCTTTAACAACTTGACTTTACAATCACTCAATTTAGTGCTTAATGATTCCTTCTCCTTCTCAAACTCTGTCAATTCAGAACTTTGAATAAGCTAAGTGGACGGAATTTTCAATTTCATTTTTAGCACCCAAACTTCTTTCTCCTTTTCATCAAACAACTTTTGAGCCACTGCTCCTTTGTTTGACTACCCATCAACCTTCAATAATTTCTCCTGCAACTTTTTAATTTTGATTCGAAGGGCCTTGTTCTCAACCTTTTCTTTCCGTAGGAGGTCATGATCTTTCTTTTTATTGGACTCCAGTTTAGACACCTGTAATGTAGATTTAAGCAATCTTGTATATATGATATCATTTGTTTCTCTGTGAAAGTGTATTATATCTATGGTAGGGATTTTCTCTAAGTTCACATTCACCTCTAATTCCTTATTACCAACAGTCATGGCCAAACGCAGGGTATATTTGGCATGATCCCTTACAGTTTTTAAAGTTACATATGGATTTGGAAATTGTCTCACTTCTTTGTATAATTTTACTGTTTCATCAAAGGTTTTATCAGCCACTTCCGTATAGGTATTCAACCACTCCTCTTTTGATGCATACTTATTTGAGGTTACTCCATCAAATACATATTCCTGAAGCTCCAAACTAGTTACTTTTGATTTTTCTTTCTTTTTTTTACCTTTCACACTGCTCTTCTTCACCTGTACCATGTGTCCCTCTTGTCCAATTTTCTTCTTCTTTGGTGTACTAGTAGTGTCTGCTTCTTCAGTGTCCATGAAACCTGAATGTTCTCTCTTCTTTGAAATTCGTGAAAAACTTATTAATGATGAAATATTGCTAGCAACTGCAACTATGTTATAAATATCCATTGGGGGATAATTATTTCCAGGTATGGGTGAGGAAGCGTCTTGTTCCATGCTGATATTATCTGGGGTTTTGTTAGGATAATCTTCCCAATTAGCTTCCTCTCTAAGTCCAACTCCCAAAGAAAACCACATGATTTTGAGTAGATTATCAATTATTGGTAGAGAAGTTCTACTTTTGAAAATAAATGGCCCTTCCTCCCAGGGAAATTTAATATCTAGACTCTTCCTAAAGTTTAAGATGTGTTCTTATTCAACTGTAAGCCTTTGTCTAAAAAATTCCAAATAAAATATTCTAGTTGTTAGAAAGGCTGGAACAATGTAAGGATCGTGCACAAATCCATATAACCTTATAATTGTTTAAGAATATGAAAGGAACTAGTCTCCTATCCTTTTACTAGGGGAAAGTTGCAATGTTTCCTCATCTCTGGCAATACCCTAGGCAATCTTTCCTAAAAGAAAATGCTGTAAATTTCTGCCATCAAACAATTCATGAACTTGTATTAATCCTGGCTCATTTCATTAGTGATTACCAACTCAGGAAACTATAGGTTATCTTCATTCTGTGATAACAACATATTCAACAAAAAGGACTGGAATCTGAAAACTCTGGTATCATGGAAGTTGACTAACTGAGAACAAATGTTCTCAACTAGGAACTCATCAAACTTAAGGAAACAAGACTGAAAATACTGACGTGGAAGTTCATACTCAATTGGGCAAGTACTTAAGATAAACAACAGACTCAACAGTGACTCTATAACATAACCATTAGTGTCTAACCCCAAAAATTGACTGGCTAAAGTTATACATGATTGGGTTCCTTTATTAAACAAAATCAGGTCAATAGGGTAAGATAAACTTATAACCTCACTATCAGGCTTTGAACATGGCTTCAAAAAGGATTCCTTACTCTCGGCTACAGACTCTTGGAAGAAATGTATGATGTTTTCTTCTTTGTACTCCTCGAATAAATGAACAAAATCATTTGGGATAGATAGGGATTTGCGGATAAAAAAGGCATGAATAGGGCAAATGATCTTAGACTTAGGTTTATCCATGATGACTTCTTCAGTTGCGGGATAATTATTCGCACACCACTCAGAAAATTCAGTGAAATTGGGGGTCTGGTCAACAAAGAAAAAATAAAAGAAAGACCTGAAAACACCATGGGTTTCACTACCCTGGTCCTTAAGAATTTTCAATTTATTTTTATCTGTCTCAATTGTTTCATTCAGTAAAATGGTATAAAAAATTCAACATTTTTGTCTTCGAAGCTTTTCTCAACCTTTTGACAGGAAACCCCTAACTCTTCACTATCTTCCACTTCTACCACTTCTATTTCATCTATTTTTAGAAATACTTAGAAATTTTAAGGATTCCTACCTTGTTAATTAGCACAGTGTCCAGAATCGTCGACATTGGCACTTTGTGTATAGTCAGGGTTACTTTCAATTCCAATGCTCATAAAAAACAAACCTTTGACCTCCACGTAGGTGTTTTTATAATTTTTTATGTTTCATAATCATTGTGCATATCCTATAATTTATACCATAGATCTGCCTTTCTTTGAAACCTAATACGTTCATGCACAAGATCTCAATACCTAAAATCAACATTATCACCCTGCACAACTTGATTCAAAGGAATCAATATCAACCATTGATCAGCAATCTTCCTTCATCAAAACCATCCAACTGTGGAAATCTTTAACATTCCACTAGATAATTTCAATCCTGATCAATCGAGCAACTTCTGTTTGCAGAATGCACCTTATCCGTCGATAAAAAAACCCAACCACTATCACAACCATTGATCAACGTGGCCCCTACCACTTTCTACAGATTTCAAACTTGAATTTCTCCGTGCTAGTTTAATTTATGGAATTGTTTCCAACCATAGATCTATCTCTTCTCACATATTGTCTATCCGATATTTCAACCCGTTAATCAATTCCACAAATTGGAAAAATTCTTTCATGCGAGTATGTTCAATCTATGGAATACTCCAGTGTCGTTGATGTACAGCCTCTTAAATTTGAGTTGTCAATATTTGACACCTTTTACCTCCATTCCGCTGATGAGAATCTTTTAATTTCTCCCCCATTTTTCAAACATTGGAACGATCCACCACCGTAGATCAAATCCCTTTCTCCATCCAATGATCCATGATGAAAGATCATACTAACTCATTAATATAAAGGGTGCTTCCACAAAATTTTCAAATATGATAATTTCCAAACCCTTGAAATAAACAATCCACAATTTCAAATATTTTGCTAACAACTGGCTCCACTAGGGATTCTATCCTCCCTGCGAGGTAGCAAAGAACCCTGTAGACCATTTTCCAAATCCATTGTCAATCTAATTTTTTATTTTATTTTGTCTTTCTGAAAGAAATATAAAAACTAAAATATGGCTACTCCTTCCGATATTAGGGCCTTCTCTGTGGGGTTCAAATCTTCTAGATCACCACCTACACTAATTGAAAATCAAGAAGTATTTACACTATAATACAAGAAATTTACTTCCCCCTTAATTCAAATAATGCTTTAGAAATCTCCCATTAACTGTACCTCCTTCATACTAAGACCCATCCTGATAATTTATGGACCTACCCACAAATGATCAAATTTACCATGCTTTCCTTTGTCTTCATGTGGAGCATCCCATTTTAACGCCAAATCATCAATATGGAAAGTGTCCTCTCTTACCTTTCTGTCAAAGGCATTCTTCATTTTATCTTGATGAATCTATACCTTATCATATGTTTTATCTCTTAGTTCACTTAGCTCAATAATTTGGTTTATTCTCCTTTTCATATGATTAGGTTCATCTCACTGATCCTACAACAACTTCATAACTGGTACTCCTAGAGATGTTGGAAAATCCACTTCAGCTCCATACACCAATTGGAATGCTGACATTCCAATAGCCCTCTTTGTGCTGATTCTGTCAGCCCACAAAGCATATTTCAGCTTTGTATGCCATGCTCTTTTATTATCTTCCAACAACTTCTTAATTATCCTCACCAAGCTTTTGTTAGAGGATTCTACTAGTCCATTACCCTGTGCATAATATGCAGTAGAATTATTCAAACTTATATGATACTTATGACAGAAATTTATCATCTTACTGGAGTTAAAAGCAGCTGCATTATCTATTACAATCCTCTTAGGACAGCCAAATCTTGCCAAAATATTATTCTATAGGGAATCTATTATCACTGCATTTGTATCTCTTCTAGTAGGTATTGCTTCAATCCATTTGGTAAAATAATCAGTTGATGTTAAGATACACTTATGTTGTCATGAGGAGTTTGGATTTATTTTCCCAATGAAATCCAACCCCCATTGTTGAAAAGGTTCTTCTACTTATATCGGATTAAGAGGGAGTGGAACCACTTTCCTCTTTCAATAAAAAATCTGGCACTGATGACATTTGGTGGTTTCTTTATACACATCTAAAAATAATGAAGGCCAATAGAATCCTGCTCTCAAAATTTTATTTGTAGTTACCTTCCACAAATGATGTCCCCCACAATCTCCTTCATGGAAATATTTTGTTATTTGCTAGGATTCATTCTCTAGAAGACAATTCAGTAACACTCCACTAGGATCCTTCCAATAAAGATATTAATTTAAAATACAGAATTTTGAAGCCTTTAGCTTCACAAACCTTTCTCTAGTTTTACTTAACCCTGCAGGAGGTTGTAAATTTTGCAACACATAAACAATATCGACATACCATGGAGAAATAGAAAAATCAGGCATCACCTGTACTTCCATGTCCAACTGATTTAATTGACCTGAAAAAAAATTTAGCTGCAGAGAATCACAAGTGGAGTCTGCCATCATTTTAGCCAATCCTTGTCCCTTAATAAACTTTGTGGGATTAATTTCAATGTCATATTCCAAAATCACTACAATCCATTTCGGTTTTCTCCCCTCTGGATCTGGTTGTGTAAGTATGCTCTTTACCACACTACTGGGAACATATGTGACTACATGTGAATGGAGAATGTAAATTCTGAAATATTTTAGGGCCTTAATCAAAGAATATGCTTTTTTCCCCATGATATCATATTTTAACTCTCCATCTCTTAACATCTTACTAAAAAATGTTATAGGCTATTCTTCACTTTGATCATTCTTTTGTAACAAGACAGCTACAATAGTGTGCTCTGAAGCATATGAGAATACTAAAAGATATTTATCAAAATCTATACTTACCAGCATAGTAGCTTCTGAAATATATTTCTTTATATTCTTGAAATATTTCTTAGCCTCCACTGTCCATTTTATTTCATGATCCTTTTTCAACATATTAGTAATATTCATCAATATTTTAGTAAAGATAGGAATGAATCTCCTCAAGAAATTTACCTTCCCAATGAATGATTGTACTTATTTCTTACTTCTTGGTTCGTCTACCTTCAAAATTGCACTCACGCTGTCTAGATCAATCTTTATACCTTCTTTGGAAATAATATGGCCAAAAAAATTTCCTTCTTCCAGAGAAAAATTTGATTTCCTTGGATTTAATGAAATGCCATATTTTTTGCATTTAAGGAAGACATTTTCTAGATGTTTGATATGTTCCTCGTCAAACTTGGAATATATAGTAATATCATCCATGTAAATTACTACAAACCTGTCTCTTTCAACTGCAAAAGTGATTTCCATAGCACGCTGGAAAGTGGCTTCTGCATTCATTAATCCAAAAGGCATCTTTGCATACATGAATATACCACACGATGTAGTGATAGTAGTTTTATCCTAATCTTCAGGTAGAACCTTTATTTGATTATAACTTGAAAACCCATCCATGGTAGAAATTCTCTCTGAACCTACCACTTTCTGCAAAATCTGGTCCATGTTTGGTAAAGGGTAATTGTCCTTCAAAGAGACTTATTTAAATTTCTGAAGTCCACACACAGTCTTATTTTACCATTCTTCTTTCTAACACGCACCAAATTAGAAACCCATTTTGAGAATGTCAGGATTACAATTATTTGTGCATCAAATAAGTTTTTTATCTCCTTTTCAATGATAGGAAATAGCATTGGATTAATCCTTTTGAGTTTTTGCATAAATGGTTTTTCTCCAGGATTAATTGGAATAGTATGCTATATAATGGAGGTGTCATACTCTTTGAGGTCATCGTAACTCCACGAAAATAGATCAGTTTATTTTTTCATCAGGTTCACATACTCATCTTTTTATTTAGAAGGAAATTTCTTGGACAACTGTATAATTCTGGGATTCTCCTCCGAATCAATATTTTTATCTTCAATAGCGTTTTCAGCAGGTTTTACTTTAGGATCTCTGACAACATCATTTTGGTCAAAAAGCTTCTCTAAGGGAATTAAACCTCTGGGAATATGATTACTTTTCAATTGGACTATATATTTTCCTCCTAGTGAGATTTTTGACTTCTCTGTTTCAGCAACTCCTTCATCCTCATCAACATCTTGAAAAATTTCAGAATCAACACTTTCATTTTCTATTTGTGTATTTACAAATTCACCAAACAATTCCAAAAACCTTTTGATTTGCATATTATATTCAAAAAATTTCCAGTACTTGCTATTTTCTGGTATGCAAGGCCTATTCACAATGTCAACCTTGTATTTTCTTTTACCCATAGTAGGAGTCTTAAATTTTCTAGCAACATTTGCCAAAGAATCTGCCACCGTATTATCATATCTAGGAATCACTTTGAAACTGTGTTCTGTGAAATAATTTCCAAGCATATCCCACACTTCATTTCTTTAAGCTCTCATTTTGGGATGCTTAGTTTTATAACTATCATTCACCTAATTTATCACAAGTTCTGAATCTCCAAAAACTTGGACTCGTTTAACTCCCAAATCCTTTAGTGCATGCAAACCCAACAACAAAGATTCATATTCTACTACATTATTAGTACATTCAAAGGTCAACTTGTAAGAGAAATCTTTAAAATCTCTAATAAGGGAAATTATGTATACTCCTGCACTAGCACCCACTTTAGCCACCGAACCATCAAAATACATAGTCCACAACCCTTCTTCCTATTACTTTCTTTCCAATGCTTCTTGCTCATTTATCACCTTTTTATCCTTTTTACATTTACTTGGAACAACAACTTTTGAATCACAAGGAGAAACATCATTGAAGAAAATAGATGACCCTAAGTGTGTATCAATAGCATAAATATGATGAACTCCTGGTTGATATTGACTACTAACAATATAAGGTGATCTTTTTTCACTGTACAATCTCTTGTTTTCATTAAGAACAAGAATTATAGCATAAGACATATCCATTTGCAAACTTCCTTTTAACTTTGAAGTCCAAGATCTTGATAACAAAACACCAAACTTAGGAGGGATATCAACCACAACAATATCCATGACCATAGTTTTAGATGGTAATTTATTCAAGGATACTACCATGTCTTTTATCAAACCTAGACATTTCACCCTTTTGGAATCAAAAGAATACAAATCTTTATAAGGACTTGTAATGTCTAACCCCAAATTTCCACCACTTTTTTAGGAATCAAATTATGTGAAGCACCTGAATCTAACATAGCATCATGCAACACCATGTCATGCACATTTAAGCTCATATAAAAAGGTGGTACTTCCTCATTATCCACATTATCAATCTTAGACCCCAAAACAATGGTAGGATTGTCATCTGTCACTTCCAAAATATCTGGCTGAGCCTCTCCCTGCTTTCTAACCATTTTTGTTATTGTGTCCCTATAATCCTGATTTTTGAGCATTTCATTAAAAGGAATTGAAATCTTCAACTTAGCAAGTTCCCTTTGTAGATTAAAAATGGAGGAAATTTTATTTACATCTATGGGTGTTGTTTTTTTTAACTCCTTTATTTTCTCAGTTCTATTTTCAATCTCTTTATGTACAACAAGTTCCTTTTGTTTTTCATTTATTTTTTCTATATTCATCTGACTACTGGAAGGATGATTTGGATTTAACCTTCCTTTATTCATACTAACATATCTACTTCTCAATTTGATCTTTTTCACATCATCTACAACATGCATATACCCATTCCGATATTGTTCCAACTCCTCCTCAAAATATTTATTATCATCCTCCTATGGAAACATACTGTGTTCCTTGTTAGTTAGATAGATTTCAGAATCTAAATCACCAAAATGATGAATATTTTCTTCAATAGACTCTGCACCATCCTCATCAGAAACATAATTTTTAGGGAAAGGTGGTATTATTTGCTGATCTTCTTGGTTCCTTGGATTCCTCATGTCTCTTTGTCTATTCTGTGGGAGTGGAGGAGGAATAGGTCTTCTAATGTTAGGGTTTCTGATCTGGGGTTCATTCTATTCTTGATTCACTGGCCTAGTATCCATAGTCAGCCTATCCATTAACTTTTCCATTGTTTTCAACATCATTTCAAATTTGATATCATTAAACGAAGAAGAAGAAGAGGTGGAGGGAATAATTTATTCTCTAACTTTCTCCTATCAACATATACTCTTTTTTTTATTATCTTTCCACATGCCATCATATTGGATTTTACCTCCAAGGCATCTGTAAACATAACGAGAAGACTAGTTGGTTTTCTTTCTCTCAACAACAATGCAAAGTCATTATCAAAGGCTTCTGCATAATGAAGCTTAGCAACACGAACTGAAGACTTAATATCAATAGGTATTTAATTATAGACTCTCATAAACCTACTGGAAAACTCATGGACTGACTCAAAACCTTCTTTTTTAAGATTATTGTATTGGGACAGGACTTGTAATGGACTCTGCTTATCATCCCATTTATCCAAGAAAGTAGTTTGGAAGGCTGCAAAGTTTTGAATAGACCCAGGAGGTAAATCTTTATACCACTTTTTGGCTTCCCCAGACAAGTTTTTTGCAAACAACCTCATCTTAACATCCTCATAATCAACCTCTTCCAAATCTATAAAATCATCAAATTTTCCAACATGGTACTTTGCAGTAACATTTCCTTCTCCATCATAAAATGAAATCCTCTAGGCATAATTTAAGGGAAGGTCATGTAACACCACAGGTAAGGCCAATGGAGCAAACCTAGCTGCAGCCATTGTTCTAGGTGGGTTTGGAACAAGTGGTAAAATTTCAAAAGATGGAGGATTCTGAAGGTTGAGGAGTATGAAACTAAAAGTTTTGGACAATAGAAGTAGTTTTTTTCAATTTTTAATGGAGTTTGAAGGTTCTTCCACAAAGAATCAAGAACATATGATTCTAACCTACTAGGGCTAATCTCAACTTTCTTTAGGACAAATTCAGATTTTGATTTTAACAGTAATCTCTCAACACTAGTTTCCCATTCAAACTCTTGTATACTATGAAAATCTTGAGATGATGATGCACCAAACTGAGAACTATTTATTTTTTCTTTATTTTTATTTCTAAGCAATCTTTCTGGATTCTCCACTCTTTGCAAAGTTTCAATATTAGGGTTACCTCTCATATTCGCTCTTTTGAAAGATAGGATGTCTTATGTAATACTGTTCAAAATGAATGTGAATTCGATAGGGAAAATGTACAGCCTTATTTTCAATGTGGAAACTTCTGCTTGGCCACATAAATTTCTTTCGTGAAACTTTGCAATCCTTTTCGTTCTTCCCAGGGCTGATATGCACTTTCGTTCCACGGCAATGATGCCGATTTCTAAACACTGGAAAATTACCAAAGGTTGTAAAGTCTATTCCCAGGTAACAACAAAACCACTTTTAAAGAGAAAACTAGATTTTTTCTCTTATGAGAGGGAACTCTCACAAAATATTAACAAGGCAAGATATGTATAAGCAAAATTGTTTGTAATTGGTAAGATTGGTTGAAACTGAACACATGACCATTGGGCTATGGAGTCAAGATATGAATATAGATAAACAAATATTTTGCATGGAAGTTTTAAACAAAGGTAAGATAGCTACTCAGTCACAGTCAAAATTTGATTGCTAAGTGAAAAAGGAAGAACATGAACAAACCATTAACACAGAGCATTGTAAAAACGAATTCTGTATAAACTTTAGAAGAAATATTTGGTGGACATCCAAAAAGAATAGTTAAATCATAGTAAATATGAATTTTAAACTATTATACTCTCATTTCAGACATGAAAGAAAACATAATGGAAATATAAAACTGGAAAAACATTCACATAAGAAGGGAAAGTACATACTGCAACATGAAATAACACATGAATCTTTGAAAGATGCCATCCTTTGGCTCTGTAATTTAAAGAAATATTTGAATACAAAAATCTCCAAAATATCATGGGTTCCAACCCTCGCTTCATCAGTCAATAATTTGTGCATCTAAGCTTCCCTGTACTTCTAAAGAGCTTCAAAAAGCATCACTTTTAATCATGGGCATGAAAGAAGCAATTTTGGGCACTTTTGGGTAATTCTGTGCATCACAACAGCAAGAAAATTTGGGCACTTAATGGAATGGTTTCTTTTCTATCTATGGTATAGGAGTTTCTTCAGATAGCCTGATACTAGATGCTAAGAATGTATCTATTAGTGCATACTCAGGCCTCGCACTCAGACCTTATTTCAGCATTGTTTGCATTAAGAATGTATCTATCTTGTACATATTCGATATTATGTAAATGAAAGGCCTATCCTTATTACTGTTCTCTGTAAAATACTTAAAATTTTATTCAATGACACAAAGTGATTTCAAATACAAGTTTTTTGATAAGATCAGTTCATCTTTTACCATGTCTGTACAAGTCTTCTGTACAGTTTATCATTTAATTATATGTATCAACCTTACCTATTTGAAGGTGATCAACTATTTCTTATGATACTGATGATTAACATTTCAGTTTTATTATTATTTGCTATATCTACTAAGGTTAATGCAGCTAAGACTTGCAAACTGCTATAAATTGTAGGCTATAAATTGTAAGTTGCTCATATGGTCCATTAAGGTTAATGCAACTAAGACCTGGAAATTGCACATAACTTGTCTTGAACCATAAGATGCCTTTAAACTTCCTACAAATTTCCTGAGTCTCTGTAGGTTTCAACCTAGTTTTATTATTCAGTTTTATGTATCAATTTTAGTATAAAATTAATATGGAAAAGCATACCTTTTCTGTACTCTTTTAACTGACTTGATAGACATAGCCAGTGTCATTTTCCTACAATATGGATTGCATAAGGTATGATGAAATGCAGATTTTCTAGTTCACTGAATGAAGAGTATGATGAAAATCTATGACATGTAAAGGTTGGATAGAATTAAAGTAATTCGCTCTGTAATAAACCATTCAGATTGAACTATAGTGTTATTTTTGGAATGTGTTTTATCCTAAACAGTTACTCTTCTGTAATTGGCCTTTAGACAACATGATATATATAACTTTGATTTTCCTATGAATATAAAGTTATTGGTTTGATTTTTCATTGAATACAAAGTTATTGGTTTCTCTACTTCCTAATTAAACTTCTTGCTCATTTATATAGGTGATATATAGCGTAGTCACAAAATGGTGCAAAAGTGGACAATGTACATTGAGGTGTCTTGTCAACCTAACCCAGGCCACGCAGTTATATATTATCTCCTTCACAACCAAGCGACACAGCATGTGCTCCAAAATAGGAGAGAATTATTTGGAAGGACTACTAACAATGAAGCATACTATATAGCACTGGTTGAAGGGCTAAAGGATGTGAAAGAATATGGTGCAAAAAATATTGCAGTGGTCACCAACTCATTGTTAATATGTAACCAGATGAATGGGGAATACAAAGTCTGGAAAGACCATTTGAAACTTCTTCATAGAGAAGCAAAAATAATTTGCTAATCAGTTCCATACTTTTACCATTGATTACCAGGCTAAGGTCAAGAGGATGTGTACATATATAGTTTCAAGAGCAGGGGCAGTTGCAACTTCTGATGTCCAAGATGTCTTCCCATTAAAGATCCTTCCAAAAGGATTCATTCTTGAAACTCAATATATATTTCCATGGCGTGGATGTTTTCTTCTTATTCTTGTTGTACTACCTATTATGGCATGGATGTATCACAAATATTATTAAGTGTACAACAATTTTATATAATTATGGTGAAATGTACTTTCATGTCCAAAATGGTTATGATATTGCAGATGTTTTTCTAAATATGGTATCTCTTGAATCTCTTTACCGATTTTTTAATTAATTCTTTCCAGGTGTGTACAGTGTTCCTGGTGACATGACCTGCTGCCTAAGGGTAAACAAATATTCATGAAAAAATAAAAAAAAATTGGCATGACATGCAACCATGAAGTCACCCTAACGTCTACAGAAACCTTCAATCTGCCAAATGATCATTGTTATTCTAATGAGATCTTAAAAAAAATCACAATACAAATGTCATTTTTAGTGCAATATATCTTATCAATTTATTCTTTGTTCAATTTATATGTAAAAATTAAATGGTATGGCTTACCTATCAATGGGAAAGAAAATTGGGCAGGAAATCATCTCTATCTTTTTAACTAGCCGAATGGAATAGGCAGGAAAGGACCACAAAAGATTAATTAATGTAATGGAAAAAAAACTAACCTTATTGAAGCTTTTTATGTTATTGATAAAACACTTAATGAGTAATTGCTAAAACACTAAAAAATCTGGCAAAATAAGATTTGTTTTGTTGGTTTGCAACGACCTCAGCAGAGGTAAGGTCTAGTGTAATTTTTGCAGCAAATTTATGAGTGGAGGAACTAACCGGGCCATTACCTTATTCTTTAAAATACCCAATTCCCAAATATGTTTACCCACCATGTCATAGCAATATACAATCCAGTGCTAGTAAAGCCAAAAAAGAGATGGATGGCCAAGATAGGGGTTAGGTTCACAATTAACCCTACTGTCAATGTTTTTGTTTCACCTTCCTCACAGGTACATCTACCTTAAATTTTCTCACCTATTTGTAATACCACTTTTTTTTTCTCCCATAGTCATCTGAGTTGTCATCCTTGGTTGGAAGTACCAAATGATGCAAAACAATAGATTAGCAAGTCTCACCAACTATGAGGAACCTGAAAAAGTTATTTCCAACCTAATGTCTAGTTAATGTTGAGTTATTTCCAACATTTTCAAGCTCCATTTCTTGTTGAGATACCATTAGGAATTATTACATTCTTTAATATTTCGATTTATTGTTAAGTTTTCCATGTCGTTGTTCAACTAGCTACTCATTTTTGGTTTCTCAAGTTGTTGCCAAATATGAATCATTTGAATTTGGCCTTTGGTGAGACTTATCCTATTGAGCATCTTTGAACATCTATTGTATTTGTACCTCGGTACACTTTTGAGCTGTATCTATTTTCTATTTTCAATTTTATCTTTTGCAATGTTAAGTGACTTGGTCCAAATAGATCACTCACCTAAATTATTGTATTTTATTCAAGACTTGGTCAAACTTTGATTGCTCTCCCATAGTTTTGCAGTCCTATCTATAGATAATTTAAATGAGTATATAACAAGTGTGTACATTAAGACAGTATCCTCTCTACTTGGTGCTCAAATGAACTTGTATCAGAGCCTTAGAATAGGGCTTCTACAAAGTTCTATCCTAGGGATTTTCTTTCCATCTCAAGATTCTCCTTGAGCTCTCAACTCCAAGAAAATCAAGTGATTTAAAGATGCATCAACACCCTCCTCTCCTACTTTGATTCCATTGATATGCATGTAATTACTTTTTCTTCTCTAAAAAGAAATTCTGCTTTTTTGCAGTTTTCTGCAAGAATTTTTGCAATTTTAACACATACACATTTATGTCCACAACTAGTGAAATCATTGGTCCTTTCCTGCCTATTCCATTAGTTTCTGATCAATAAGGTCAGTTTTTTGTCCATTACATTAATTAAACCCACATAAACAGTTAAAACTTATTTTAACTAGCTTTTTAACTAGCCACGGAAGATTATTTTGCAAAACAAAATTATTAAGATCTACCATAATAATCTTGATCTCATTTTGATCCCATTTATCTAATCCCCCTTTTCCACCAACTAGAAGAAATTACATCCATATAGTAATACATATACATATACATACATACATATATATAT
>LPNX010343272.1:21487-38389 GCA_001517045.1 Pseudotsuga menziesii
ATGGAAGAATCATTCAAACCTATACCCTTCAACTTAAAATAATGTAGTTTCTACAACTATGAAAACATGAAAGCCAATGGGGATTTGTCCCATGAGCCAAAGGAAATAATCCAACAAACCAAATAACTAAAAAAAAGTAACAAGGTTCAGGTAGGATTGAGTAAATTATTTATTTATTTAAATTGGGAGAAATTGAACTCTTTGTTTTCTATAATTTGTAATGATCCAAGTGTTATTCTCTTTATTCCTCCAAGGCATGAGCACAAGTCTCTCCCATCAAATTCTAAACCAACACCTCATAGTTCCACCTCTAGGTCACAGAGGAAGCCACCCAAGTCACTGAGGAAAGATCATATGACACACACCCAACATTTAATAGGTTTGACAGCACACTCAACTGAGTGTCATTAGTCAATAAATTATAAGGGAAATATGACCTTACAAATATTTGACTAAATGAATAGTCATAACTTTACCCTTTGTGTTTCAACAATGCCAACTACTTTGTGATGCTAACCCTAACGAAATAACTAGATAGCAATTATAAAATTTTCCAATGCCTTCTTTCAGCCTGATATATTTTATTTTTCTGCCTACATGTGATGGCGCTGGAACTCACAAACACAAGTTAAATCCAAGGAGTTTTTGCTGATACTAGATGCCAAGAATGTATCTATCAATGCATACTTAGACCTCACACTCATACCTTATTGCAGCATTGTTTGCATTAATAATGCATCTATCTTGTACATATTCGATATTATGTAAATGAAAGGCCTATCCTTGTCAGTGTTCTCTGTAAAATACTTAAAATCTATGACATGTATTGATCCCTCCAAAATTCAGCTCCCTTGCACTCACTGTAAGTCTTTGCTAAATGTACCACATGGATTGGATAGATTTGTGTGTCCTCAATGTAAAGTGGAGCTTGTGGTGGAGCTTGTGTGTCCTCCAAGTAGAAAAGAGGAGCTCAATATGGTAACTAGTGTTTTGGATGAGAGTAATCCTTAACATCCTGAACAATGGCATTGGCATAAGAAGAGACCTTTTTAAGAAAAGAAAAACTCCAAATCAACCTAAGAAATTTGTAAAAAAAGAAAGAGTATATCAATAATATAATAAAAACATCCAAGTAGAAAATAGCAGCTCAATGTCTAGTGGACTAACTTATTATTTTGCATCCCAATCACTTATGGTAAATTTTGGAAAACCATACATCTGGAAAATGTCTTTCATGAATAACGAGAACACCAAAAGCTCATGTTTCTTCAATATGGAGGATTTCAAATCAGTTTCATTGTGTAAATGCATATATAAACTTATTGACAAGATTATTACAAACATGATTAGGGGAATCTTTTCCACAATTGTGTTCTCTGAACAATTTTATTTTTTAGAAGGACGCCATATTCATGATGCAATAGGGATTACCTAGGAAGCTTTACACAAATTCAAGATGAAGCACTTGCCTGCATTCATTATTAAATTGACTTCTCCAAAGCATATGACCGGGTCAATTGGACCTACCTTAGACTTGCTATGCTACAGGTTGGTTTTGATCTATATATTGTAGATTGGATCCTCTCTTGTGTTCAGTCAATGTCTTTTGCAGTCTTGCTTAATGGTGCAACATCAATTTTTTTTAGGTATGGGAGAGGCTTGAGGCAAGGGTGTCCCCTAGATCCACTTCTCTTTTTCTTGATAATGGAAGGACTAAGTAGAGCAATTCACCATGCTAGATGAAATGGGACTCTTAAGGGGATCAGAATAGGTGGAAACGTTGTTGTTTCTCATATGCTTTTTGTAGATGATATCTTGCTTTTTTTTAATGGATCCGTAAGGGATATAACTAAGTTAAATAACACACTATCTTTATTTATTGAAGCTACATATATAATGTGCAATTTAAGAAAATCTACTTTTTCCTATATGAATCTTGATCAAGAGGCGATTGATTGGATAACATCCTAATTTGATTTTGTTATGGTCGACATTAATTTGGGTTTAAATTTCTTGGGAAATGTTATCAATCCTAATGACTATCTTCAAAAGGATTGGGTATGTCTCATCAACGAAATTTATAAGAGTCTACACCTCTGGTGTAATAAGTGGCTATTAAGGGGAGGTAGATTAGTTATGATGAATTTTGTTAAGCAGGATTCAATTGTTTATTGGGTATCCTTAGATTATGTCGTTATAGGTACCATGGACTACATAATGAAGTTGTGTTTCAGTTTTATGGAGAGCGAAGTGTGAAGAAAAACCATATCCATGTGTATCTTGGAAAAAGATAGCTCTTCCAAAAGAGTTAAGGGGTGGGGGGGGGTGGGGATTGAAGCTTCATTCATGTTTGGCCAAAGATTTAACAACAAAAGTTCTTTGGAGAGTCTAAAAGGTGAAGTGTTGTGGGTTAAAGTAGTCCACCATAAATACACATACCTCCTCACTACCAAAGAATGGTTTAGAACTAGAGGAAAGTCCTTAAAAATGTTTCCATCATGTGGAAGCCTTTGATCTTGTCTTTTGGGGTTATTGGGGATTGGATTGCATAGGATATTGGCAATAAGAGAAGAACAAGATAGTTCAAGATCCTTGGATTGGATGAACATAATTTTATAGACTTCCCGAGGTGATGATATAATCTCTTATAATTCTACCCCTTTGAGACAAGACTGATATTCAACTAATATTTTGGGATTTGTAATCTCTTATAATTCTACCCCTTTGATACAAGAATGATATTCAACTAATAATTTGGGATTTGTAGCAGAATAAAGAAGTTTGTAGTGACACATCATTGTACACATCTGCCACCTCAACTTTTCTTCACTTTACTATTGCCACATGGCCTGCCGCCTCGCACAACAACGAACCAACATTTCTCTGACATATCAACCACCACATCATTGAACAGATTTTCCACACGTAGAAAAAGGTAGGGGGCCTAATAGGTCATCCCGAGCTCTGAGCTGGTGATATTCTCGTGGAGTCCAAACACCCAGAGCCCCCACCATACCTTTGCTCTCCATGTCGAATAGAGTATGAAAGAATTGGATATATAAACCCATATAAACCATTCCTCCTAGTCAATGTGGGATAAATCCAAATAGGAAAACAAATCACAACCGTCGATCCTATGATCAGACGGTTCCTGTATCTTCTGCGCTTTAGAGTATTATGGCGGTTGAATTTCTAAGGCTCCAATAAAAATTTTAAAGGCTCCAATCACAAGATATCATAGGGGAAATATCAAGGAGTATTGTCAGATGAAAATATATATTGGGATATGCCTTATGGCACCTTGGATGGGCATGGACATAGTGGAAATGAGGATTTGGATCATGCTATTGTACTTTCTCTCTCTAAAGAAGAAAAAAGAAGGGTGAATAACATAGGGGGTAGTTTTCAAGTGGACGACGATGAAGAACTTGCTAGAGCTCTACAAGCAAGCTTGGACATTGGCTCCCCTGTGCATTCATATCAAAGTGTTATCTATCCTTCGCTGCATGGTTATCCTATAGGATACAAGATTTTTTCTGGGTGCAATACTTAGATAGGCTATGGGCACTTTTTGAGCTGTATGGGAGCTGTTTGGCATCCTCGGTGTTTTTGTTGTCATGATTGTGGTGAGCCTATTTCTGAACATGAGTTTTCCATTTCAGGAAATGATCCATACCACAAATGTTGTTACAAGGAAATCTACCATCCAAAATGTGATGTCTGCAACCATTTTATCCCAACAAATAGAGCTGGCTTAATTGAGTATAGAGCCCATCCATTTTGGGGACAGAGGTACTATCCTTCACATGAACATGATAACACTCCTTGATGTTGTAGTTGTGAACGTATGGAGGCAAGGAATGTACAATATATTAAGTTGGATGATGGTCGAAAAATCTGTCTTGAGTGCTTGGATTCAGCAATTATGGATACAAATGAATGCCAACCACTTTACCTTGAAATTAGGGAATTTTATGAAGGCATGAATATGACAATAGACTAGCAAATTCCAATGATGCTGGTTGAAAGGAAAGCATTGAATAAATCCATGCAGGGTGAGAAGGAAGGAAGCCATCACGTGCCATAAACTAGAGGACTATGCCTTTCAAAGGAATAGACTGTCAGAAATATTGCTAGAAGGCCTAGGATTGGAGGTAATCGGATCTTAGACATGTTCACTGAACCCAAAAAACTTACTAGAAGATGTGAAGTCAAATCCATTATCATTCTCTATGGTATTCCCAGATTATTAATAGGATCAATTCTTCCTCAACGTGTCTTTCCCATGTCAACATCCATGCCGCCGAACAGATATGTGAAGTCACATCCATTCTCATTCTCTATGGTCTTCCCAGATTATTAACAAGCTCAATTCTGTCTCAACGTGTCTTTCCCATGTCAACATCCACGTCATTGAACATATTTTCCATGTGTAGAAAAATGTAGGGGGCCTGATAGGTCATCCCAGGCTCTGAGATGGTGATCTTCTCATGGAGTCCAAACACCCAGAGCCCCCATCATACCTTTTCTCTATGCATCGAATAGAGTATGAAAGAATGGGATATATAAACCCATATAAACCATTCCTCCCAGTCAATGTGGGATAAATCCCAATGGGAAAAAAAATCACAACCATCGATCCTATGATCAGATGGCTCCTGTATCTTCTGCACTTTAGAGTATTATTCCAGTTGAATTTCTTTGAAATGCCCTCATTGTTACACATCTCATATCCACTGCAGACACCATATCTTCTATGCAAACAATTTCTAGGACTCTTGATGCATTTTTCTTGAGCTTCTGAATCATCATTTCAAGGTTTAGATTTTGTTGGGTTCCTTCCATTCAGGAGGAGGCCAATAGAGGTTCATTTAATCCCATTGATTTTTTAAAGCTATCTATAGAGATCATATTGTTATGGGTGATGTGCAAAAAAAATCACACATCATGAAGTGGCTCGATAAAAATTTTAAAGGCTCCAATCACAAGATATCAGAGGGGAAATATCAAGGAGTATTGTCAGATGAAAATAGATATTGGGATATGCCTTATGGCACCTTGGATGGGCATGGACATAGTGGAAATGAGGATTTGGATCGTGCTATTGCAATTTCTCTCTCTGAATAAGAACAAAGAAAGGTGAATAACATAGGGGGTAGTTTTCAAGTGGATGACGATGAAGAACTTGCTAGAGCTCTACAAGCAAGCTTGGACATTGGATCCCCTACGCATTCATCTCAAAGTGCTATCTATCCTTCGCCACATGGTTATCCTATAGGATACAATATTTGTCCTAGGTGCAATACTGAGATAGGCTATGGGCACTTTTTGAGCTATATGGGAGTTGTTTGGCATCCTCAGTGTTTTCGTTGTCATGCTTGTGGCGAGCCTATTTCTGAACATGATTTTTCCATGTCAGGAAATGATCCATACCAAAAATCCTGTTACAAGGAAATCTACCATCCAAAATGTGATGTCTGTAACCATTTTATCCCAACAAATAGAGCTGACTTAATTGAGTACAGATCCCATCCATTTTGGGGATAGAGGTACTGTCTTTCACATGAACATGATAACACTCCTCGATGCTACAGTTGTGAACGTATGGAGGAAATGAATGTACAATATATTAAGTTGGATGATGGTCAGAAACTCTATCTTGAGTGCTTGGATTCAACAATTATGGATACAAACGAATGCCAGCCACTTTACATTGAAATTAGGGACTTTTATGAAGGCATGAATATGAGAATAGACCAGCAAATTCCAATGTTGTTGGTTGAAAGGAAAGCATTGAATGAATCCATGCAGGGTGAGAAGGAAGGAAGCCATCACATGCCAGAAACTAGAGGACTATGCCTTTCAGAGGAACAAACTGTCAACAATATTGCTAGAAGGCCTAGGATTAGAGGTAATCGAATCTTAGACATGTTCACTGAACCCAGAAAAATTACTAGAATATGTGAAGTCACAACCATTCTCAATCTATATGGTCTTCCCAGATTATTAGCAGGCTCAATTCTGGCCCATGCGTTGATGCATGCATGGTTGCGCCTCAATGGTTTCCGTACACTCAGTCTTGATGTTGAGGAGGGAATTTATCAGGTTCTTTCCCATATGTGGCTAGAATCAGAGGTAATGGTAGGTTCTAGATCAAGTAGTCATGGAGCATCAACATCATCAGGAATATCTTCCTCCTCTTCATCTAAAAAAGGAGTTAGATCATAGGTTGAGAAAAATCTTGGGGAGTTCTTCATGCACCAAATTGAAATGGATTCTTCACCATCATATGGAGATGTCTTCTGAAACTCACCTTGAAAAATAGCAGATTGCATTAACCCATATTCAAAAACCCCTGATTTATGAAACCCACTTGTGCGCTCCATGTCTTCTGCTTCAAGTTCCTCATATAACACATAATTTATCCACAAATATATATATTGTTTCCAGAAGCGCTTCTCCTTCACGGGTGGTACATTTGCTATATCTCTCTCATAATTCTCTCTGATCCTCTCCTTGTTGCAGACACTTTCTTCAAGGTGTACATAATCAAACTAGACATCATAATTAAGATGTTTCTTCTTAACCTTCTCCTCATATTGAAACCTATTCTTTCCCACAATAATATCTTCAATACCTTCTCTCTCACCATAATGTTTCCACACGAACTTGATCAAAGGAATACACTCTTCCTGGTAAGATTTCTTGAACAAAACGCATGACTTCATCTTTTTGAAACTCATTCCCTACTATAACATTGCAAAGCGCATAAATCCCCTGTGTGCAAACTTCTGGTCTTGTTGCAATACGTAATTGTTGCACCACAACTCTAAGAATTAGTCCACACTAGCCTATAGAAACTCAAAGCTTCTTAAAGAAGTGGCATGTCTTAAGCCTCATAGCAAAGTCTTTGAGAAAACCTATCAATTTCTGTCTTTGCATTATTATTGCAAGCACCCTTCTTTTAGACAGTGTCTCCTAGTTTCACCACTTGCTCTGACAGAGCTTTTAGCCTCATCCATGGTTCTGTCAACAAGGATATGCCTCTCATCTTATTTTTCCATCAATCATCATCACTAGGATGTGTCTGTCCACAATCATTAGTTCACCAAATCTCCATCATCTCATATATTGAAATCAATGTCAATAACTCCATATTCCATATTGCCAACACAAATTGTTGTGTGTCATACACTATTTGGTAAGGTCCTAGTATGAGCTAATCTAATTAAGAAGTTTGGTTGTGGTCCAAGTAGGTGTCCTCTCTGCAATGAATAATCTGAAAATAAAAATCATGTCTTTATTTCCCGCCCTTACATAACTAATACATGGAGGGAGGAGCTAGGGGGGATTTGCTATATATGATACTCACTGGTACATGTTTGCAACTGGAATTGGGAGAAGTACCAACAATCGAGTTGAACTGATGGCTCTCAAATTAGTTATGCTCTTGGCTATCTCAAAAGGGGTTCAAAATCTCCAAATTTATGGGTATTCTATACTGGTTATAGATTGGTTAAAAATGAAAAGCCTCCAAAGAATATCATTCTGAAGCCTTTATATGGAGAACTCATCAAAATAGGAATGTTATTTCAGAACATATCATATCGACATATATACATGGAAAGGAACATGTCGATAGATCAATTTTCTAAGATGGGGCTACAGGTTGGTGAAGGAAGTTGGCATTTGTGGGAAGGGGTTGATGACAATATCAATGAGCTAGACCCAAGACCACACCCTAGTTGATCCTTTCTTTGCTGAAAGTCAGTAGATGGAATACTCTTCACATGCTTACCGATACTTTTTATAGTGCACAGTTTGGTTACTATTTACATTTTTGTTGTGCACAATATTGCTGGTACTTGTTAATACATATAGCAGGAAGATATGTATGTGTATAAGCATAAGCATGTGTTTATTTCTAGACATGATGATTTATGATCTCTATCAGACATTGATGTTGATGCTATATATGTACAACGTTTTTGGCCTATGAATAATGTGGTTCATTTATTAATATAATGAGTGACAACTTTTTTTTGTAAAATTTTAGTTATCTTTTCTGTGATAAAAAAACATTGACCAATATTAATAGGAAAAGTGTTTTCAATCATCTTTTACTTTCAATGGATTGTTGAGATGTGATCATAATGTTATGTTTTGGTTAAGTTTGGGATATATTATAACAATATAAATATATTCTTTCACATAAATATGGTGGGAGAAATTTAAACTTGGTTAAGTTGATTCTGTAATTATTAATTAATACATTAGAAATATTCCTTTTCAAGGGATATAAATTAAAAAAATTTGAACAATCATAACCATATTTGAATGATAAAAATAATCAAAATGTAAAAAAATCAACAAATTTTTATTTTAGAGAAGGATAATAGTGCTTGTTTAGAAACATAAATCGATGAATCAAATTGAATTACTGTAACATTTCCTGTCAGCGTATTGTTAATTTATTGCTCATATTGGGTATTTTGGTTCTCATCAACAATATTTTATCTCTGAAACAATATCAACATCAATCTTTTCCTTCATGATATTGGCATGTAGAGATGATGTATCAGCTGCAATGGGTTTTCTAGTTGAATCCATGCTCTTTCTAGTGATTTCAACTTCTTAACTATGTATGAATTCAACGTAAATATAATTCATATAATTTGAATTCAACAAACCTAAATTCCAGAGCGATATTAGGTTTAGAAAAAAGTAAGTCTATAAGCATAGCCATCTAGAAGCAAGTATAAAATACCATCAAATTCTAGTTGTAGCAAGTATAAACTATCCATCCATGAAGTCACCCTAAAGTCTACAAAAACTTTCAATCTTCCATGCAATGGAGTTAACACAAGTTCAGCAACAAGAAAGTGCAACTTAAGACCCTGAAAGGTATGTATTTGATAAAATTTAAACATAAGCAGTTAAAAAAAGATAAAATATTATCAAGGATGTAAATATTAGTGAGTAGGTTGTCTATAAAAATATGCATAATTAAACTCTGCCAGTAGAACTCTGCCAGCATGCTATATGTGGAATAGTTTAGAAAATCCTAGGCATGGATTGAATGTTTGATCAATATTTGACATGCTATTGTTCTTATTTTGCACTCTCCTTTATAACATATCAACAATAAGCATTGTCCCCAACTTCTCTATTTTCATTCAAGGAATGCATTGACCCATCGCAAACTATAGTACAATATACTATGGAATTTTAGATGGATAGAATTATAAATTGTCAATAGGAATAACTATAGAGACAATACAATATCCACTTTATTTAGATGTAAGATTATTTCCCTAATGATTAAGATTCTATTGCAGACATATACAGAAAAAAAATGCCACGTCCAGAAAAAAGAATACTCCTCCGGATACTATAATGCAAATGACAATTTCTCAATAAAAAAGAGTTTTCCAAGAATCTGCACTTTTATCTTTGAGCTAACCCTCCATCACTTGCTTTTGTTGTTGTAGGTGTTGTTGTTATTCATCAAGATCATCTTGTAGTGTGTTGGAAATCCTTTTTGGTTGATTTTGAAGTAACCATTTCGTGATCATTGCACTACCTCAAGGCTATAATCCTGGGGTGCTTGAAGCAAAATGCTAGATTTTCACATATGAGAATGCTCCATTCACTTTCAGCCATAGCATAAATTATGGAACTATTTGTGGAAAGCTCTATGTCACATAGATTTAAAGCCTTCCCATAGGGGATTTTGTGGAGCTGAATATGATGCTTCTCCTCTTGTTCTAGAGTCACCTGGAATATAGATAGACATGACAACATCAATATGTTAACAACATCCATGAATGTTTCCCCTCTATAAATGTGTATGCATGGATACATCAACAACATGGTGAAGAAAGAAAAAACAACAACTGCTAAAGCAAGGCACGTGTGAAACCTTGGAAACTGCCAATGGGTGTGCTCCCAATCAACCGGTTGTGCTGCCTAGATAGAAGAACCCTGGGAGAAGCACCTATGCATGTGATGTAATATCATCAAGGCAATATTGTGACACAGAACACTAGTCACCTGAACACCTAAAATCCATTGCATAAGGAGTCTCGTGGAGTGTACCTGGGCTTGCATTTAGCCCCGAATGGTGTTGCCTTGGTCTATGTCTCTGACTTGGAGCAGCCGCAGTAGACTGTTGCCCCTCTACAAGCATCCATACTGCATGTCAACACATGTCCATGCATGGATACATCAACAACATGATGAAGAAAGCAAAAACAACAATTGCTAAAGTAGGGCACGTGCAAAACCTTGGAAACTGCCAATGGGTGTGCTCCTCGGATGGAAGAACCTTGGGAGAAGCACCTCTGCATGTGATGTAATATTGTTAGGGTAGTATTATGACACAAAACACTAGCCACTTGATCACCTGAAATCCATTGCATAAGGAGTCTCATGAAGTATACCTGGGCGTGTAGTTAGACCCGACTGGTGCTGCCTTGGTCTATGTCTCTGCCTTGGAGCAACCATGATAGACTATTGTTCCTTTGCAAGCATTCACACTACACATCAACAACATGGCGAAGAAATAAAAAACAACAATTGCTAAAGTAGGGCACGCGCCAAACCTTGGAAACTGCCAATGGGTGTGCTCCCAATAAACCAGTCGTGTTGCCCGGACAAAAGAACCCTGGGAGAAGCACTTATGCATGTGATGTAATATCATCAGGGTAGTATTGTGACGCAAAACACTAGTCACCTGAACACCTAAAATCCATTGCATAAGGAGTCTCATGGAGTTTACTTGGGCTTGCAGTTAGACCCGGCTGGTGCTGCCTTAGTCTATGTCTCTACCTTGGAGAAACCATGATAGACTACTACCCCTCTGCAAGAATCTGTATCGCATGTCAACACACATGTATGCATGGATACAACAACAACATGACAAAGAAAGAAAAAACAAGAACTGCTAAAGTAGGGCACATCCCAAACCTTGGAAACTACCAATGGGTGTGCTCCCAATCAACTAGTCATGCTCGTCGGATGGAAGAACCCTGGGATAAAAACCTATGCATGTGATGTAACATAGTCAGGGTAGTATTGTGACATAGAACAATATTCACCTGAACACTTGAAATCCATTGCATAAGTAGTCACGCGAAGTGTACCTGGGCTTGCAGTTAAACCCGGTTGGTGCTACCTTAGTCTATATCTTTGCCTTGGAGAAACCGCGGCAGATTGCTTCCCCTCTACAAGCATCCACACCACACGTCAACACATGTGTATGCATGGATACATCAACAACATGGAAAATAATGCAAAAACAACAACTGCTAAAGTAGGGCATGCGCCAAACCTTGGAAACTGCCAATGGGTGTGCTCCCAATCAACTAATCGTGCTCCCCACATAGAAGAACCCTGGGAGAAGCACCTGTGCATGTGATGTAATATCGTAAGGGCGATATTGTGACGCATAAAACTAGTCACCTAAACACCTAAAATACATTGCATAAGGAGTCCTGTGAAGTGTACCTAGGCTTGCAGTTAGACCCGACTGGTACTTCCTTGGAGGAACCGCGACAGACTGATGCCCCTCTGCAAGCATCCGTACCGAACGTCAACACACGTGTATGCATGGATACATCAACAACATGAAAAAGAAATTAAAAACAACAATTTCTAAATTAGGGAACATGCCAAACCTAGGAAACTGCCAATGGGTGTGCTCCCAATCAACTAGTAGTGCTCCCCGGACAGAAGAACCCTAGGAGAAGCACCTGTGCATATGATGTAATATCATCAGGGAAGTACTGTGACGTAAAAAAATAGTCACCTGAAAACATAAAATCCATTGCATAAGGAGTCCCATGAAGTGTACCTGGGCTTGCAGTTAGACCCGGCTGGTGCTGCCTTGGTCTATGTCTCTTCCTTGGATCAACCGTAGCAGACTCCTGCCCCTTTGCAAGCATCCACATCGCACGTCAACACATGTGTATGTAGGTATACATCAACAACATGGTGAAGAAAGAAAAAACAACAACTGCTAAAGTAGGGCACGCGTCAAACCTTGGAAACTACCAATGGGTGTGCTCCCAATCAACCAGTCGTGCTCCTTGGACAGAATAACCCTAGGAGAAGCACCTGTGCATGTGATGTAATATATTCATGGAAGTATTGTGATGTAGAACACTAGTCACCTGAACACCTAAAATCATTTGCATAAGGAGTCACATGAAGTGTACCTAGGCTTGCAGTTAGACCCGGCTGGTGCTACCTTGGTCTATGTCTTTGCCTTGGATAAACCGTGACAGACTATTGTCCCTCTGCAATAATCTACACCACACGTCAACACATGTGTATGCATGGATACATCAACAACATGGTGAAGAAATAAAAAACAACAACTGCTAAAGTAGGGCACATGCCAAACCTTGGAAACTGCCAATAGGTGTGCTCCCAATCAACCAGTCGTGCTGCCCAGATAGAAGAACCCTGGGAGAAGCACCTGTGCATGTGATGTAATATCATCAGGGCAGTATTGTGACACATAACGCTAGTCACCTGAACACCTAAAATCCATTGCATAAGGAGTCTCATGGAGAGTACCTTTGCTTGCAGTTAGACCCGGCTGGTGCTGCCTTGGTCTATGTCTTTGCCTTGGAGCAACCGCCGTAGACTGCTGCCCCTCTGCAAGCATCCATACCACACGTCAACACACAAGTATGCATGGATATATCAAAAACATGACAAAGAAAAAAAAAATAACAACTGCTAAAGTAGGCCACATGCCAAACCTTGGAAACTGCCAATGGGTGTGATCCCAATCAACGAGACGTGCTGCTCGGACGGAAGAACCCTGGGAGAAGCACCTGTGCATGTGATGTAATATCATCATGGTAGTATTGTGACATAGAACACTAGTCACCTGAACACCTAAAATCCATTGCATAAGAAGTCCCATAGAGTGTACCTAGGCTTGCAGTTAGACCTAGCTAGTGTTGCCTTGGTCTATGTCTCTTCCTTGGAGCAACCGCTACATACTGCTGCCCCTCTGCAAGAATCTGTACCACATGTCAACACATGTGTATGCATGGATACATCAACAACATGATGAAGAAAGCAAAAAAAACAACTGGTAAAGTATGGCACGTGCCAAACCTTGGAAATTGCCAATGGGTGTGATCCTAATCAACCAGTCGTTCTCCTCGGATGGAAGAACCTTGGGAGAAGCACTTGTGCATGTGATGTAATATCATCAGGGAAGTATTGTGATGTAGAACACTAGTCACCTGAAGACCTAAATCCATTACATAAGGAGTCCCATGAAGTGTACTTGGGCTTGGAGTTAGACTCAGCTGGTGCTGCCTTGGTCTATGTCTCTGCCTTGGAGAAACCGCGACAGAGTGGTGCCCCTATGTAAGCATCCACACCACATTTCAACACATGTGTATGCATGGATACATCAACAACATGGAGAAGAAAGAAAAAACAACAACTGCTAAAGTAGGGCACCCGCCAAACCTTGGAAATTGCTAATGGGTGTGCTCCTAATCAACCAGTCGTGCTCTTCGGATGGAAGAACCATGGGAGAAGCACTTTCGCATGTGATGTAATATTGTCAAGGTAGTATTATGACCCATAACACTATTCACATTAACACCTAAAATCCATTGCATAAGGAGTTCCGTGAAGTGTACCTTGGCTCATAGTTAGACTTGGCTGGTGCTTCCTTGGTCTATGTCTTTGCCTTGGAGTGACCGCGGTAGACTGTTGCCCCTCTACAAGCATCTGCACCACACGTCAACAAATGTGTATGCATGGATACATCAACAACATGATGAAGAAAGAAAAAAAAAACTGCTAAATAGGTGTTATCTCCCAAAATAAATTTATTTTGAATTTAACTCATGCAATGAAGGATATGAATATCACTGATAGTTTGAAAGCCTCTGTTTTTTATTTGGATGAAAATTTCACAAGTTGTAGCTTTCAGTGGCTTGGGTGAGGATCAGAAAATCTCATTATCCATTGAAAGATGGAAGATAAATAGCAGGTGGAAGACCCCTTCAGCAGATAGGTGTATTGCCGTAACTTTTTACACCATCGAAGCATTTTTTAACCGCAATCAAAAGTTTTAAAGACTACAGATCAGAGAGATAAAGCTAAAGGTTTCTGTAGTGTCGGCATTGGAACTTTAAAGGACTAACGATCGACAAGCTAGTTCCCTAGGGTGCCGCAATGGCGAGAAACAAACTGACTAAGGCTTCCGATTGATGACAAGAATCATTCCGATAGCGCGACAATAAATGAACTCTTCAGTGATCGAAATAACTAAAGACAACACAGTAGTGGGGAAAGGATTAAAAGTTTTGAAATTCTGATGACGGGAAGAACTAAATACTGTTGAAGTGAAGAATCAGAAATAAAAACTTGAAAACACTAACCCTCGGTGAGTTAGTCTACTAAAAAGCCACAACAGTGAAAGAAAGAAGATTGAAGATCCGATCGATCATGTTAAGTCAGTAATTTTTCCTCCTTTATTGGTTTATTTTTTCCACTTTTGGTTTGTTTTCCAATCACCCTCAGTTACATTTTTGGTTTGATTTTCAGTTTTGGGTCTCCTTAGAGATTCTATTGGTGATTGAGTAGTTTTTGAACATAGTCTTGTTAGGTTTTATTTAGTTTTTAATGGTTTGTTTAGATTTTAAAAAGGGTAAAGAAAGTCTTATGTTCCAAGGTTGATTCAATGATATGTTTAGAGAGCAAGTAAACTTGTTTTATAAGCCTAACAATCCTCTAAACCTCCGACAATTTGACAAAAAGTTGTAAAATTGCGAGAAATTGGCTCAGGAAATATTCTTGTAGTGTTGGTGGAAAAGTTAATAAAGGAAGCGCTACAAGAAAATCGCGCCTCTCTGTTTTTCAAATATTTTTGCAGTTTTTCATCATGGGTATCATCTGGAAGTGATTGATTGTCTTTTGCAAGGTATTTTAACACGTGTGACTGCAGTTTAGACACGCATTTCAGCCGATCTCAGTCACGCAGCCAAAATGGGTTCATCATTGCTAAAAACGTGGAATTAGTTGGACAAATCATCAAATCTCGGTTTAAACTGTCAAATTTCTCGTTCCACATGCGTTTTTATAGGAAGGCAAGTTCGTGCAGAAGAATCAAAACGCTAAAAAACTGGATTATGTTCCTGTGGACGAAAACAGCATTTGCAACGCTAGCAGAAAGTTAGGGCATTTTGATTTTTTCATTTGCGGTTGAGGAGATGATCTGGAGACAGTTATGCACCTAAGGAGAGACCGTTGCCACTTTAAAACAAAGCCTTAAGCCACGAAATTTAAGAAATTGGTATGTACATTGCTAAAAAAGCCTAATAGCTCAAAATTTGGGTTTTTCTTGTTCCTCGCTGGTTTGAAGAAATTGGATGTCTAAAATGATAGAATGAGACATAAAGTAACTTCTTCACCGCTGAAATAGTCACCAGGAGCTGTGACAAAAATTTGAGGGAACAGAGTAGTAAAAAGCCTTTGAATGTAAAGCGTTCAGCCTGTAAAATTGAGTGATTGTTTGAAGGAAGATGGTTTATAATTTGTTCTCCAATATACTTGAAACTCTGGTGATGATGCATGGTGTTTGTAAGGAGCTGATTGAAGAGTTTTTTCTCATGACCTAATGCACTAGAAATTGCAGAAAACAGCACTCAAAAAATTCATAGATTTGCTGGTTATGCTCATTTTTCATACAGAGGCTGTTTTGTTGATTTATTCGAGCTGTCTAAAAACTGTGGAATTGTCATGATGTGTGAAATCTTTGCCGGGAGAACCATGCTCGAATGAGTGCAGGACATATAGGCTGAATGTACAGGATTTGGTGACAGTTTGTGGCTTAGATAAAGATTTTGCAAACGCTGGTGTATTTGTTCCTTCTTTTCATGCTGACAGTCCAACTTGATCCAATGAGCTTATGGAGACGTTGTGTTTGAACATATAAAGTACTGGAAGTTTTAAGGTTTTGCAGTGAAGCTGTCTTAATGCTTTTGGATGCAGGCATTTAAGTGAAGCGTTAATATACAATATCCATATCTATTTACAGTTTTCCACTGCATCTAAGTATTCTGGACATTACAGTGCCATCTTGAAGGTTTCAAAACAATTTGTAATAAGGAGGGAATTTCTGTTTGAAGACACAGTACACTGTTATTCCTAAACCCTAAAACCAGGAATTTGATTGGCTTATGTACCCTAACAGTTCAACATTATGCTGGTTGGTGTAGTTCGAAGTATGAGCAGATCTATATTGTGCTTATCATAGTCTTCCTGAAGGTCTGATCTGATCTCATAGTGTATTTATTCATGAACCAAATTGTAGGGTGGACACAAAGGAAAAGTTGATATTGCAGGCCTGTACAAAAGCACCTAGCAGAGTGAGAAGGAGGTCAAACAACAGCAAACTAGTCTCAAAACATTGCTGAAACCTCAAGCTAGATTGTTTCTATCAGCTGAAAGGAGAATATGGGAAAAAGTGGAAAGATAAACAGAGCTGAGCCTTCGGACCTAACTTGGGTTCAAAAGCTTCCAGACTGTGCAGAGATATTTCAACAGGCAAGGTGGTTGAGTTTTTTCAAGAAGATTGATGGTTTTAATTCTCAGGTGTCCTGCAAATTTGCCAAAGGACTCAAAGAAGACATGATCATGATGGATGCTCTGAAATTTAAGCTAACTGTGGAATTAATATCAGAAGCCACTGAAATCAGAAATGAGGGAGAGCACTGGTTTAAAAAATCACCTTTTGAATTTGACTCCCAAAGATATTATTGCCTAATGTCATTCCTAACTGGAGCAAAGGGATTCCCATTCAAAATTTTAGAAAGGAGTGGATTGAGCCTTTAAGAATCCTTCAAAGTTATGTAACTTGTG
>LPNX010343272.1:50265-219633 GCA_001517045.1 Pseudotsuga menziesii
CCTAAGCCCTAGTTTGAATGGAATTTACTCTTGAGATTGTGTTGGCATGTTTCCCTAGCCTTAGAAACAGTTTCTGACACAAACAGATCACAAGAATCATTCTGATAGTGCAACAACAGAAGACCATCAACGATCAAAAGACATACAGATTACTGAAAAATGAGTTTACAATGAAGCATATTCACAGTGTCGACGATGCAGGGGACTAAAAGCTTCTGATCAATGACCGCGGCGGTAAAATGCGAAAACATTGGGACTTGGAGCACCGAAACTGCGGCAATATTTATATTTGGGGTGTCGATGTGATAGAAGAAAAGGATTCCTATCGGCGACTACAGAAACAAAGTAAAAGTTTCTTGAAAATTGAACAAGATGGGGCATTTCAGTTAAACGTCGACACACTGGCTGTTGGAGGCAATTCCATAGTGAACCTGCAGTGGTGGTTATCAGTGACCACTCCAGTCATTAAGAGATCATTTGGTGAACTAGATCTTCACAGTAGATAAACAAATATTTAGCAAGGGTTTGAAGCCCTAATCAGGAAAAACTATTACTTTCAATTATTTTTGTGTAAACTGATCGGATTTTTAGGATCTGTAATTTGTGTAGAAGGCTATAAAGCCCATGATTAATTTATTAATAACGGTTCGAATCCAGGGATTTGTAATCATGTTCTATTATCAAGCATCTCATCTAGTTTATTCATGATATAAGCTCTTTTGTTGTGATTTGTTCAGCCATCATCTCTTTCTTTACTGTATTTATGCCTAAATGTGCATTTAGGTTATTTTCATATTTATTAAGGAGTTGATAGCTGTCATCCTATTGGTTTATTAGTGATATTTGATTTAAAAATACCACCCTCATTAGGTATTAGCCATTTATATGCATGTGTTATGTGTGTAAGTCTTCCAACCTGGTGAGTTTTCCATCCCTGCACCTTTTTGTCAAACTACTAAACAAGTTGTAACTAAAAGCCTTGTAATTAAGTGAGTTTCATGCATGTCTTGAGAGTGGGAGGTTATATAGGTTATCCAAATTGATCCATATCAGAAAACCCTAAAAATATTTTAAGTTACCAGGCACCCTCGAGCTACAACCTAGAGGATTTTCCTGGAGTGATAACAAATTGGCGTCGTTGCCGGGGAGAGGAGATTGAAGCTCAGCTTCCCTGGGAGATGACATAGATCCATGCTTTGATGATAGACAAAGCTTGGAAATTATTACGGTTGTAATCATCTATCTGGAGAATCCATTGATATAAGGTGGCTTCAAGAAGACCAAGTACCAGAACAAACCCTAATGGGCCACTAGCAACATCAGTTTCAGATCCAGAAGAAATTTTGAGGAAATCTAGGGCTTTACTAAGATAGACCAGCAGTGCTACACAAACAGCTATATCAGGTATTTCAAGACATCTTTCTGCTTTTTTTTCTTCTACTGAAGCTCTTAATTCCCAGGAATTTTTAGATACATCAAAAAAATCTAGGGGTTGGGCATCTTCAAGCACTATTGCTTGTGAAGATCCAATCCCTGGTGACTCCACTGGGATAAGTATACCACTGCCTTCTCAGCAAATATCTTCATTTGTGCTGCCTTTCACATCCTTGTCCATACCCTTTTCCAATATGGCTACCCCTCAAATTTCCAAGATGGAAAGGATCCTGTTAGTAAGGTATGCACCCCTAGTTTTTCCAAATCCTCTTGCAGCCATGCCTACTGGGGATTACCTCAAGTATATGCCTAAGTTTACAAGGGAAGGGGATTTCACTGCTGAAGAAAATCTAGAGGATTTTTATAGCTATGCTGAAAATATAAATATAGAACAAGAAGGTGTATGGACCAAATTTTTTGTGCAAATCCTAGATGGCCAGGCTAGGAAGTGGTTTAAGGAATTGCTTGCTAGTTCAGTGGCATGCATAGAGGCCCTAGATGACGTTTTCCTAAAACATTGTGGAGAGAGGAGAGACCACCTCTACTATATCACAGAATTCAGCAACCTGAAAAGAGAAAATGGGGAGTCTGTGTCAAACTTTACTAAGAGATTCAACAACATGTACAACAAGATCCCCATTGAGATTAATCCCATTGGTACCTCAGCTATGATAACTTATGAAAATGCCTTTGACTTTGAATTCTGCCTACTTCTCAGAGAAAGGAGGTCTTCCTCCTTATCACTCATGTAGGATGCTGCCCTAGAGGTAGAGTCAAACATTCTGACATCTCAAAAGGTCAAAGGGAAGGTAGACAGGAGAAATCAACTAGTATACTATAGTGGGGCTTCTGCATCAGAGAACAAGATTGAGAAAATGACCAAACTCTTAGACAACCTGACTACAGAAATTTCTAAATTGAAGGATCAAGGACATCTACCGGTGAGAGGTAAGGGGCCAAGTGACTTTGCTCCTTGAAACCCAAATTTTGTTCCTTATAGAAGAGGAAAATCCCCTGTTCAAATTCTTAGAAGGGAGAGAAATCAAGGGGAAGACTAGAAGATAAGAGATCCATTTCAAAATGCTGTATTAGAAGAAGAGCTAGAATTAATTGAAGAAGGAGAAGCTGAAGACAATATCCACTGCATGGAGGATGAGGTGGACTGTTCTTTTCTGACATAGGAAGAGTATGAAGAAGCCCTGATTGATGAGAATATTACCAAAGAGGTTGTCTATCTGGATGATGATCAAGGAGGCTACCAACTGAGGTCTAGGTTGGTTGCTCCCCTCAAGAAGGATGTTGTACCTGTCAAGTAGTCTGTTGCACCTACTAGAAAGGCTGTTGTTTTACTAAAGAAAGTAGTTGTTCCATCTAAAGCATTGCATAAACCAACACCTTTAGCCACACCTGATCAAGTCCAACTCAAAACTACTTCTCATGAGGTAAGGTTTCTAGATAGGCTACATTATTCCTTCAACCTTGAGTCTGAAATTAAAAAATTGAAAATCCCTTTCCCTTTAATTGAGTTGATGAAGAATGATGAATTTAAATCCTCCATTTTGAATTCCCTTCAGCCCAAGGTCCACATTGACACTGACTTTGTGAACCTGCAATATGAAAAGCCTATGGTAACCCTGGGCCCCATGATCAAAGACCTAAAGGACTCCTACCCACCATTCTATATATCCTTGAACATCCATGATAAAATCCTCCATAACTGTCTGCTGGATTCAGAAGCCTCTCATAACCTAATGCCAAAGGATGTGATGGATGAGATTTCCCTCAGCATTACCAAGGCCTACCATGATTTATTCTCTTTTGACTCTAGGAAGGTCAAGTGCTTGGGCCTCATCAAAGACCTTGCTGTAAACTTAACCCAACTGCCTTCAAAAAGCATAATTATCGACATCGTAGTGGCTGATATTCCTCCAAAGTTCGTCCTGTTGATGTCTCAGTCATGGAGCAAAATATTAGGTGGCACCCTTCAAATGGATCTTTCATATACCACCATTCCCATGTTCGGAGGGGAAACTAAGTGAATATACAGAGAAAATCAGCTAGCATACATCATAAGCAAGGAGAGATACTCAGTAAATCACCCGATCTACGCCGTGGACACCAATTTCAAATCCTACATTTTGCAAATAGATGATAATCAGAAAACATCAGTTCATCTCATTGATCCCATGCATCCGCAGCCCGAAGAAGTCACAACAGCAATATGGACCACGTATTTTGATGGGGCTAGCACGCAAAGCTCAGCAGGTGCAGGTATAGTCTTGATCTCCTCGTACAAAAAAAACATTCACCTGTCTTACATGATCGATTTCAAAACCATGAAAAACGTAGCAGAATATGAAGCCTTACTGCTAGGAGTTAAAGTGGCCAAGGAGATGGGGATCATGTGCGTGAATATTTTTGGGGACGCAGAACTCATCATACAACAGGTAAACAACACTTTTCAGACGAAAAATATCAGATTGAATGCCTACAAAGATGAGGTATGGAAAATCAGAGACTGCTTTATGTTTTTTGAACTGTCATATATTCCTAGGGATTTGAATCACTTGGCTGATTCCCTAGCCGTCTCAGCATGTCTTTCTATTCCTCCTTTTCCCCCTAGGCTTAGCTATGATGTTCAGGTCAAGTACAGACCCTCTTTTCCAGACAATGTAAAATTTTGGAGGGTGTTTGAAAATGATGGGGAGCTTAGTAAATTCCTTCAGTTAGTGGATGAATTCTTTGACATACACATAGACTAGGAAAACCTCAACCTGGAGGAATCCAAGCAGCTCAAGTTAAAAGATAAAGTGAATGAGCACAATATTGTCCCATTGCCCAGCAACCACATACCCCGAGGTCTAGTACCATTGGAAGAACTGTTTGATCACAATGAGGTCCCTTTCAAGCCTGCCAAAAGGAAGCTAGATCCTGCTATCCAAGAGCACAACATAGGCAGCCAGAGCCATTCAAAACTGATAAATCTATCTACCGGGCTGACTGCTGAACATAAGTCTGAATATTGCAGCTTGATAGAAGAGTTTGCTGATGTCTTTGCATGGGAATATAGTGACTTAAAAACATATGACACCAACATCATCTAGCACAGGATTCCTTTGGAGAAGGACACCATACCTTTCAAATAGAAACTGAGACCCATTAGCCCTCTTCTATTAATAGTGATTGAGAAAGAGATCCACAAACTCCTCAAAGCCGAGATCATAATCCCCATCAGGCATTCCAAGTGGATTGCAAAACTAGTAGTGGTGAGAAAGAAAAATGGAGAAATCAGGTTGTGTGTGGATTTTAGAAACTTGAACAAGTGTTCCAAAAAGGACAACTATCCACTGCCCAAGATGGAACATCTGTTGTAGATAGTCTCGGGGGCTAGGGTCATGTCCTTCCTTGATGGCTTCTCTAGATACAACCATTTTGCTATGCACCTAGATGACCAAGAGAAGACTACCTTTACTATCCCTTGGGGAACCTTCATGTATGCTAAAATTCCTTTTGGGCTCATGAATGTTGGTGCTACTTTTCAGACAGCCATGGACCTAGCTTTTGTAGGGATGAAAGATAGATTTGTGCTGATATATTTGGATGACTTAACAGTTTACTCTCACAGCCATCATGACCACTTGCAGCATTTAAGGAAGGTATTTTTGAAGTGCAGAAGGTATGGAATATCATTGAACCCCAAGAAGTCCTAGTTTGCACTCAATGAAGGAAAGCTCCTAGGCCACATAGTCTCAGCTGAAGGTGTAAAGATCGATCTAATAAGAGTGTAGGAAATTCAGGAACTGTCAATACCAAGGTCAAAAAGAGGCATTCAATCCTTTTTAGGCAAGATAAACTTTGTCAAAATTTCTCCAAGCTGGTAAAACACATAACAACCATGCTAAAAAAGGATGCAGAAATCAAGTGGACCGACAATGCAAGAAATTCTTTTGAAGACATTAAGAAAGCCATCATGGAGGCCCCAATCCTAATTAGTCCCGACTACACCAAGGTTTTTTACATTTTGTCTTTTGCATCTTATGACACAATGGTAGCTGTACTACTACAAAAGAATGATGAAGGTCTTGAGAATACAATTTCTTTCTTCAGCAGATCCCTAAGAGATGCTGAGCTTAAGTATGACCCAATTGAGAAGCAGGCTTATGCTCTCATAAAATCTCTGAAGATTTTCAGAATCTATATTCTCCATGCAAAGGCCATTGCATATGTCCCTTCAGCTGATGTGAAGGATGTTTTGACTCAGTATGACATTGATGGGAAGAGAGCTAAGTGGATTTCCAAACTCATTGACTCATTGAGTTTGATGTAGAGGTGAAACCCACCAAGCTGGTAAAGGGATTAGGTCTGGCCAAACTCATGGCCAAAGAAAATTGTGAGTTGATGGGAATAAATTTCACATGTGTCAGATCAGCAAAGGTGTAGACTATGGTAGTAGCAGAAACAGAAGTAAATCAAGATCAGAATAATAGTCCACTAGTAGCTGAGAACATATCTTCATGTGAGTGGTACTCAGGTATCATTCAATCTATGCTTAAATTATAAGTTTCTCTTGAGCTCACTCCTAACCAAGAACGAGCTCTTAAGTTGAAATTTGTTAAGTTTTGCCTAATTGAAAAACAGTTGTACTGGAGGGATCAGTCTGGGGTTTTGTTAAGGTGTCTAGATAAAGAGGAAGTAGAGTAGGCCATGCATCACTTTCATTCTAGTACATGTGGAGGCCACCACTACTGGAAAACCACATCCCACAAGATCTTAAAAGTAGGATACTATTGGCTAGTCCTCTTTGCTGATGTATGCAGTTTTGTAAGGGCCTGTGACCAATGTCAAAGATTTATAGGGAAGTAGCAGCTCAAATCCTTGCCCCTTAGGCTTGTTACAGTGAATGGGCCTTTACATCAATGGGGTCTATATTTCATAGGTGAAATAAACCCATCTTCCAATGGACAGCATAAATGGATCTTAGTAACCACTGACTACTTTACAAAATGGATAGAAGCAGTACCCACAAGAAATGACACTCACCAAGTCATCATGAGATTTTATATGAGAACATCTTCGGCAGGTTTGGTTTCCCAGTAAGGTTAGTAACTGATAATGCACCAGCTTTTAAGGTCGGGGAATTAGTTAAAATGTGTAAATCAATGGGTATTCAATTGGTGCACTCCACATCCTATTACCCATAAGGAAATGGCCTGCCTGAGTCATCCAACAAAATATTAGTTAGAATCATCAAGAAACTACTAGAGACAAATCAGAAAAGATGGGATTCAAAACTTAAGTTTGCTTTATGGTCTGATAGGGTAAGAGACAAAATATCCATAGGTACTTCTCCATTCAAGTTAGTATATGGCACTGAGGCCATATTTCCTATCCAGCTCATCCTTCCAGTGGCAAAGTTCTTTCAGGAAGAGGAAGATGAACCAAATGATATGATGAGAAGGATGATGGATTTGGTGGAGTTACAGCAGATCAGGGAGCAAGTTGTAGTAAAATCATAGGCTCATCAACAGAGGATAAAGGGCATGTTTGACAAAAGATCAAAGGAAAACAACTTCCAGGTTGGAGATTGGGTCCTCAAGTGGGGTGCTGTCAGACAGAACAAGGGGAAACATGGAAAATTTGACTCTTTGTGGATTGGCCCTTTTGTTATAGACTAGATATATGAAAATAACACCTTCAAATTGCAGAATCTGGAAGGTGAAGAGGTATTTGATGGCCCAGTAAATGGGCGGTTCCTGAAACCCTATTTTATTTGAGGCTCTGAGGCCTTATGATTGTAAATTAGTATATAGTAGGTTGTTTTTCTATCAAAATAAGACTCCATGCCCAATGGAACAATAAAGAATAGTGTTAAGTTACTTACTTGCTTTTAGGGAAAGGCATTTTGGTCCGGGGTTCTTGGGACCTCACAGGGAGGTTCCCATCCCTGAGTAGGAGCCAGATGTTATCTCCCAAAATAAATTTATCTTGAATTTAACTCATGCAATGAAGGATATGAAGATGACTGATAGTTTGAAATCCTATATTTTTTATTTGGATGAAAATTTCATAAGTTGTAGCTTTCAGTGGCTTGGGTGAGGATCAGAACATCTCATCAGCCACTGAAAGATGGAAGATAAACAGCAGGTGGAAGACCCCTTCGGTAGATAGGTGTATTTTCTATAAATTTTTACACCATCATAGCATTTTTTAATCGCAATCAAAAGTTTTAAAGACTATATATTGGCGAGATAAAGCTAAAGGTTTTCACAGTGTCGGCATCAAAACTTTAAAGGAGTAACGATCGATGAGCTAGTTTCCTAGGGAGCTGCAACGGTGGGAAACAAACTGACTAAGGCTTTCAATCAATGACAAGAATCATTCCGATAGCATGAAAATAGATGAACTCTTCGGCGATCGGAAGAACTAAAGACAACGAAGCGGCGGGGAAAGGATGAAAAGTTCTGAAATGCCAATGACGGGAAGAACTAAATACCGTCGAAGTCAAGAATAAAAAATTGAAACTTGAAAACACTATCCGTCAGTGAGTTAGTCTACTAAAGAGCCACAACAGTGGAAGAAAGAAGATTGAAGATCCAATCGATCATAAGAATCATTTTGATAGCGCAACAATAGAAGACCATCAACGATCGGAAGACCTACAGACTACTGAACAATGAGTTTACAACAAAGCATCTCCACACTATCGACGGTGCAGGGGACTAAAAGCTTCTGATCAACAATCGCGGCGGTAAACTACAGAAACATTGGGACTTGGAGCGCTGAAACTGCGGCAATATTTAGATTTGGGGCGCCAATGTGATAGAAGAAAAGGCTTCCTATCGGTAACTGCGGCAACAAAGTAAAAGTTTTGGGTGGATTAAACAAGACGAGGCACTTCAAGTAAACGCCGATACACTGGCTGTTGGTGGTAATTCCATAGCGAACCAGCAGTGGTGGCTATCAGTGACCACTCCAGTCATTAAAAAATCACTCGATGAAATCATTAGAGGAAATTTGGGGTCTAAAATGGGCCTTATAAGAAAACATGCCAAAATAAGTTTTTGTGAGTTGGAATTCAAGAACCAATAGAATTTCAATAAAATAAGTCAACCATAATGGTTGAATTGGCATATTTGTCATTAAAAAAAACTACTTTTTTTGTTCGTATTTTTGACATATCTCATTGTGTTTTTACTCAAATTTCGATCGGGAGAGCTCGATGGATGCAGAATTTGATTCCGCATACAACGAGTACCCACTCTGCATACTTTTGCCGGACCCCGCTACCCCAAAAACAAGAAATACCTGAAAAAACATGATGATGACATCATCATCATGTTTTTTCAGGTATTTCTTATTTTTGGGGTAGCGGGGTCTGTCAAAAGTATGCAGTGTGGGTACTCATTGGATGCAGAATCAAATTCAGCATCCATCGAGCTCTCTCGATCAAAATTTGAGTAAAAACACAGGGAGATATGTCGAAAATATGAACACAAAAAGTAGTTTTTTCTTTCTTCCTCCAAAATTAATTAATATTATTTTATTATTTTAACTATTATTTTATTATTTTCCTTAGGAGGCCCATTTTAGACCCCAAAATTCCTCTAATGTAGATATTCACAGTATATAAACAAATTGTTAGCAAGGGTTTGAATCCCTAATTAGGAAAAACTATTACTTTCAAATATTTTTGTGTAAACCGATCGTATTTTTAGGATCTGTAATTTTTGTAGAAGGCTATAAAGCCCATGATTAATTTATTAATAAAGGTTTGAATTTGGGGATTTGTAAGCCTATTCTATTTTCAAGCGTCTCATCTGGTTTATTCATGATATAAGCTCTTTTGTTGTGATTTGTTCAGCCATCATCTCTTTCTTTACTGTATTTATGCCTGAATGTGCATTTAGGTTATTTTCAGATTTATTAAGCAGTCGATAGATGCCATACTATTGGTTTATTAGTGATATTTGATTTATAAATACCACCCTCATCAGGTCTTAGCCATTTATATGTATGTGTTATGTGTGTAATTCTGCCAGCCTGGTGAGTTCTCCATCACTGTACCTTTTTGTCAAACTACTGAACAAGTTGTAACTAAAAGCCTTGTAATTGAGTGAGCTTCATGCATGTCTTGAGAGTGTGAGGTTATATAGGTTATCTAGCTTGATCCATACCAGAAAACCCTAAAAATATTTTAAGTTACTAGGCATCCTCAGGCTACAACCTAGAGGAGTTTCCTGGAGTGATAATAGTAGGGCATGTTCCAAACCTTGGAAACTTCCAATGGGTGTGCTCCTAATCAACCATTCATGCTCCCCAGATGGAAGAAACATGGGAGAAGCACCTATGCATGTGATGTAATATTGTTAGGGCAGTATTGTGATATAGAACACTAGTCACCTGAACACCTGAAATCCATTGCATAAGGAGTCCCGTGAAGTGTACCTGGGCTTACAGTTATACCCAGTTGGTGCTACCTTGGTCTATATCTATGCCTTGAAGCAACCACGGTAGACTGTTTCCCCTCTGCAAGCATCTGCACCACACGTCAACACATGTGTATGCATGGATACATCAACAACATGGTGAAGAAAGGAAAAACAACAACTGCTAAAGTAGGGCATTTGCCAAACCTTGTAAACTGCCAATGGGTGTACTCCCAATCAACCAGTCGTGCTCCTCGAACGAAAGAACCTTGGGAGAAGAACCTATGCATGTGATGTAATATCGTCAAGGTAGTATTGTGATGTAGAACACTAGTCACCTGAACACCTGAAATCCATTGCATAAGAAGTCCCATGAAGTGTATCTGGGCTTGTAGTTAGACCCAACTGGTGGTGCCTTGGTCTATGTCTCTGCCTTGGAGAAACCATGGCAGACTGCTGCCCCTCTGCAAGCATTCGGATCACACATCAAGACATTTGTATGCATGGATACATCAACAAAATGATGAAGAAAGTGAAAACAACAACTGCTAAAGTAGGGCACATGCCAAACCTTGGAAACTGCCAATGGGTGTGCTCCCAATCAACTAGTCATGCTCCCCGGATGAAAGAAGCTTGGGAGAAGAACCTATGCATGTGATGTAATATCGTTAGAGAAGTATTATGATGCAGAACACTAGTCTTCTGAACACCTAAAATCCATTGCATAAGGTGTCCCGTGAAGTGTACCTGGGCTTACAGTTAGACTCGATTGGTGTTCCCTTAGTCTATGTCTCTTCCTTGGAGCAACTGCGGTAGACTCCTACCCCTCTGCAAGCATCCTCACCACATGTCAAAATATGTGTATACATGGATACATAAACAACATGGTGAAGAAAGCAAAAACAACAACTGCTAAAGTAGGGCGCATGCCAAACCTTGGAAACTGCCAATGGGTGTGCTCCCAATCAACCAGTTGTGCTCCCAATATGGAAGAACCTTGGGAGAAGCACCTATGCATGTGATGTAATATCATCATGGTAGTATTATGACGCAGAACACTAGTCACCTGAACACCTAAAATCCATTTCATAAGGAGTCCGGTGAAACATACTTGGGTTTGCAGTTAGACCCGACTAGTGCTTCCTTGGTCTATGTCTTTGCCTTGGAGCAATCACGGCATACTATTTCCCCTCTACAATCATCCACACCGCAAGTCAACACATGTGTATGCATGGATACATCAACAAGATGACGAAGAAAGAAAAAACAACAACACATAGATATTTTCAATAAATGCAACTAACCTGAGACAATTGATGGCGCAATGTTGGAGTGAGGATGACCCCTCTTGTTGAGATATTGAAACTGGAAAGGATCATATCCAGATGCATGGATATTCAAATCAATTTCCAAGCCGGTATGTTTCTTGATTCTTTTGCCTTTCTTTTTGGGGCTAAGGAAAGATTTTTCTTCCTCTTCAAAGATGACTTGAAAGCACCCAAACTAGTGGTGAAGTCAAAGTCCATAATATGAAGAGTGTTGGCCTCATCCAACAATTTTTTAACTAGAACAACCAATTGCTCGGTCTTTCTCAATGCACTAGGAGGACTATTTCTAAGCGGGTCTAGGTATCCAAACAATTCATCCCTAGCTAATTGAAGTCCCTCAACATCTGGCTCAATAGTATCAGTGGATGTAAATGTTATATCACCATCTACATGTAATTTTAATGCCTCTATCTCGTGAGGGGTATCAAATGAAGCATGCATTGCATCATGATCTAGTACTGGGCTTGAATCTCTTAATGATAAATACAACCAATCTACCTTTATAGCATGCTTGCACATGTTGCCACGAATAGACCATGGGAAATCACACGTTATAAAATTTGCACGATACCAGGTGACAAGGTATTTCTTATGAAGATTTGTTTGACTCCCCACCCAATAGGCATGAGATATGCTCTCATGAGGGCAACAATCACTGATCGTGATTCTTTTTGCTCTTTCCATTGAAGATTGGAGCTGCCTCTCTTTCCTATAGTTGTTCAAGTATCCTTCTTCTTTCAAAATTTTTTTGAACCGATATACATGTTTGACATTTGTCAAGAGCACATATAATAACCAATCCATTCGATGAGCACATTTCTTCTGTCAATCAGAGAGAAATTTGGTCTTCAGGTAACAATGGTAGGACTCTACAACATTGTTGGTCTCTTGATTTTCATGCAGAAAATCATGACAGCCTTTCACCCACATCCTTGAAAGTAAAAAAACAAGTCAATGGAAATATATGGTAATTATGAAACACTTAAGCAAAAACATAAGAAAGAGTCGTTTGCACTTACGAAACTTATCACTGGAAACCCAATTCTTGTTGAGATAGTCCAGGAATTTCCCCTCATCAACAAATTCATTGAAAAATCCTTGTATTGCAGCAGTCACATCATCGTTGGAACAATACTTCATAATATAAACTAAATTACTAAACATTGCACTTGCCATGTCTAGACTAGTGGCCAAGTTATTGATGTTTTTTATCCATGCCCTTTGTACATGCCAAATGCACAATATAAATTCACACTGTGTCACTCTCCTGCAATGTTTGATGGGTTAAAGTGACACTTTTTCATAAAAGAGATAAGTTAAAATGAATAGTAATGATAATGAATATACCTCAATGCAGCTATCTCAGCCAACGCATCAGCAACCATGAAGGCATTGGGTTTCCAATCAAGACAGAGCTAGTAACACCTATTCATAAGTTGCTCCAACCAAAGTGAAATATCTTTAATTGTATTCCGTGATGAAACAACCCATGCAACTGGCACCCCACTTTGTTGTGCATTAAATGCAACTAGTGTGTAAAGCTGGTACTACCATACTCAAACAAGATATGAAGTGAAAAACGTTTTTTATTAAATAAATTGAATGGCTTAATATTGGATAATCATATTAAAAAAACATGGACAACACACATACCCCGTATTTATTAGTACTAAATGTTGAGTCCATGGATATTAAGTTGTTATGACATAGCTTGACCATTGTCTCCAACATCCGTTTCATTTGGATTCCAATTATGAAAGGCATGCCTACATCATTAGGCTTTTGGTATAAGAAAAAATCTTCTTTACATTTTTGGTACCAAATATTAACACTCATCTCATCCTTTTTATGGAGTTGATAGTTTCCTTTGCTCAACCGACAGTAGATGTTTGCAACATCCTTTATGCTCAAGAAGAAATCCCCATCCCGAGCTGTCGCATCCAAGTTAACATGTTTCTTTATGTGCATTTTGCAAACTGAGTCAACTGGCACCTCCAAAAAAAGAAAATTTCAACATACGAGACTATGTCCCTTGAGAGCTTAGGCTTATGCAGAGACCTGGCCTCTCCTGAAGTGTCATGCAAACCATGACAAGACCATGCTTGTTTGTCTTCATGCTTGTATAGATTATATGTCAATATCGTAGCCTCAGGATTTTGAACCATAACCTTAACTATAAAATGGCATTGGCAACCCCTCTTCTTGGCAAATGAGGCCCTATGTTTAGCTGGTTGTTCTCTTTTCTCCTCCGAACCATAACAACATGCATAACTACATAAAAAAAAAATCCAGCGTCAGTACAGACAACAAATTATAAATGTGATATCATTAACTACATTTGACTAATACATTCTTGAGATACTTACACTTCATAAATCAATGAAGCAGTATCATTTTTCCCTGGTTCTTTCTTTTTCCATTGAATGAAATTACATGGAGCATCAGGGTTCATTCTTCCCCCCTAATGAAGTAGGATACTCTATGGGACAGGATTTTCACAACACGATCAAAACTTCCATTTGATCGATCAATTTCAGACCAAATAATATCTTTGGAGGAAAAGGTGAGCATGTGTTTAGGGTCTTTCATTTCAAGTTGCATGATAGCCTGCCATTTGCCTTGCTGGCCCATTTTGAATAAATTCCTATGAACAATGTGCAAACACATTACTACAAATAAAACAAAAAACTAGTTATATTTAAAAACATACTTGCAATTTATATGACATGGAAGGCTCCATGAACCATTCTTTACAGTGAACTTAATAGATTCCCTAAGAAGAAAGAATCATAACAAATCCCACATGGGGTAAGTGGTGTTTCAACACAACCTAACTCTAGTAGGGGTGCATGCGTAATAAAGAATGAAGGAAATGATATTACTATATCCAAACCAAACATTCTCCTCAAGGATTTGTATAAGGGAAAGTTCATAGAGCTTAGTGGTTGTATTAAGATATAATTAATCGAAGCTTGGTTAATTAATGTCCATACGTATTTTGGGTTCAAATATCACTATTAATCACCAGGCTTGTTTGATAATTTTCCATGTTAAACAAAGTGCCTCACTATGGTCAGATAAAGTGGAAAGATATATAAGGGATTTTGCATATGTAGTTGCATGGGAATTGTTTAGGGAGAAATTCCATTGAAATACCTGTCATATTACTATATATCGCCATAGATAGGCAAATGCAATCCACTTCTTTACTTAGGGCAAGCTCACAATGGGAAAGTATTAGGTGACGGGTGTTATAATATTATACATTAGGGGATCACCTAACACCAACTTGGTATAATGTACTAATCATGTGTGTTTTCAATTGCTTTTAACCTCTAATAATCCATTGAACACCTTTGTATTATCCATAGATGATTCAACAACCTAGCTATATAAATATTAGAAAGCTTGATTTGTGTCTTTTCACCTAATTGGTCCATGATCGTGGAGGTTCATTTGTCCAAAGTCCATGAGATGATAAAGTGAGAGTGTACTAGATCACATTCTAGGACTGTCACAATATTTTTAACTACAAGCAACATAACTATGTAAGGATCCCCAAAATAGACATAATGACTTGTATGTCCTTGGTCATAATGGAACTTATTCTTCGATAGACATTCTACTTTTCATTATTTGAACTTAACACTGTTTTTTCCTAACAGAAACTCCCCATTTTTAGATGGAATGGGGTCAATATCCCGGGACATGTTTCTCTTGGGATTCTTAGGTAGAGCCATACATAATGCACTGTGAATTGAACCTAGATCAGCAGTGGTAAACTTCCACAGGTCTATGGACCACACCCTGATCAACAAATTTAAATGGAAAGCCTAGAGGAAAACATGGCTCAGTATTGGGTCCTAATATCTGCATGAGTCATGAACTCCAAGTGCCATTGGCTCAAAACCCATAAGTTTAATCTTCATAGACAAAACCCTATCTTCCTGCCAATATTAAATAAAATACTTTCGTGCCCTACTGGAGCTTGCATCTTGCCACTATTGAGGACTTGGGTGAACTGCCATACCAAGGAGGAAGGGATGAGTATTCAAAGTGGGTCTTGGTGCTTCAATAAGCACTCCATTACTTACTGCAGGGGGGTTACATATTACAATTGCAGTGATACTATGGGAACTTGGAAGGAAAGATGACAGGGATTAAGTTTTCTAGATCTAAATACCCAACATAAATTCCTACAGTTAAAGAAAGCTATTGAATAGCTTAGCTAGTAGCAGAACAACTATTGCACTCTATTGCTAGTAGTAGGTCAATTGTTGCATTAATCCTGACCTGCTTTCCAACTATTTTCATAGAACCAACAAAAAACATGTATTTATGTAGAGATCTCACCACTGATATGTCCTTGGGCAGAACAGAACTTGTTATTTGGATGGCATTGTCACTTTCAATATTGTGTGGTTAGACTTGAAAAACAAGTCCATTCTAATTATTCATCAGTGAAGTACTTTACCAAGTCCGATATTATCTCCTCTCAAGCTATGAGGGTTGGGTTGGGTTGGTCAACTATCCCTTGTCCATCAGGGAGCCCTTAAGATCTTCTTGCATATTATGGAGAATACAGATTTCAAAACAAAGGTAATTTGATTTATCTATTACAATAGTAAGACAATGTAATCTTAGTTAAATCATAAAAAAGGGTTTAGTATTCAAAGGGAAAATTAACTTTCTTTTGAAATGTATTCCATGACCAATCAGTTGTAGATACATATCAATTCGAAACAAAATAAACTCAAACTGATTATATTTGTGGGTCATTCCTTAGCAGGGGTAGTTGCAACCTTGGTCACACTATGGGTACTGGAAAAGAGACTAAAGAAAATTTCTCCTTTGTGTATCAGATTAAAGCATAGATCTCCATTTTGTGTCACATTTGGTTGCCCTTTAGTGGGAGATAAAATACTTGTTGAAGCGGTTGGCCGTGAGAACTGGGGAGGAAACTTTTGTCACGTGGTTTCCAAACATGATATTGTTCCATGGATGCTTCTTGCACCCTTAGAGTCAATTGCTAAGCCCTTGATTTCTATTTTCCATATTGGCAGGGCATACATGTACCTGATGCTTCTATTCAAAATGCTTGTAGGAGGCTTCTTAATAATGCCCTTGATTCTCTAAGGGAGTTAGATGAGGCTGTCAAGAGAAGCCCTTACAGGCCTTTTGTCACTTATATGTTTTTCTCAATCAATGGTGCCACTTGCATTGAAAACTCTGAGACAGTTTTAAAGATGCTTCATTGGACAATGCAAAGCCAGGAAACTTCTTTGGATGAGATTGTACATGAATTCCTTTTAGAGCACAAAATATATGGTTATGTTTTGAAGGATGTCATATGAAAGTCCACAAAAGAGACAAGACTAATGAATTCCAATTTAGAATTCTCTTATGATATGGGAATCTCATTGCAGCTAGAAGCTATTTGTGTTGGAGTTTAGGTAATACTGAATTTATTTTTAAAAATAAAAAATTACTTTGAATGTATTTGTTTTGCAGTTAGTTTTTTTGAGTAAAATGCCTTCAAGGTATTATGGGTTAGCATAAATCCATGTTAGTCTAAGATCCATTTATCTCCAAGAGGGATAAAAAACTTTGAGGTTCTTGAGATGTAACATATCTTGAGTTAACATGGATAGTGGGGCATTTTTTTATGTTGATAGGAACATTATACACATACACACTCAACAGAAAGACACAGACATCTCCTCCTATCCACTTGGGATTTAAATTTTTAAAGTACCTGGATTTGAAATGTGTTCTTGATTGGGTGATGACAACTTTATGCAGAATGATCCTATAAAGCCGGCCTTACTAAACCTTGGAAAAACTGAAAACAAACCTAGCACAGATGTTTCCAATATAGCTATTATATTAAGCAAACAAAATTGTACTAGGGTTTAACTTGAGTGGTATAAAGAATGTTGTGAGAAAGATGACATTGGCAGATATTATGACTCCTTCAAGAACCAAAATAACAAGAAGGATATCGATGTTAATGGGCGTAGGTTACAACTCGGGGAGTTTTGGGATGAGGTTATTCAAATGTGGGAAATTCATGCTTTTCCCAGTGATTTCCAATCCCAAAATACATGGGTAAATGCTGGCATGACATATAGTGAACTGGTATAGCCTTTGGATAACTAGCCAGAGCATAGTTTTAAGTTTTTAATCTCATATATATTAACCAACCATATATATTAAGTTTTTTTTGTAAAATTTGTAAAATTTCTTTGTATGAAGTTGTTAAGGCACGAGAAGCATCACAAGGGATCAAGGACCAAGATGAGGGCTCATCTTAAAGAGATGTTGGGTTAATATGTTTTCTTTTCAAATGGGTTGTCTAAATTTACCTGCCTTCACTGGACTGTGGTGATTGTGCGAATTCAAATAGTAGCACACGTCTGCCACTGTTTGAAGCTTAAGCCAGAGTAGCCAAAGCAAGGATGTGTCAAGTAGAAACAAAGCATAGCTGGAAGAAGAAGTGTGATGTATGTTTGAATTGTGCAGGGAGTCCCAGAACGATGTTTTTGGTTTGAAATGAAGGGTGGTTGGTGGCAGCTCTGAAGGAGTAAATGCATGGCAATTACATAGCTCAGGGAGACGAAGGATGGGTGTAGACAGCGTTGGAGGTTCTAATGGCAGAGGATAATGGATTTTCAAATGACAATGGGGTAGAATGGGGTGCCGGGAATGGACACGATGGGTTTACCGATGGTCAGAGTGCTTGAAATTTGATTTGTCTGATCAAAAGCACCGTAATAAAGTTTGTCAACAGTGGACAATGTATTCATTTAGATTTTATGATTTTTTACTTTGGTTCAAACTTCACAATGGTGTTCATAGCATGTGTACTTTCATAAACTCTTTTCTACCTTTTACACAATGCACATGAGAGTTGTTTTACACCATCTCACCAGATTGAAATAAATGTTTGTTTGATTCTTTAAAACGGTTGTAAATGCCTTTTATATTACAACTTGTGATTATCATTTCATCTTCATGAAATAGGTTTGGTCCCATTGTTGTTGGATGCAATTCTTGTTTAATTGTCAAGGTTTAAAATCCATGAAATGGGTTTGGTCCCTTCATAGAACAGGGACACATGCAAATAGAATATGTACGTGAGAATAGATCCATGATCTCTCATTTCCTATGAAAGCTCAAACATTCTGTGCCTTTCTTTTTGATTTTAGTGTCATAAGTTCTTGAAAGTTTTTTAACTTTACAAATAAATATATATATGCTCAGTATTTACCATGATTCCTTTCCATACCATGCAAGCATGGAAGGTAATAAATTCAAATGTGAATTATGGGCCTTTGTAGTGTTGAGTGGTTGATTTTTGTGTTTATTTGTGTTATCTATAATTATTTCAACAATCCAAATACCAAAACCAGAAAACTTCGAATACCAAACCAGAAAAATGCAAACATGGATTGCTTTCTTGATATCCATGTCTCAGAACTTAAAAATATTATCTCAGATATAACAAGGGCCTAAAATGAAGATGAAAGATGTGGAGTGAAGAGGAGGCCTGATCTATTTATAAAGTGGATTGCCATAGCTGTGTACGATTCTACTTGGAAGGCATGAAAAATTTAAAGCGGTGCATTGGCCTCCTGTTTAGAACATTAATGAAGCCATTTTGCAGGCTGTGGATTGAGAAGGCTTTTCCAAACTGTAATTTCAATAATCTGAATTAATTCAAAGCATCCAGAATATTATTGAAATTGCAATTTCTGATTATTAATTATTGATATTGTAACCTGTTGATTTTCATGGCTGAGTTTGTAAAATCTCTGGTGACCAGTGAATGCAAATAGCAGCTCCAAAAGAAACAGAGCACATGAAGAAGTCACACAGAAGGAGATGTGCTGCCAGAACCACTGAATGTAGTGAGAACGCTTAAAACTAGTGAAAATGCTAATGCTAGATTCTGAATTATTTGTGGTGATCGGTGAATGCAAATAGAAGCTCGAAGTAGAAACAAAGCATAGGGAGAAGTTGCATGGGATCATTTGAATTGTGCAGGGAGTGTGGTTGGTGGCACCCATCAATGCATGGGAGTACGTCAAGAAGACAGAGGAGTGGAGTAACTAATTTTTATTTAACTAACATAATTAATTTATTAAATATACAATTAGTTACAAACATGGGGCACAATGGTCAACCAAATAGTGATATGGCCATTTAGTTTTCATCATGTTGATAGTATGCTTTATATCTTTTTAACCTTGCACCGTTGATAAATTTTTTGAATACTTTCCCTTACAGTGTCTTTAGTTAGAATGATCCATTGTTTTTCTAATTCTTCCACTATGTATGGTCCAAGCCATGTTGTATGCAACTTTTTAGGTTTCCCTTTAATTCAATTGTCGTAAAGTAGTGCTAAGTTGCCAACTGATATATCTTTTCTTCTTATATTCTAGTCGTGCCAAGCTTTTTGCAGTTGCTTATGAAATTCCTGATGATGGATTTCTATTTGTCATTGTTCTTCCATTTTTTTTAACTCAAACATCCAGTCGTTTGTATATTTTTCTTTTGCTAAGTGAAGTATATCTGCAATAATTGGTGCATGTTTCCTTAAATGGAGGGGAACCACTACTTCCTGTCCAAATACTAGTTTGAATGGTGTCTTTCTTGTCGACCATTTATAAGCTATCCGGTAAGCCTATAAAATATCGGATATCATATCATCCCAATCATCCTTTTCAATGTTACATAGATTTGTGAGACCCTTAGTTAAAGTCTTATTAAATGATTCAATAGCTCCATTCGACTCAGGATGATAAGTTGAATCCTTTTGATGATTGATCATAAACTTGTTCAATAGTACAACGATGGTATTGTTGATAAAATGTGGCCCCTTGTCACTGATAAGGGTAAGGGGGAACCCGAATATTGTAATAATGTTTTCATTTATGAACTTTATGACTACTTCACTAGTACATGCTTCGATCAGTTCATCTTCTTCCCATTTAGTGACATATTCAACTGTAGTAATATGTATTGTACTCTCGTTTGTCGACCATAAATTGGAAAGGTCCAACAAAGTTGATAGCCCATATTTAAAAAATTAAGCTTGGATTTACAGTTATTAAAGGCATTTCCTTTCTTGGCAAAGGCCAACCTAACCTTTGGCACTTGTCCCATTTTTTGACTTGCGTTCTACAATCTTTATGTAACATCAACCACCATAGTCCTGATTGTAAAAAATTTCTAGCGGTTGTGTCAGCTTGATAGTGACCTCTTGTAGGGCCCTTATGTGCTTTGTCGAATATGGCTTGTCGTTCATGTTCAAGTGCACATCGTCGAAGTATTTCATCTAGTCCTAATTTATATAAAAATCTATTTATTAATGTATAGGGTGCAAACTTCACTGTAAGTATTTTATTCTTCTTTTCGGACATACCTTTTGGAGCTTACCCTTGGTCAAGAAATTGTACTATATATTCCAACTCAATCAGTACAAATTCAACACTAAAGAAATGTGCATTGGGTAATTTATCATCGATGTTGACATGTTCTTATCCTGATTCTATCCGTGATAAGTGGTTGGGTTCGATGTTATGTTTTCCTGGTCGAACGATTATCTCAATTTCAAAATCTTGGAACAAGAGTAGCCATATGCATAGTTGACCATGATGGAGAGGTTTATTTACTAAATATTTGAGTGCTTGATAATCTGTGTAGAATATAAATGGATTAGCCAAAAGGTAGTGGCAATAATATTTTTGTAGCACAAAAATCATCCCAGGAGATTCGTGTTCTGTTGTTGAATAATTTTTTTCTGCTTTATTTAATTTTCTACTAGCATACACATTAGGATAATCCATACCATCCTCTCTTGGCTGAGTGAGTATCACACCAACTGACATACCAGATGTGTTGATATGGACATGAAATTTAATCAACCAGTTTGACACTCTCAATATTGGAGCTTCGATAAGTTTTGTTTTGAGCATGTCAAATAGCTCTTCAAATTCTTGTGACCAATTGAATTCTTGATTATCTTTTAATATATATTCTAATTGGCATGTCACATCATAGTAGTATATTATAATTTTGCTGTAATATCTTGTATGTCCTAGAAGTATTCTGACATATTTTTTATTTACAGGTGTCTTTAAATTGAGGATAACTTTGATCTTGGCATAGTCGACCATAATTCCTTCCTTGAAAACAACATTCCCCATCAAGATTCCAATTGGTGATGCAAAGATGCACTCTTTTATGTTCAAAGGTAAATGCATCTATCTGCATCGTTCCAACATGAGTCGTAAATATTGAATGTGGTCTTTCAGTAGTGAATATATTGTCCAATCGTCGAAGTAGACTACCATTGTCTTGTATAAGTACTTTTGAAATGATTTTACTTCTATTCTGGAACACACTGTTGGTGCGTTCTTCAGGCCAAATGGAATTACTTTATAAGAAAATGACCAAAATTCATAGAAAAAGGTTGTCTTATTTTGATCTTATTTAGCAATTCGAACTTGATTGTAATATGAAAATACATCGGTGAAGGAGTAGCACTCATGCCCTACTACTTCATTAATTATTTCATTGACAAAGGGTGTGGGAAATGGGTTTTTTAGTGTTACTTTATTTAGCCATCTGAAATCGACACATATTCTCAATATTGTTGGGTCTTGTTTCTTTGGATGGACCACCATAGAGATGGCCCATTTTTATTGGTCTATTGGATATATAATTTCTATGGCTAGCATATTGTTCATTTCTTTCTTTACTATTTCTTTATATTTATGTGATAGTTTATATGGTCGCTTGTTAACTGGTTTAGCATATGGTTTAGTGTCAATTTTTATTTATAACATTTCTTGAACTAATCCTTTGAGATATTTATAGTCCCTTGCAAAGACATCTTAATATTCTTTTAATAAATTAGCTATTTATGTTGTCTATTTCTCTTACCAGTAGTCTCCAATTTTAGCCATTTTTTATGATCGTCAAAGGAAATGTCGACTTACTTTGTTTTTATCAATGCATCCATCCATTCTGAAACCTTTGTTTCATTAATTGGTCGATTACATTGTTTAAAGCCTGTGAATGCTTGAGGGAATTATTTTGTGGTCAACCTTTCTTCTTCAATTTTTTTATTATGTGCTAACTTTTCACTAGTGTTTTTACTGTTTTCTAAACCCTTGGGTGATTTGTTTTCCATCTAAAACTCTTTCCAGAAGATTTATCATTTTTTATTTCTAGCCAAGTCGATTGGTACATTGCTTTATTTGTTATGTTATTACATGTCGACTGTGGTACTTTGGTCGACATCGACAAGTCATTATTCTTTTGTTGTAATAAAATTTTAATTTTTTCGACTGCTTCCCTGATATTTATTTTTATGGTGAGAATGAGAAATCTTTAATAAAGTTTTCTTTCAACTCTTTCCCGTCAAAGGTTTTTCCTCGGGCCTCTTCCATTTTGTACCATTTATTGGGAAAGTATTCTAATGTATTTGGGAATATATGAGGATATATTCTTTCATCTCTATATCGTGCTTATTTCCATCATTTTTCACATGTGGTAATGTGCTTGGTTGGGCCTTGGTATTAGATTTATTTTGGTATCTCAACTTGTGCGATGATTTTCTTTCCTCTAAATCATTTAATGAATTTTTTTGAAGTGGTGGTTCAAGTCTAAAGGAGGGACCGGTGCGTATCCCACAATCTTGCTGCTTAGCCTATGAAAGTTTCGAATAAACTTTGGAGTCATCCTTGATCACCAACATTTTTAGAGGCTTATTCAATGTGTACAATTGGGGATTCTCGTTCCTTATATCTTAATAGCAGAGTACTTATTGACTCTTTTTCCATTGGAATAATTATCGAATATTCTCTTATTTTTTTCAAAGACTTTCGGGATGATGGATACAATAAAACATTGTTGTATTCTTTTTTGTTAGTTTTTGAGCAAATATTAACAAACTTGAACTTTAAAAATTTAATCCACAATTACAGTGCAAATAGATCTCATCAATAATCCAAATACATAAATAAATCAAACCATAGAACACAGGATATACCCTGGGAAAACCCTCCAATGTTTCAGAGGATAAAAACCCAATAGAGTATGGTTGATAATTGACAGAGAATGATTACAACACAATAACATATTTCTTTTTCAAGAGCACACAAGAGGAGAGATCAAATAGAGCATTGCATTGGTCTTTCCAGGTGCATAACACTTTAATAACAAGTCAAATTAGGTCATACAAGGAAGATAGCGAATATTTCCATGCTTCAGTAAGTAGTTAACATTGAGAACACTATTTTATCTTCAACCATTCTCCCTCATTGACTTGGTTCCAATTTGGCACTCCATAATTATCTCCCACAAGGAAGATAAGCACCCTCCATTAATTCACTGAGTTTAACTGCCTCTAACTGAGTTGTTAGTTGAATTAAATGAAATGGAATGAATGGAGATGCATGTAACTGAACAAAACTAAATGTAACTGAACATAACTGAATGTAACTAAACAAAACTGAATGTAACTAGTGCTTTTCCATCAGTGTCATCTTCAACAACCACTTGCATATGTTAAGGAGTTGATTCCTTAATTAACTCAAACTTATGTATTCACCACTAAGACTCAATTGATGTCTTATTAATTCAATTTCTCTTGGAGGAATGCATGAGCAATTCAAATTCTCTCTCTATCTCTATGCTCATCTCTATTTAATTAATTATGTAAGATCCTTGTGTGTTTAATTAATTAATCATCTATATCATTTAATACTCATAAGATTGAACCTCTGATCATGTGTATTACCCTTGGTCATATAGTCACATGCTAAAGTAAATCACTTTAGGGGTAGCTAATCCTTAAAGGATATGTGTGTCACCTGTTGACCATGACTAGCCATACATCACATATTATATCCACTTTACATAGTAAAATACACTACCTCACAACATGAGGATATTTGTATAACTTGATATTACTCACAAGTCTACTGTCTTGATATTACTCAAAAGTGTAACGTCCTCGACCCTCCGATCGGTGAAGAGGATGCTACTACTATAAGCCAAATCATCCAGGGATCTAGCCTCATGAACATGAACATACATACACACATATATAGTTGAAGCATGATACTTAAAACATAAAACATATTACTAATCATAATCATTCATATACACAATGGAATCAAACATATCAATCAAAACTCATGCATGTATAAATCAGCATTTAACATGTATAACATCTTCATCATTGGTAATTATAATTGCATATACAAGTTAGGAAAGAATACTTATCTTATGAAGAACTTGTTTCGCAACCAGCTACGTCGCTGCAACGTTCCACCCAACCATAGGCCTGCGTGCTCTTTAATCTCTCAGCAATGCTTCCACCCCTAAGCTGGGCATGATTCCCCAAGGAATAAGGAACTAACAAGCTTACACATAGCCAAGGATAACAACCCACAAGGGCACACAGTTCATCCAAGCCAACACAGTTGGGTTTATCAGGAGAACAGTAGATCAGCCAAGCCAACAAAGTTAGGTTTATTAGGCCATCCAGGAGTTGGGATAGGCTAATGCTAAGCTGGTGAGCTCACTGAAGAGCTACAAACACCAACACTAGAGACAGCTTGGATTCTAGAACACCCACACACACCCAACACAAGGAAGTCAGTTCCTTCTCTGCAACGCAATCCCTCAGACCCTGATCTTCCCTCCAGTTCTCTTCAAGGGTTATGGAGAAGAAAGCCAGCTCAGTATCTTTGTCTATGTGTGCCTCAATCCACCAGGTTTATCAAGCATCTCAGGCCCTCATTCACCACTTCGATGCAGTCCGAGGACAAAACCACTACATGCAAGCAACCAAGTAGCTATTCAAGATCTTACCAGGGAATAATACATTCATCCATTGTGACAAAAAGCAACCCACAAAAAATATGGACCCACAAAAATTCCTCAAACAATACCCCCACAAAAAGGGAAAAATACAATCAAGTAATCGTGGCCAAACATCACCCCCCGAGCAACTTTGAATCCACAGCACATGATCCTTCAGGCAATCGCTGGAGAGAAATTACCTAGGCAGAGTATGGGGAAGGATACACAACTAACATGCATAGCTAGAAATGTAATCATGATCACAATTCCACGATGGAATAACAACCCACAATCACAGAAGAAAACACAACAATCTACAACAATTTCCACATTGTACAGGAAAACACACAGTCCGTAATGCATGGAGGAAGCTGCAACCAACTCTGAGCGAATGGGAAGAGACTTGGTGTGAGAGACATAGGAAGAAAAAAAACTCATTGAATAGTAATCGCATGTGAGACAGAGGGAGAACCTCCAACAATCAGAATGTTCCACTTTTAGCCCAACCCCGTGAGGAATCTGAATAGACCCCACGATCTAGTTAGTGGGCAGACCAACTGATACGTCGTGGAGGGAGTGTGAGTGGGCATGGGCATGGTTTTCCTTCCATCCCATCGCTGCCCCAACTAACAAGGGAATAAATCAGGATGGTGTGACACATGCTTTTCCTCATGACTCCGAGTTCAACATTCCCCTTTCCTTATCCTTAGGAATCATGCCCCTTCTCAATTTGGTTGTTGCAAACATAGCTAGTTGGTTTATTTAATTAAAATGTATGTTTACATGATTCCACATTTAATATATGTTGTATGTCCCAATATACCATCGGTGACCATTTAAAATCAGAAACACAACATAACCAAATCTATGTTGGGGCCTTGGCCTTTAGCTCCACACCAAGATTATTTACAATATATGTATCATATATACTAAATGCAAGTGGGGTCAAAACCAAGGTGTTACAACAAGACTCAACTTGATATTACTCGCAATCTTTACAACATCATGAACTTAATCATATGAGGATATTTGTAGAATTTGATATTACTCACAAGCTTTACAACATCACCACCTCAATCATATTAGGATAGTTGTAGGACTTGATATTACTCACAAATCTACTATCTTGATATTACTCACAAGACTGAAGAGTGACCTCTTGATGCTGTAATCTCAACACTCCTTCTCAGCGAGGGAGACATTCTCTACCATACCAGGAATTTCCTGCCATACCAAGCTTACCTCGAAAGTGTCAGAACTTTGTCACAAATATAGGCTTGTCACAAATTTGCAATATTCTCACCAATAGATATGTATTGGACTTCATTTTACATGACCATTACTTAAATGAAGTAAAACTTCATCTCAATGTGTTTTATCATAACACACATAAGGGGTTTCCACAAATCTTGACTAATAACACCTAATTACTGTAGGCTCAAGTATTTCACCCTAGTAGGTAGCTTCCCAAGATACACTACTCTTCAACAAGTAGTACTCTCCAAAAAACACATTTTCTTCTGAAGTACTCTTAGACATACATATTTATTCTATAGTAATAGCCACAATACATTACTTATCTCAAGCTAAAACAATAGCTAGATAGCACAATCAAAATAGGTATGCCATGTATCAAATACAATAAATGGCCTATTCTAATGTACCTCAAAGGTACTCAAACATATGCCTAGTAGTAAGCATAAAATACAATAGGTCCACTCAAATACCAACCAACTAACTACACATAGTAGCATCAGCTGGATCCAATCTAGGATAAAGTTTCTCCAAACTAGAAACCATGGATTTTAAATCCATCACACACAACATTATACAAAAAATGTATATAACATGCAGAAAGAAAGTATTATATTTTCTTTCACTCTTCAACATTTGTTGACTTGTTGAATATTCTGCTATTTGGAGAATTTATCTATGAGCTTTCCATTCTCTGTGATGTTCTTCAAGGCCTGACCACTTTCTCAATGAACCTTCTCTTTATACTGCAGCATCCCAACTACCTCTCCTATAGGTTTAACTATTCTTCGACAGTCTAGACTACAACTCTTCTTGAGTATCAATATTCTCAGAGACTTTGACCATGTCTTCACTCATGTGGATTCTCTCCACAGGGTATCACAACCTTGCTGTGGAAGTCATGTACCACGATTAACTGGTGGAGACTTTATTTGATGCTGCCTATGAAGACACATCAATACTCCCTCTTCAACTGGAGGGGTTTTTTTGTACTATACCAAGCTTATCTCAGACATAGGCTTAGTAAGAATGCTGGAAATTTCTTTCATTTGTGGATATGCACCATGTCTTGAATATAACTGACTAGAAACCTCAAAAAATTTTACTGCTTTTCAACATTCTCTATCTAGAGAAACATGTGTGATCTTTCCTTGATCACTATACTAGTCAGATTTCATTTATCTTTTGAAACTCTATTTTACTGACCAAGACATGTCCTTCTTTACGTGTAGTGAGGGCATATTAATTTTCCCTGCAAGACAAATTATTCTAATGTTTAGAACCATTTCATACTCATGAGTTTTATTCACATGAAATACTCTCAATATACTGATAATGATTTACATATTTATGTATAGATATTGACCAACTGGTTTAACATGACCCATTCTAATCTTATGTATTGATATGCAACCCTATATCAATCCAAAAAATTCATTTTATGAAATAAATATACAATCCCATGTTCATATCTCATGAGGTAAACATGTAGGCCACCATCTATCCAACCATGTAGTCCTATGTTCATAGATTATGAAGCAATCAAGATATCCTAAATCGCATGTATTATGAAGGATGTTTTCAGCCTTATTATTCTTAACATGAGTTTTTCTATTTACCAATAAAACAAAAATATTGTAGCACATGATTTTAATCATGTTTATACCATAACATCATTCCTAATCCCAGGATAACATATTGCAATGAAACAAAATATGATTTTATAAAATCATATGATAATCAAATAATCATGCAAACCAACATTCATGAATAATCATGCAACACTATATTCATATCTTTTTGAACAATCATAACATTATATCTCATGAATCAATCATGTATGCTTTATATTCCTAATCTTAGGAATACAAATCTCTAGATGACTGTAATGAAAACATTCAAAAAACATATATATCTAAATAACATATAATAAACAAAAAGTACTTATCTTTTATTGGGTTACGTCTCCCTCTTGATCTTTGCTTCCTTCTGGATATTACTAGAGTCCCTTGGTCTTGATCTCTTTGGAAATTTGAGTGCATGTAGGAGGTAGCGAATCTCTGCATGGAGAAACTAGATCCCATGCAACCTGGAGTGAATTCTCTTCTTCAAGAAAAATTCTTCCAATGATCAACATCCTCTTCTTCAAAGGAGTTCTAAAATATATTAGGATATCATTATGCACAATATACATTGAATAATGATAATATCCAAACCACAAATCTTGGGGTTGTTCCATCAATTCGTCCACTTTGGGAAAATAACCATAACACAAATTTTGATAATTTCATATGCAAAGACCTGATCGTATATCTCAAAAAGTTGCAAAATTTTGAAATATTATATTGAGTTAGCTAAATCAACCCATTTGGGAAGTGGGTTTTCAACCGTTTTGTCTAATTCGTCACGGATTGATCAAAACTTCTCCACGAAATTTGTATCCTGAAAAGTGACGGAAATGGTGTATATTGACTTGCTCTTTAATTCACCCTACATTGGATAAAGATTCCTCACTCATTGAGGTCACATAGACATCTATATAATGTTCCTCAATAATTCTTAACACCTTTGCCTTTCATGTTTTGAATTTGGAAGCACCTTCAAGTCGGTCTTCTAGTTGGATAGAGATCGATGCCATGGCTCCAAGATTTTGCTCAAATCCTCAAGATCACATAGGCTTTAGTTTGCGTGGGAAAAACTAATCTCTTTAAGCCCTTGCTCTCATACCATGTTAGTGTTTGATAAAATATGAATAAACTTAACTGTAAAACTTTAATCCACAATTACAGTGCATATATAACATAGGATATACCCTGGGAAAACCATCCAATGATTCATAGGATAAAAAACCCAGCAAACAATCTTAGAGTATGATTTATAATCACCATAGAATGATTACAACACAATATCAAATTTGTTTTTCGAGAGAACAAGAGAGGAGAGATCAAATGGAACACTGTATTGATCTTTCCAAGTGCATAACACTTTAATAACAAGTCAAATTAGATCATATAAGGAAGGTAGCAAATATTTGCATGCTTAAGTAAGTAGTTAAACCTAAGACCATTGTTTTATATTCAACCATGAGCCCTCACCGACTTGGGTCCAAGTTGACAGTCCATAATTATCTCCACAAGGAAGATATGTACCCTCCATTAATTCACTGAGTTTAACTCTCTGTAACTGAGTTGCTAGCTGAATGAACTAAACTGAATTCAATGGAACTACATGTAATTGAATGGAACTGCATGTAATTGAACAGAACTGAATGTAACTAGTGTTTCTCCATCAATGTCGTCTTCAACAACCATTTTCATAAATTAAGGAGCCAATTCCTTAATTAACTAAAACTTATTTATCACCACTAAGACTCAAATGACGTCTTATCAATTCGAGTTCTCTTGGAGGCATGCATGGGAAATTAAATTTCTCTCTCTATCTTTGTGCTCATATCTATTTAATTAATTTTGCATGACCCTTATGTGTTTAATTAATTAATCATCTATATCATTTTATACTCATAATATTGTTTGTGAACCTATGATCATATGTATTACCCCGCGTCATATAGTCACATGCTAAAGTAAATCACTCTAGGGGTATCTAATCCCTAAAGGAGACTTGTAGCATCTGTTGACATCACATAGTATATCCACTTTACATAGAAAAGTACACCACCTCACAACATGAGGATACATGTAGAACTCGATATTACTCACATGTCTACTATCTTGATACTACTCACAAGATTTACAACATCACCACGTCAATCATATGAGGATATTTGTAGGACTTGATATTACTCACAAGTCTACTATCTTGGTATTACTCACAAGACTCAGCTTGATACTACTCACAAGGTTTAAAACATCACCACCTCAATCATACGAGGATATTTGTAGGACTTTATATTATTCACAAGTCTATGGTCTTGATATTACTGACAAGACTGGAGAATGACTCTTGATGCTATAATATCAACATTTTTCTGGGGATAACGTCAATTGTCTAGAAATCCCTTGCTTGTTCTTTGTAATTTTATATTTTCCACTCATATAGTTTTGAGTCAAAGTTGTAACCAACGGACATGGGTCTTCCTATTAGGATTCTAATCCTCCCTTGTCAAATTTGGTCAATTATGTCTAAATTAGGAGTATTTTTAGTCTATATTTAGTCACTAGCAACATTGGTTCCACATGGCATAATTGGGCCACATGTACTAGTTACTAGAGTGTGGGGAACACTAGTTGAGGCTAAATGCCACTGACTATGTTAGCATAGGGATTGAGCCCCAAGGTTGAAGGAAGGCCCGCTCCCGGGTAATAGCAGAACCACTTTAGAATCTGCCTCCAGCCTTGCATAGTCATAGAGGGATCTCAAGCTTGTCTTCATATTTTACTCCACATAAGATATTCGCTCAAGGATGTTCAGGAGTCCGGAATCCTGAAATGGGACAAAGTAGAGTGATGTCAGATGCACGTGGGATTATCAAGGCAAGGGACCATTGGCAATGGAGTCGAAAACCTAACTAGGGAACATTTGCATAAAGAAAATAATAGTGTGGGGTTGCAGACAGAGGGAAGATAGCCGTCGATCTCACAATCAGGAGATATTTAGTGGGTGGTTAGGGGACAAGAGAGAAAAATGCATCGTGTAGAGCACTAGCAAGATGAATTCCGCACAACTTTAGAAGAAAACTTGATAAATGTCTAAAACAACAGGCGGAGCATAGCATGTATGAATTCCTAACTGTTATACACTCAGTTACACACATGAAAGAAATCAACAAACTGGAATGAAGACAGGATGCACATTTCACGTAAAGAAAATACGTATTGAAAGAAGCAATGACACATGAATCTTTGTCTTAAGAAACAACTCTTCCTCTGCAATTTTTATTCATAACATAGGAACTATATCTTATTTTACAACAGAGAACCTCAGCCCTTGAAGGTTTCTCGACCCTCCGGCTAACTCTTCTTTTCCCTATTAGGATTGTATTTATAATACTTAGGTGCTGAGATTATTCTCTGAAACAAACCTAAGAAACTGTTTCCAGTCCCAATCATGCATTAATAGTATAGAGAGTGGAAATATTGCCACGTTTTACAAATATAAAAAAACATTATGGATATAATGGGCGCATTCGGCCCGAGTGACAGCTTGATGTGCTTGGCCATTATTATGGATTATGAGTATGATGCCTCCTTCTCTATCCAAAGTGTGTGTTTTAGCCATGTTCAAATGCGGCTTTCTGCATGGGCGCACATTGATAAGGAAGTTTGTAACCTTCACCTAATGAACCTCATCCACCACCTCTTTCTTCTCTGGGTAACACTGTTGGACATGGGGTTCAACAGAAGAGCAGCATTTCTTTTGGCCAAGAAAATCCTTTTCGGTGGCTTGTCATTCTTGTACTCTTCAACCTCAGTGAGGTGGGATCTCCCACAAGAAATAAGGTGTATCATATCTACACTAGCCCCATCACCCTTGGTAAGTGGAATTCACAAACATGGATGTGCAGGTTTTAGACCCTTGATACTTCCATCCAAACAAACACTTATACAGGGAGCAATCTAAGACTGTCTCCTTCTATAGATGCTTTGGGGGCAGCGATAGTATCAGGGGTTCCTGAAAAAATGCTTATGGGGAGTAAGTGTCCTAGCACCGTGTCGTCGGGGGTGAAGGTGTCTCAAGATGGGTGTATCTCTCAAAATTATTCACGTCTGGGCCCTGATGGCTAGTGTCATCCTTGGCATGCAATACCAAGGTGGCGGATGAGTGTGGAAACCTTCTCACCAACCATCAGCACCCCAAGATGGACAAGCTTCTCAAACCAAATCTTCATTGCCAAACTCTTTGAGCCTTTGCAGACTCGTGAAGAGGCAGAAACTAGGGTTCTGGAGATATGTTAGTTCACTTCCATTGCTATGAAAGTAGTATATAAAAGGTTTCGAGAATGACCCTCACAATGACTGGTCAACATTCTTACACACTCTGTCATCAAGTTTTTTCTTTTGGTATCAACATGTGTGAGGGCATGAGCAGAGTGATCCCTTACTTGCTAGGGATCTAGTCCCATCATTTCATCGGTAGTTGCACCTTACCATCTGCTATTGGAAGTATTTTTTGGATGACACCTCATACAGTTGATCCATGCCGCAAGGCTCATGAAGTAGATGCTCCCATGCTTTCTCATTCTATGATGTAGGAAAAGGAACTGTTTTCTCCTTTGTGCTAGCCTCGCCCCATGTGAGTGGCAGGTTTGTCTGCTACCTTCCTTACTTACACAAGTCAACTCACACAAAATCTGCCTATCTTTGCGCAATACGACTCTACCACAGGGATGATTTCACCTATACGCACTCTACAAATGGCATCCGGGAATCGGTTAATCTACCGGGAGGCAGATTACACATATGAATGTCCCTTCCCCTATCATCTCCACACTGGATATGATACTTGCAGCATGTAGATCTCCTTAGCCCTCCGATTTGGGGGGGGGGGGCATTTTACATCCACCATCCACATTTGTTTACCTCAGCCGCCGATTTCACCTTATTTGATACAACAGGCATCTTTGGATCGTGACGTATTCTGATCCATCCATCAAGATCGACCCCTTCATGCAACCGTCAATCCGAGTGGGTCCTACTATTTTCGCAATGCAAAATCTTGGTCTTCAACCGTGTTAGTTTGTATTGCGAAATAAACCACAAACGTAGATCTCTTCCCTTCTTTGTCGTGACCGTTGATATTCAGGGCCAGTACCACCTTTCACAATTTGAAATTGTAGCTTTACCCGCTCAAGTATGTTTTATGAAATCGACTGAGACCATAGATCTACTTCGGATCTCATCTTTGTCATCGAATGCTTCCGACTTTTAACTATTTCACAATTTGAAAAACATCCTTCCATCGAGCATGTTTGCTCAGCAAAACTATTTCAGGCCATTGATCAGGCTTTGCCTTGATCTCGGGCTTTCATTGTTTCTCTGTTTTAATGGATTCTTTGAAAGCCAAACTTTGATCGTTCTCCCATGTCTTGGGCCAAAACTACAATCTACTGTTGCTCTTCTTCCTTGTGATCTCGGATTGCCGTGTTATGACGCTTGTCTCTACCGTCCTTGCAACCGTGAGATTCTACCTCCGGGAGAGTCTATCACGGTAGATTGATCTATCTTCATCATCTGATGGTTCTAAAACATGGACCATGAGCCTGTACTAACCTAAATGGTGTTCACATAATGTTTTAAAGGAATGGAACCCTCCTCGAACTTCTTTCAGGCCCATAAATAGACTATTGAAAATGGAGTGTTAACAACCGGCTCCATGAGGGATGCTATCCTCCCAGTGAGGTAGCGAAGAACCCCCATAGACCAAGTGCCAAAACCATTGGGTTGTCTTCATTATTTCTTTGAAATCTCCATTCTACTATGAGCTACTGCTTTAGTGAATTCATGCCACTCCCGCAAACGACGTTCTTGACTGTAAAACCTATTCTTGCAATTGAAAATGAAAACAAACAAAAATAGTAAATGAAGGAAATGCTTGATAATCGCCGAGTTTATTTGTTCCTACCTACTCTACCTAATTTTGTGCACAAGTCCAATTAAGTGAAACCAAACTTCCAATGAAGCCAATCAAGCAACTGGCCCAATATTTTTGTTCTTTTTTGTGCTTGATGGACAAAAATGAAATAGATAAAGGGAGAGGGTAATGACAAATAGACTGCTCTATAAAGCGGTAATGTGACTAGTCATCACCCTTACCTAGCCCTTCCATGTACCCTACTATGGGGTCATAGAATGGTCATAGAAAACACGACAACCTCCAACATACTTTGTCTTCTGCTCATGGGAAAGTCGTCCGGAACTCTCTTCTTCTAGTGATTTGTTCAACTCACACCCAGAAGTTTGTAGAAGAGGGCCCATAGAATCTTTCTTCAATGAAACATCCCCTTTTTTGCCCGAAATTTCTGCAACGAGAGCTTGATGTGCCTCAAGAGGGAGGTCCCCCTCTCCTCCGGCGAAACCAAGTAGGCATATTCCCCCTGTGTGAGGTGGTGCTTCTGAAGGTGGAATATCGGAAAACATATTTATTTGAGGTTTGTTGCATCCTTCTCCATGGATTGACACCCCATCACAAACCCCCGACATATCGGTAGCTGGAGAGGGATTAAATGCCAGTTTCTTTTTATCATCTCCACTTACATACAAGTTTCTGGACTGCACCATGTTCCCTTCTTTATTTTTTTGCTTAAAGGCTCTAATCATGTGTCGTATTAATTTAAAAGAGGAATAACACAAGGGTGGGCTATCACCTTCAGTGCCCTTATCGCCATTTTCTACTTTAACCTCCCGACTTCTTATAGCATCTTGGTCCTCTCCATCAGCAAGTTCAGGTTCAATGGCCAACTTCTCAGGTACAGCCCACGGGTATTCTTCCTCATATTCATCATACACAGGTGCACCGAATTCCTTCTTAAAATTGTCTTTTACGGACCCGGGGCGGTGCAGATCGCAATCTTCAGAGAACAGGCCTGCAAGATCAGATGTTCCTGTATCGAGCTGGTCATCTTTCTGTATACCAGGAGATGGATTTAGCGGGATTGGGACTCTCTTATTCTTCTTATAGGTCTCAACCAATTTTAATGTATCTTTTACTTCACCATCGCTACCTTGGCTTGATAATATTTTTGACATCTCAAGGTTTTCCTCAACCTCCAGAAAATCAGTAAACATATGCTGTAGAGTGGTTGATTTTCTTTCCAAAAGAAACAGGGATAGCTCGGGAGGAAAGGTGGTTGCATAATATATTTTAGCAGTGTTCTCAAGAGGATGCACCTCCTTGAGCATGTTATAATAAAAGCTTGTGAATCTTCTATTAAAACTAGATAAGGTCTCACCCTCATGTCGAAGGTGCAAGAAAACTCTTCCCAAGTGTTAATGGACTTAGGTTGCAAGTGCTTGAACCATTCTTTAGCATCTGCTTGCAAGGACTAGGAGAAATCCCTCATGTAGACATCATCATGTTCTATCTCAAAAAGGTCAGAGAAATGATAAAAGGTTTGTAAATGCTTCTTAGTGGTGAAGCCTTTGGGTTCTCCGTCAAATTTGGGGAGGTATTTGTAATGTTTCATGAGAAAATCATGGAGGATGGGAGGCAGTTGTAGTGGCTTGTACCGGCTTGGAGAAAGGGGAGAGATCAGGTTAGGAACAATAGCTACGCTATCGTCTGAGGTTTCATGAATTTCACAGGGGTGACTTTTGATGTCGTGAGCCCCTAGAGAAAAATTCAGGTCATAACCAGATGTACAAGATGATGCAATGCTTTCGGTTCGTATAGAAGGATAAACATGAATATATTCATAGCTCTGCTCATAATGAGTTGAACCATATAATTTTGTTCTAATAAATTTAGGGAAGGATAAGAACAAACTTACAAGATAGAACAAAGCTTATTGGAAGAAACGTAGACTCGAGCATCTTAACCTTCCACCATGCATTATTCAATCCTTACAAGAGGTTCACTTTTTCTCTTTTGGGATGAAGCTTGATCGTCTTTTTTCTGATCATTCGATTTTTGGGTCGTACCACCAATGGAGTCACTGAAGTCTGAACCCTTCAAGAGTGGAGTCTCCAGGTGAGAAGTGCTCAACCTTCTTGACGTCTGATCATTGTTCACCATCAATAATCAGATATAAAACCATGTCATTTTTTCCCATGGAGGATCTTCAATTTCATTCCTCAACAATGGCACCAATTTGTTAGCACCAGGATTGAGCCCCAAGGTTGAAGGAATGCCCACTCCTAGGTAACAGCAGAACCACTTTAGACTGTGCCTCTAGCCTTGCACAATCAGAGAGGGATCTCTCGCTTGTCTTCAGATTTTACTCCACATAATATATTCGCTCAAGGATTGTCAGGATGTTGGACTCCTGAAATGGGACAAAGTAGAGTGACGTGAGATGCAGGTGGGATTATCAGGGAAAGGGACCATTGGAAATGGAGTTGAAAACCTGATTAGGGAACATTTACATGAGTAAGAGAATGGCGTGCGGTTGTAGACAGAGGCAAGATAGCCATCGATCTTGCAATAATGAGATATTTAGCAGGTGGTTAGGGGACAAGAGAGAACAACCCATCACGTGGAGCACCAGCAAGATGATTTCCGCACAACTTTAGAACAAAACTTGATAAATGTTTGAAACAAGAGGTGAAGCATAGCATGTATGAATTCCTAACTGTTATATACTCAGTTACAGAAATGAAAGAAATCAACAAAATGGAATGAAGACAGGATGCACATTTCACGTAAAGAAAATACATATTGAAAGAAGCAGCGAAACATGAATCTTCATCTTAAGAAACAAATCTTCCTATGCAATTTTTATTCATAACATAGGAACCAAATCTTATTTTACAACAGAGAATCTCAGCCCTTGAAGGTTTCCCGACCCTCCAGCTAACTCTTTTTTCCCCTATCAGGATTGTATTTATAATACTTCAGTGATGAGATTATTCTCTGAAACAAACCTAAGAAACTATTTCTAGTCAAAATCATGCATTAATAGTATAAAGAGTGGAAATATTGCCACATTTTACAAATATAAACAAACATTATAGAGCTAGTGGGCGCATTCGGCCCGAGTGACAGCTTGACATGCTTGGTCATTATTATGGATTATGAGTATGATGCCTCCTTCTCTATCCGAAGTGTGTGTTTCCTCTGTGTTCAAATGTGGCTTTCTGCGTGGGCGCACACTGGAAAGGTAGTTTGTAACTTTCCCCTACTCAACCTCATCCGCCACCTCTTTCTTCTCTAGGTAACACTGTTGGATGTGGGGTTCGAAAGAAGGGCAGTGTTGCTTCTAGTTGAGGCAAGATTTGTTGGTGGCTTTTCATTCTTGTACTCTTCACCCTCAATGAGGTGGGCTCTCCCAAAAACAATAAGGTGTATCATATCTACACTAGCCCCATCACCCTCGGTAAAATGACTTCACAAACAGGGAGGTGCGAGCTTGAGACCCCTGATACTGCCATCCAAACAAATGCCTATACAGGGAGAAATCTAAGACTGTCTCCTTCTATAGAGGATTTGGGGGAAGCGATGGTATCAGGGGTTCCTGAAAAAATGCTTACATGGAGTCAGTGTCCCAGCACCACGTTGTCGGGGGTGAAGGTGTCTAAAAGCGGGTGTATCTCTCAAAATTATTCACGTCTGGGCCTCGATGGCTGGTGTCATCCTTGGCATGCAATACCAAGGTGGTGGGTGAGTGTGGAAACTTTCCCACTAACCATCAACAGCTCCAGATGGACAAGCTGCTCAAACCAGATCTTCATCGCCAAACACTTCGGGCCTTTGCAGATTCATGAAGAGGCAGAAACTTGGGTTCTGGACATATGTTAGTTCACTCCCATTGTTCTGAAAGCAGTATGTATAAGGATTTAAGAATGACCCTCACAATTACTGGTCAACATTCCTGCACACTTTGTCATCGAGTGTTTTCTTTTGGTATCAGCATGTGTGAGGGTGCGAGTAGAGTGATCCTTTACTTGCTAGGGATCTAGTCTCGTCATTTCATCGGTCATGGCACCTTACCATCTGCTGTGGGAAGTATTTTTTGGATGTCACCTCATACAGCTGATCCATGCTGCAAGGCTCAAGAAGTAGACGCTCCCATGCTTTCTCTTTCTGTGATGTAGGAAACGGAATGGTTTTCTCTTTTGTGCTGGCCTTGCCCCGTGTGAGTGGCGGGTTTGTCGACTACCTTCCTTACGTAGGTCAACTCACACAAAATACTCCTATATTTGTACAATGTGACTCGGCCACATGGATGATTTCACCTGTATGCACGCTACAAATGGCATCCGAGAATCGACCAATCTACTGGGAGGCATATTACACGTATGAATGTCCCTTCCCCTGTTATCTCCGCACTAGATATGATACCTGCAGCATGTAGATCTCCTTAGCCATATGATTTGGGGGGGGACCTTTTACATCCACCATCCACATTTATTTACCTCGGTCATCGATTTCACCTTCTTTGATACAACGGGCATCTTTGGATCATGATGTGTTCTGATCCATCCATCGAGATCGACCCCTTCATGCAACCGTCGATCTGAGTGGGTCCTACTATTTTTGCAATGAAAAATATTGGTCGTCAATCATGTTAGTTTGTATTTTGAAATAAAGCACAACTATACATCTCTTCCCTTCTTTGTCATGACTGTTGATATTTAGGGCCGGTCCCACCTTTCACAATTTGAAATCATAGCTTTACTCGCACAAGTATGTTTTATGAAATCGACTAAGACCATAGATCTGCTTTGGATCTCATCTCTTCCATCGTATAATTCTAACTTTTAACCATTTCATGATTTTGAAAAGCTCCTTCCATCGAGCATGTTTGCTCAGCGAAACCATTTCGGGACGTTGATCGGAATTCGCCTTGATCTCGGCCTCTCATTGTTTTTCTGTTTTAAAGGATTCTATGAAAGCCAAACTTTGACCATCCTCCCATGTCTTGGGCCAAAACTATGATCTATCGTTGCTCTTCTTCCTTGTGATCCTAGATCACCGGGTTATGACGCCTGTCTCTACCGTCCCTACAGTAGTGAGCTTTTACCTTCGGGAGAGTCTATCATCGTAGATTGATCTCTCTTCATCATTTTATGGTTCTGAAACATGGACCATGAGCCTCCACTAACCTAAATGGTGTTCACATAGTGTTTTAAAGTAATGGAACCGTACTCAAACTTCTGTCAGGCCCATAAATAGACTGTTGAAAACAGAGATTTAACGATGTTCTTAACTGCAAAACCTGTGCTTGCAATTCAAAATGAAAACAAACTAAAATAGAAAATGAAGGAAATGCTCGATAATTGCTGAGTTTATTTTTTCCTATCTACTCTACCTAATTTTTTGCACAAGTCCGATTAAGTGAAATTAGACTTCCAATGAAGCCAATTAAGGAACTGGCCCAATAGTTTTGTTCTTTTCTCATGCTTTATGGACAAAAATCAAATAGATAAAGGGAGAGGGTAATGATGAATAGACTACTCTCTAAATAAATAATGTGACCAGTCATCATCCTTACCCACCCCTTCCATGTACCCTGCTACGAGGTCATAGAAAACATGGCAACCTCCAATTTACTCTGTCTTCTGCTCGTGGGAAAGCTGTTCAAAAATATCTTCTTCTAGTGATTTTTCTAATTGATACCCAAAAGAATGTAGAAGAGGTCCCAAAGAATCTATCTTCAATGAAACATCCCATTTTCAACCTGAAATTTCTACAACGAGAGATTGATGTGCCTCAAGAGGGAGATCCCCCACTCCGACGGAACCGAGTAGGAATATTCCCCCTGTGTGAGGTGGTGCTTCTGAAGGAAAAATATCAAAAAACATATTTATTTGAGGTCTGTTGCATCCTTCTCGCTGGCTTGACACCCCATCACAAAGCCCCAACGTATCGGTAGATGGAGAGGGATTGCATGGCAGTTTCTTTTTATCATCTCCACTTACATACAGGTTTCTGGACTGCACCATATTCCCTTCTTTCTGTTTTTTCTTAGAGTCTCTAATTGTGTGTTGTACTAATTCAAAAGAGGCATAACACAAGGGTAGGTTATCACCTTTAGTGCCCTTATTTCCCTTTTCTACTTTAACCTCTCGAGTTCACGTAACATATTGGTCCTCTCCATCAACAGGTTCTAGTTCAATGGCCAGCTTCTTAGGTACAGCCCGCAGGTATTCTTCCTCATATTCATTGTACATAGGTGCATCGAATTCCTTCTTAAAATTGTCTTGTATGTACCCAGGGCGGTGTAGGTTGCAATCTTCAGAGAACAGGTCTGCAGGATCACATGTTCCTGTATCAAGTCGGTCATCTTTCTGTATACCGGGAGAGGGATTTAGCGGGACCAAGACTGTCCCATTCTGCTTGTAGGGCCCAACCAATTTTAATGTATCTTTTACTTTGCCACCCCTACCCTGGCTTGATAATATTTTTGACATCTCAAGGTTTTCCTCAACCTCCAGACAATCAGTAAACATATGTTGCATAGTGGTTGATTTTCTTTCCAAAAGAAGCAACGACAGCTCAGGGGGAAAGGTGGCTGCATAATAGATTTTAGTAGCGTTCTCAAGAGGTTGGAACTCCTTAAGCATGTGATAATAAAATCTTGTGAATCTTCTGTTAAAAATACATAAGGTCTCACCCTCATGTCTCTTCAGCGAATAAAATTCTGAAAGTATTTGATCCAGTGGCCTTCTCCTACCCGAAAACTTTAAGAAGGTTTAAGAAAACTCTTCCCAAGTGTTGATGGACTTAGGCTGCAAGTGCTTGAACCATTATTTAGCATCTCCTTGCAAGGACTAGGCAAAAGCCCCCATGTATACATCATCATGTTCTATCTCAAAAAGGTCATAGAAATTCTCTAAGGTTTGTAAATGTTTCTCAATGGTGAAGCCTTTGGGTTCTCTATCAAATTTGGGGAGGTATTTGTAATGTTTCATGGGAAAATCATGGAGGATGGGAGGTAGTTGTAGCAGCTTGTACTATCTTGGAGAAAGGGGAGAGACCAGGTTAGGAACAATAGCTACTCTATCGTAGAGTCCCTAGAGCATGCTCATCTTTTTTTTTATCATTCGATTTCTGAATCGTACCACCAGTGGAGTCACTGAAGTCTGAACCCTTCAAGAGTGGAGTCTCCAAGTGAAAAGTGGTCAACCTTCTTAATGTCTGATCATTGTTCACCATCAACAATCAGATCTAAAACCATGTCATTTTTTCCTAGGGAGGATCTTCAATTTTGTTCCCAGGCAACGGCGCTAGTTTGTTAGCACCGGGATTAAGCCCCAAGGTTGAAGGAAGGCCCACTCCTTAGTAAATGTAGAACCACTTTAGACTGCGCCTTCGGCCTTGTGCAGTCAGAGAGGGATCTCTCGCTTGTCTTCATATTTTACTCCACATAATATATTCTCTCAAGTATGGTCAAGACACTGGACTCCTAAAATGGGACAAAGTAGAGTGACATGAGATACAGATTGGATTATCAGGGAAAGGGACCATTGGAAACGGAGTCGAAAACTTGAGTATGGAACATTTGCATGAGGAAGAGAATGGTGTGGGGTTGCAGACACATTCAATATAGTCATTGATCTCGCAATCAGGAGATATTTAGTGGGTCATTAGGGGAAAAGAGAGAATAGCCCATCGCGAGGAGCACCGGCAAGATGAATTCCGCATAACTTTAGAAGAAAACTTAATAAATGTCTAAAACAATAGGCAAAGCATAGCATGTATGAATTCCTAACTATTATACACGCAGTTACATACATGAAATAAATCAACAAACTGGGATGAAGACAGGATGCACATTTCACGTAAAGAAAATACATATTGAAGGAAGCAATGACACATGAATCTCCGTCTTAAGAAACAACTCTTCCTCTGCAATTTTTATTCATAACATAGGAACCCGATCTTATTTTACAACAGAGAACCTCAACCCTTAAAGGTTTCTCAACCCTCTAGCTAAGTCTTTTTTCCCCTATCAGGATTGTATTTATAATACTTCATTGCTGAGATTATTCTCTGAAACAAACCTAAGAAACTATTTCCAGTCACAATCATGCATTAATAGTATAGAGAGTGGAACTATTTCCATGTTTTACAAATATAAACAGCATTATGGAGCTAGTGGGCACATTCGGCCCGAGTGACAGCTTGATGTGCTTGGCTATTATTATGGATTATGAGTATGAATCCTCCTTCTCTATTCAAACCGTGTGTTTCTGCCATGTTCAAATGCAACTTTCTGCGTGGGAACACACCAGCAAGGCATTTTGTAACTTTCCCTTGCTCAACCTCGTTTGCCACCTCTTTCTTCTTCGAGTAACATTGTTGGACGTGGGGTTTGAAAGAAGGGCAGTGTTGCTTCTGGAAGAGGAAAGCCTTTTTAGTGGATTTTCATTCTTGTACTCTTCACCCTCAGTGACGTAGGCTCTCCCATAGGAAATAAGGTGTATCATATATACACCAGCCTCATCACCCTCGGTAAGTGGACTTCACAAATAGCGATGTGTGAGCTTTAAACCCCTGATACTCCCATCCAAACAGACACCTATACAGGGAGCAATATAAGACTGTCTCCTTCTGTAGAGACTTTGGGGGTAATGATGGTATCAAGGGTTCTTGAAAAAATGCTTACTGGGAGTAAGTGTCCCAGCACCGCGTCGTCGGGGGTGAAGGTGTCTGAAGGCGGGTGTATCTCTCAAAATTATTCACGTCTCAGCCCCGATGGCTGGTGTCATCCTTGGCATGCAATACCAAGGTGGTGAGTGAGTGTGAAAACTTTCTCACCAACCATCAACACCCCCAGATAGACAAGCTTCTCAAACCAGATCTTCATCACCAAACTCTTCGGGCCTTTGCAGATTCATGAAGAGGCAAAAAATTGGGTTTTGGAGATATGTTAGTTCACTCCAATTACTCTAAAAGAAGTATATATAAGGCTTCAAGACTGACCCTCACAATGACTAGTCAACATTCCTGCACACTCTATCATCGAGTGTTTTCTTTTGGTATCAGCATGTGTGAGGGCGCGAGCAAAGTGATCCTTTACTTGCTGGGGATCTAGTCCCATCGTTTCATCGGTCGTGGCACCTTACTGTTTGCTGTGGGAAGTTTTTTTTTGACACCACCTTGTATAGCTGATCCATGCCACAAGGCAGATGAAGTAGATGCTCCGATGCTTTCTCATTCTCTGATGTAGGAAATAGAACAGTTTTCTCTTTTGTGCTGGCCTCACCCCATGTGAGTGGCGGGTTTGCTGGCTACCTTCCTTACTTACGTAGGTCAACTCACACAAAAGCCTCCTATCTTTGCATAATGTGACTCTTCCATAGGAACTATTTCACCTATATGCATGCTACAAATGGCGTCCGAGAATCGACCAATATACCAAGAGGTAGATTACACGTATGAATGTCCCTTCCCCTGTCATCTCCACACTGGATATGATACCTGCAGTGTGGAGATCTCCTTAGCCCACCAATTTGGGGGGGCACCTTTTACATCCACAATCCACATTTATTTAACTAGGACACTGATTTCAACTTCTTTGATACAACGGGCATCTTTGGATCTTGACGTGTTCTGATCCGTGCATCAGGATCGACCCCTTCATGCAACCGTCGATCCGAGTGGGTCCTACTATTTTCACAATTCAAAATCCTAGTCTTCAACCATGTTAATTTGTATTGTGAAATAAACCACAACCGTAGATCTCTTCCCTTTTTTGTCATGATCATTGATATTCGGAGCCGGTACCACCTTTCACGATTTGAAATCACAGCTTTACCCACACAAATCTATTTTTTGAAATCGACTAAGACCGTAGATTTGCTTCGGATCTCATCTCTGCCATCGAATGCTTCCGACTTTTAACTGTTTTGAAATTTGGAAAATCTCCTTGCATCGAGGATCTTTGCTCAGTGAAATCATTTTGGGCCATTGATAGGGCTTTGGCTTGATCTCGGCCTTTCATTGTTTGTCTATTTTAAATGATTCTGTGAAAGTCAAACTTTGACCGTTCTCCCGCATCTTGGGCCAAAACTATGATCTATCATTGCTCTTCTTCCTTGTGATCCCATATCACCGTGTTATGACGCCTGTCTCTACCATCCCTATAGCCATGAGCTTTTACCTCTGGGAGAGTCTATCACCGTAGATTGATCTCTCTTCATCGTCTAACATTTCTAAAATGTGGACCATGAGCCTCTACTAACTTGAATGGTGTTCACATAATGTTTTAAAGGAATGGAACCCTCCTCGAAATTCTGTTAGGTCCATAAATAGACTATTGAAAATGGAGTGTTAACAGACTGCACTTGCATGCATTAGTTTAGGAGCCTCCTAGACCAATCCCTACAATTTAGGAGCCACTGGGACTGTTAGAACCAACCTCCTTCAGTTGAGCTCAGTTAGTGACTAGTTAAGCCTAGGTAGGAGTCAGTTACATTCAATTACATCTAGTTACATTCAGTTAGCGCCATTCATTCAATGATTGCATGTGGGAAAGTGCAATTCCTCACCTACCACATTCAGTTAGACTAGTTAACTAATTCTCACTAACCGGTGCACTGATTTAGACAACTGGAGCTAACTAGTTGGGCTCCGATAGTGATTTAGACATGTCTAGTTATCCATGCAGTTAGGTAGAGTAAATCAATTTGAATTCCTCTCTCATGCATTCGAATTGACTGGTTATTAATACCAGTGTATTACATTGTAATTAATTATCAAATTACTTTTTATTAATGAAAGAATTACACAGTTGCAAGCCATTTTTGCACTATTTCATTCATCAATTTTGAGTAAAATTGTCTGATCTATCTTGTGAGTTGTGTGTTGATCCACAGATCTATGTGCTCAATTGTTATATTTTTAACATTTAAGCTATATGATCTTAGGATCTTATCTAAGAGAATAACAAGCACAACAATCAATCATAAGAGACAATGAACAAAAAGATTTTCCTCGGGGAAACCATAAAGGAGAAATCCCCGCAACTTCCTCAGAGATAGAATCAGCACCAAAAGTAAAACCCAAAGATACAAAGATGATCTCTCGACAGCAGTAGTCTCTCTCTCTCTTGTCCCATATTCTTCTCTCTCTCTGAGTTATGCACTACAACTGAGTGTGTGTGTCTGTGTGATAAATAGAGAGGCTCACTCTCTATTTATACTAATTCCCAACTTGATATTAACTCACTAGGGCTGACTTCTCTAGGAGAGTCTAATAACCCTAGTGCCCCTGAACTGCAGGGACTTTCACCCTTGAACAATAAGGAGGGTTACCCGCAATGAATTTACATGACTTGTTTACTTTATTGATTCTCCCGATAGGATCATCAAGGTATGACATGACACAATTACATCATTGATACTCCCAATAGGGAAATTGGGGTATAATATAAAAGTGAATACATTCCAAAGTTACAAATACATCAACACTCCCTTTTAACTAGGAAGGTATTCTCTTGACACAATTTATCTGCACAAGTATTCTTATTTGGGTCATCACTAGATCATCATCATGTCCTCATCATCAAGTCATCATCATCAAGTCATCATCATCAAGTCTGGATCATCACTGGATCATCATCATTGCTTCCGCTATCTCGAACAAATGGTGCTATTTCTCAATTCTACTCGTCATAGGAAGTTCTACATAGCCAACCCTTTTTCATGTTGTTTATAGGCCTAGCGTCCATGTAGGTCTTCATCATCTTCAGCACTTATATATGACCAAGGAATGAACTATGTCAGAAAGGACCGCCCAACACTTACATATGACCATGGGAGGAACACATCCAGAACCATGTCAGAAAGGCACACCCATCACTCACATATGACCATGGGGGGAACACATCCAAAACCAATGTCAGAAAGGCCCAACACTCACATCTGACCTCATCTTGTCAGAAAGGAATGCACTTACATCCAAACTCATCTTTTCAGAAAGGATCTGCACTTACATCCGACCTCATCTTGTTAGAAAGGCTCTACACTTACATCTGATCATGTGGGAACACATCCTACAATCACATCAGAATGGCTCTGCACTTATATTTGATAATGTGGGAACACATCCCATAATCACATCAGAATGTCTTTGCACTAGTCATGTGGGAACACATCCCACAATCACATCAGAATGGCTCTACACTAATCATGTGGGAACACATCCCACAATCACATCAGAATGTCTCTACACTGATCATGTGGGAACACATCCCACAATCACATCAGAATATCTCTGCACTTACATCTAACCATGTGGATCCCGGCCTTCCACCATGTCATAAATCCTAATGGACACATCAATTCCATTTGGAGGGAACCTCGATCTGGAGAACACCAATCTTCTCCCCAAAGTACTCAAACTTCACTCTAGCTAATGGTTTGGTCAACACATCGGCTACCTACTCGTCCATCGCAACATATTGGAGCTTCACTACTCCTCTCTACACCATATCCCTGATATAGTGATATTTGATCTCAATATGCTTCGACTTGTCATGGAACACTGGGTTCTTTAACAACTTCACACAACTCTAGTTGTCGCAATATATACAAGTAGAATCCAGCTCAAGATAAAATAAGTCAGACAGTAGATTTCTCAACCACACTGCCTCACAACTAGCCAAACAAGCTGCAACATACTCTGCTTCAGTTGTACTCAATGCCACACAGGATTTCTTCCTGCTAAAAGAGTAGATCACACGTGATCCCATACTGAAGCAACACCCTGAATTTCTCTTCCTATCAATGGTCCTGCTTGCCCAATCCAAATCCACATAACCTTCCAGGTTAATATTCTGATTTGCCTCATACTTGAGCCCATAATCAACTATACCCTTTAGGCACCTTAAAATATGCTTTACAGCAATCAAGTGAACATGTCTCGGATCTTTCAGGAACTGGCTCAATGTATTCATATCAAAGCAAATATCTGGTCTTGTATTCGTCAGGTACATCAAGGACCCAATCATCCGATGATACATCATAGCATCGATTGAATCTGATGAAGCATCACTTAATAGCTTTAGATTCGATGCCATAGGTATGGTCATGGCCTTGCAGTCCATCATCTTGAATCTCTTCAGGATATTGACTGCATACTTCCCCTGTCCTAGGGAGATTCCATCCGCATTCTGCCACACCTCCATGCCTAGAAAGTAATGCATCACACCCAAGTCCTTCATCTCGAACTCAACAACCAACTTCCTCTTCATGTCAGCAATCAACCCATATGTACCTATTAAAAATAGGTCATCTACATATAGTAGAAACATCACTGGGTTCCCTTCTTCAACCTTGTAGTGAAGGCTAAAATCTGCTTTACTTTTGGTAAAGCCCAAACTAGTCAGGAAAAGGTCAAATCTGTCGTACCACGTCTTGGGTGCCTATTTAAAACCATTAGGGATTTCTTCAATTTACACACATGAGTCTTCCTATCACGTGTCTCAAAGGTGAGTGGATCCTCCACATATACCTCCTCTTCTACTACACCATTCAAGAAAGTTGTCTTGACATCCAGCTGGTGTACTTTCCATTTCATTACTGCATCTAAAGAAAGTACTGATCTGATGGAAGTATATTTGGCTACAGGTGTAAAAGTCTCTTCATAATCTATCCCTTCTTTCTGGGAGAAGCCATGAGCCACAAATATTTCTTTATATTTCTCTATGCTACCATCTACAGCATGCTTGATCTTATATATCCATTTGGAAGTCACAACAGACTTCCCCTTTGGTCTTGGGACAACATCCCAAACATCATTCTTCATGATCAATTGATACTCCTCGATCATAGCATCCTTCCATTCTTTATTTTCTGTGGCTTCTTCATATTTGGAAGGTTCTTTATCGATGATGTCACATAATAGAGCTACATATCCAGAGTAGGACCTAGTTCTCTTCCTTTCTCTATGCATTTCTTCTAGAGCCCCATATCTCTTTGCACCTTTGATAGCCTCTCACACCCATGCAAGTTTCCTCTTGTGAGGATTCTTCTCCTGAGGTGGATCTATAGGTTCTTGAGGTTCTTCTATTTCTTGATCTTCTTATGGAATTGCTTCATCCATGGTTATATCTCGGATCCTGGGTATTTCAGTTTCTCTAGGATATTCAACTGGTCTCTTCCTGGATTTGTTGTAAGCTATGTCTTCATCAAATGTTACATCTCTACTGATGTCGATCTTCTTGAATCCTGGGAAGTATATTTCGTAATCCTTCGATCTTTCAGAGTATCCCACAAATATACCCTTCTTTCTTGAAGGATCTAACTTTGTCCTCTTTTCTTTTGGAATGTGTATGTACACTGGAAACCCAAATATTTTGAGATGCCTGACTTCTAGTTTCTTTCCGAAAAACAACTCTTCAGGTGTCTTGTTCTCAAGTACTCTATGTGGAGTACAGTTCTGTACATATACAACTATCCTGGCAGCTTCTTCCCATAGATGCATAGGAAGATATTGATCATGGAGCATTTCCTCTGCTGCTTCCATGATTTTTCTATTCTTCCTTTCTGCAATCCCATTTTGTTGTTGATTATATGGAGTGGTCAACTCCCTCTTAATCCCTGAATATATGCATAATTCCTTGAATTCATTTGATGTGAATTCTCTACCATTGTATGATAAAAAATCTTGATCTTCTTCTCTGCGTGGTTTTCAATCAAGGATTTGAATTCCTTGAACTTGCTGAATACTTCATATTTGTTCTTCATGAAGTATATCCATGTCTTCCTAGAAAAATCATCAATTAAAGAAACATAGTATACATACCTGCTTAATGAACTAGATGACATCGGACTGCATACATCAGAGTGAATGATTTCTAAGATTCCTTTAGCCTTGCTTTCACTACTTGGAAATGTATTCTTTGTGTTCTTTCCTTTCACACATCCCTTGCATACTCCATGTTTTGCCTGCATTTCTGGAAGACCTTCAGCAGCTTTTCTTGCAAGTGGTAGTTCCCTATAGTGCACATGTGCAAGCCTTCTATGCCAAAGTTCATTTAGTTCTACTGAGTAATGAACCAAAGCTTGTTCTGGTTGGACCTTTAATCTATATAGTCCTCCCTCTTGTTCTCCAATTACTACTGCATTGTCAATAGTCTTTCATTTTGGCCACATGATGACTTGGCCATTTATAAATGCAACTCTTATGCCTTTTGCATCTAATGCAGAGATGGAGAGAAGGTTCTTCTTTAGTCCTGGTACAAATAGGACATCCCTCATTTTCATAGACTTTCCAGAGTCTAATTTGTAGGAGGATTCTCCACTACCTTTTTATTGGATACTAGTAGTCATCCCCAAGTTTCACCTTGTAGGGTGATTCATGTTCTGATAGTTTCACAAAGGATTCCTTAAATCCCATCATGTGTTTGGAATACCCACTATCAATAATCCAATCATTGCTTCCATGTGTGACAGTTCCCCTGAGGGTAGAGCTCAACACATATTCTTCATCACTTGAAGAACCATCATTGTATTTTTTAGTTCTCTTCTTGGAAGGCTTGTCATCTTTTACAGCATGAGCATGATGTATTTTCTTGTTTCCCTTCCTCTTGTGAGATCTATCTTTGTTTCTAGGACAATCTCTTGCAAGGTTTCCTCTTTCATCACATGTATAGCAAATGAACTTAGACAAATATTTGTTAGATTTTCTAGTGTTATTCTTCTGGTGAGAGTGCTTACATCTCTGATGGTATGTTTTTCTTTTCTTGGATTGTACTGTGAGAGCTTGATCTTCACTTCCCATATTTTCTTCTCAAGCTAATATTCAAGCTTCCTCTTGTGAGCACTCCTCTCACAGTCTGCTAAACTTGACTAGATTCTTTCTAGCACAGATCCCTCGAATGAAAGAGTCCCATGCCCTAGGGAGACCATTCAAGGTGGTCATAACAATTCTTACAATATCTACTTCTTCATCTACACCTTCAATCTATTCCTTGATCTGAGAGACCCTTCTAAAGTAAGACTGGATGGTCTCCGCATTCTGGATCTTTACATTCTTCAATTGGTTTCTCAAAGTCATCTTCTGGTTTATGTTCTTCCCTTCAAATAACTTGGTCAGGGCATCAAACATCTCTTTAGGTGTCTTTAGGGAGGACACCTGAGGTATGAGACGATCCTTGGTTGAATCAGCAATAATCCTCTTAGTTATTATCAATTTATTTTTGTGTAAGGCCTTAGCCTCATCTCCCTCTGGAACTGGAACTTCTCCACTTATGTAGGACTCCAATTCATTTTCTTATAGGACCAAGGAGATCCTATACTTCCAGGATCAGAAGTTATCAGCTCCCTTAATATGATCATCAATCTTGGTATGATGAGACATCTTAATAGAGAACCTCAAATGGAAATGCAAAATATTTATATCTTACCAGGTTAAGATGTTGAAACTGGATTTGGAGCTCAATGTCTGCAGAGTCGATTTTCTGGTTCAGCAGCAGATTTAGGGTTTGTCTTTCTTGGAGTTCTACCCAAACAAAAAATTTGATCTTGATCTCTAAACTTCAATTTTGGGGAGAATATCAATCCAGGCCTGGGATCACTCAAAAATTCCACTTCTATGGAAAGCCCTAATTTCTCGTAGAAGTGTCGGGTCAAAAACTGAAAATGCTCAGAATCAGATTTTGCTTCGACAGAAAGATGCACTCTTCGATGGAGAGTTAGCCTAGCATCCTTTTGCTGATGGATTGTGGAAAAAGACCCAAAAATTAAGAATCCCTAGCTTCTGCAGCTACATAGTGTCTTCTTCTCATGTTAGCTCTGATACCATGTTAGATTTTTAACATTTAAGCTAGATGATATTAGGATATTATCTGAGAGAATAACAAGCACAGTGATCAATCATAAGAGACAATGAACACACAAATTTTTCTCGGGGAAACCATAAATGAGAAAACCCCACAACTTCCTCAAATATAGAATCAACACCAAAAGTAAAACCCAAAGATACAAAGATGATCTTTTGACAGTAGTAGTCTCTCTCTCTCTCTTGTCCTAGCTTCTTCTCTCTCTCTCTCTTAGTTATGCACTACAACTGAGTGTGTGTGTCTGTGTGATAAATAGAGAGGCTCACTCTCTATTTATACTAATTCCTGACTTGACATTAAATCACCGGGGTCGACTTCTCTAGGAGAGTCTAATTACCCTAGTACCCCACAACTGCAGGGACTTTAACCCTTGAACAATAAGGAGGGTTACCCTGAATGAATTACATGAATTTTTTACTTTATTTATTCTCCCGATAGGATCATCGGGGTATGACATGACACAATTAAATCACCGATACTCCCAATAGGGACATTGGGGTATAATATACAAGTGAATACATTCTGAATTTACAAATACATCAACATCAATTTTATATGGTATTAGAGCCTCATAAGGACAAGGCGCTTCTCCTTCTACATATTTCCTACTGGATCAAATTTCTTGAGCAAAATTGCTCCTTCCAGCTCTGCACCAGAATTGACAAGTTTACCACAGAAATCCTAAGCAGAGGAATTGTTGATCAAGCATTGCTTGATAAACTAAGCTGGGTGTGATGAAAACTTGAAAAGTGCAGGTTGGATGACCTTATAGTGCCCCTTTTGTGTTTTTGCAGGTACAACTTTTAATGGATTCATCAGTTCCTCTTCTCACCCCATTCACAAGCTATTCAAAATGGAAGTTTAAGATGATTGCATCTCTAAAGAGACAAGATATCTATGAGGTGTCTATTGGAATTGTAAAAGAGCCTTATGAGAATGAGAATGACTAGCTAAATGACGATGATGGATATTTTGGAGCAATAGGTCTCGCCCTTTCTCCTAGCTTACGCTACCTCACTAAATCTGTTGAATACCCAAAGGATCTCTGGACAAAATTGGACAAAAACTTTGGAAAACATAATGAGGATCATAATAGCACTTTGGAGAGAACACCCAATACCACAAGAGTTCTTGATCCAAAATTCTTGGCCTCTTCTCTCTATGATGAAGTTGTTCAATATGAAGAAGAAGCAGAATCTTCTACACAGTCATTTCGAATTGAAGAAAGTCTCCTTGAAGTGACTCCTTATCCTAATGCTCCAGAAGTTTATGAGATCTCTAATATATCATCTTCTCATATGGTTGATACAGAAGACAAAATTTGAATCTCTGATATTGAAAGAAAAAAACTGCTGCACTTCTATGCAAACATTCTCCAGTGATTCTCCTTTAAATTATGTGCAAAATTTGCAAGTGATTGCTTCCAAAAGTGAAGAAGAAATTGATTTCTCTCCCTATAATGTTGTTGCTGGTTTGCAGATAAGTAATACCTTGGATATTTTGGAAAAAATATCATATTTTAGGAATGATCCATTCTCTCTCCTTGATCTAGATCTTCCAGCAAATTCCTACAGGATAGCATGCACCAATATTCATAGTTTTGCAGAAAGAGAAAACTGTGCATCTACCGTCTTGGTGGACCATACTTTTGGATTTGAAATGAACTTATTTGGATCTGATATGATATTATTTGGATATCATCTAATATTTTTTGGTTCAAATTTTATATTCCAATATCTTTCAGTCATTCTTGTAGCTACTCTCACTAATTTCGGTGTGAAAAATCAAGTACCGCAAGTCTTCTTCAAATTTGTTGTTGGGGATTTGCTGTTAGTTTCCTATTATGAGGTTGCTGATATTTTATTTCATGAATAATTATTTATTTCTGAAGCTATATCATATTATGGAGCTCAATCATTTGCTCTCCACAGTCCCAAGGCTTCTCTACCTTTGGTCACATGCTCATCTCCTCACAGAACTAGTAAAGAGGAAGACATTCTGCATCCACCTGGACACTTGCTCCTAACAATTGGGGATGATTTTAACACTCATGGTTTGATGTTCAAGGCTGCAACATATAATTTTCTTGAGTGTTCCTCACATGGATCTAATCCTCAAGCACTTTTGCTCTCTTATCAATTGATTTTAGTTTCTTCACATGGGTCCAATTTTCATCCAGCAGCTGCCTATGTTCCTGATTCAGATGAGCACATTATTCTTCTTCCAAAGAGGAATATTCCTCCATACATAATATGGATAAGTCTGCATACCAGGCCCCAAGATACCTGTGCACAGAAGAACAAGATTGATCCTGATTCTACCTGCTTAGTTTGAGGGGGGTTTTTTCCCATCTGGTTTTTTCCTTGTTTCCTTGTATTAAGTAGTTATTTACTTTAGCTGTAATGGGTGACCTATGGTCTTATTTAGCAGGGCCCAAAATTTTTCCAATTTAGCATTCATGGGGGTGTTAGGATTATAATCCTCCCTTGTCCAATTTGTTCAATTATGTCTAAATTAGGAGTCTTTTCAGTCTATATTTAGTCACTAGCATCATTGGGTTGACATGGCATAATTGGGCCACATGTACCAGTTACTAGAATGTGGGGAACACTAGTTGAGGCTAACTACCACTGACTGCACTTACTTGCATCAGTTGAAGATTGCACTTGCATGCATCAGTTGAGGAGCCTCCTAGACCAATCCCTGCAATTTAGGAGCCACTGGGAGTGCCAGAACCAACCTCCTTCAGTTGAGTTTATTTAGTGACTAGTTAAATATGGTTAGGAGTTAGTTACATTCAGCTACATCTATTTATATTCAGTTAGTGCCAGTCTTTGATCGATTGCATGTGGGAAGGCGCAGTTCCTCACCTACCACATTTAGTTAGACTAGTTAACTAATTCTAACTGACTGGTGCACTGATTTAGACAACTGGAGCTAACTAGTTGGGCTCCGATAGTGATTTAGACATGTTTAGTTATCCATGAAGTTAGGTAGATTCAATCAATTCGAATTCCTCTCTCATGCATTCAAATTGATTGGTTATTAATACGAGTGTATTACATTGTAATTAACTATCCAATTACTTTTGATTAATGAAAGAATTACACAGTTGCAAGCCATTTTCGCACTGTTTCATTCTTCAAATATGAGTAAAATTGTCTGATCTATCTTGTGAGTTGTGTGTTGATCCACAGATCTATGTGCTCAATTTTATACTTCCTAAGTTGATTTATCGATAATTATTTGTCTCGATGGTATCTTCATTACTTTGAATTACTTGGTATAGGTGTCGTATATCATCATCATTGTCATTTGTCTCAACCCAAGGTTTTCCTTACGGTGGATTGATAGGCACAATGAGTTTCTTCCCATCTCCTTTAAGCTTGATTCTTTCTTTTTCTTGCAAGATGGGTGCTTTCATTTTTTGTCTCCAAGATCGACAAACCAATGCTAGGAAGGATTTATATCCTTCTTATAGATTAATAATTTTGAAGTTTATAGTTGTATGGATTCCCATGATTGAAGTTTTAATGTTTTTCCACACTCCAATCATGGGTTCAATTAAGAGTTGGTAAGCTAGATTAAGATAAACACATGATTATGATAGTCGAGGATGCCCAATTTTTTCCCATGTCAATTTTGTCATTATATTTGCTTATGACCCAAAGTCGAGAACGACTTGTTTAATGCAAAATTCTTCAACTTCTAGGACAATGTGGGGGCTGATATCATTTCTATCTATTTGATTCAAAGTGAAAATAACTTTATAGACTTTGCTTCCTTCAGAGTTATTTATGATAAATTACGTCAAGTCAATTAATCGTGCAACAACTTTTTCTTTTGTTAATAACTGAAATAACTCATTAAGTCATATATTTCTAATTTATTTGCTAGTTTCTTGTGTGAACATTTTTGTTGCATTGTTAAATATTTATTTTTACCTCCATGGGTTAGGATAATCATCTTGTTTTCATTATACCTTTAAAATTTGTGGATTATCTTCTCCAGTATTTGTGATTTGTTTGGGAATAACTTACAAGTTTTTAGTAATATTTGCTTCATTTTTAGGAACACACAGTAAGACATTAACATTTTTTCTTTTATTAAGTGCATCAAGCATTATAGGGAACTCTTCTAAGTTGTGCTCCCCAACAAAAAAAATTGTACATAATTTAAATATGTTTTTTCTTTTCATGGGAAGTCAGGGATTAGATGGTATTAACTATAGCATAAAAATTGACATGGTTTATTGTGGGCTTGCGGTCGATATCCTTGGTAGTTGTTTCTTCCATAACTATTGTATCGTCCTCTTCGGTTATTGGTATTATTGTGTTGGTTGTTATTTTAATCGTCATTTCTCCATCTTGACATTTCTGGTCAACTGTTTGAATCTAATATACTGTGTGGTACCCTCCTCTAGTATTCAAGTTCTTTATGCATTCTACAGTCATATGTTGTGTCATTCGACAAATTCCACATAATTTTGGTTTCATGTTGTTAGTGTTGTAAGGGAAATCTGTCGATGAATGTGGTTCAACTCTTTTGTAGATGTCACAGAAGCAAACGTCTGCGCCTTCTAAAAGTTTTATGGTCTTCACTCTTCTCGGAATATTCTCATATTCTCTCCACTTTGCTTTACTTCATGTTGATATGTGTTCCTTTTGTATCTTCTTCTTTTGTCATATCGACAGTTGTCTCTAGTTTGTCCTTATTGTGAGCACGTAGAGCACCATAGGTTGTAATGTCTCATTGTAAGATGTTGTAATGATATTTCTATATTATGAACTTTTTCTTCTAGAATCCTGTCGATAAGTCCAGTCGAATCATCTGTATTTGATTAGACTCTAAGATTTTTTTTAAGACATCTTCATAGGTAGTGTATTCATTCATTAAGATCAGTGTCTTGATTTTTTGCAACAACCCTTCAACAAAAAATGTATTAATAGTGTAGGGTCCAATTTAGATGACATTTGAATGAGGATATCTTTAAATCTTTTGTTGTATTCTCTCGCAGATTCTCCTACCCTTTGCTTGATCTGCTTTAATTTGTGTCCAACTAGATGCTTGGTTTCATCACTTTTGAAGAATTATATAAAATTGTCTTTTATCTACTGCTTTGTTTTGGGATCTTCTTCTAGGAAATTCATGTACCACGTTAGTGCTCTATTTCTCAGTGCTCCTACAAACTGTGCAATTTGTTGATTTTCATCATCAATTAAATTAGCTTTCCACAAGGATTAACATACAAACTAGTGTTTATTGGGGTCACCATCCCCATAAAAAATAGGAGTATTAATGGGAAGTCAATAAGCCACATTATTAAATTTACAATTTCTTGCACTTACCATAGTAGAGTGACTAATTGACTACTACTACTAAATTCTTGTAACTTAAATCGATACCGCAGCAAACATACTTCTTCTAAGCACTCTTCGTCATGTGACAATAGTAGTCACTGTAAAGAACAGTAATCTGATAATGATTATGGAAAATACAAATCTATTTCATGACTAGAATATGGGAAAATAATCAACACACTGAAAAACGAATGGCCACATAATAAGTTCCACTATCCCTACCAAGGATGTAACATACATAATTTTAAAAAGAACATAATACATACAAATGTTAACCCAAATTGAATATTTCTCAGTGCTCCTATGACCAGCAAATATAGGAAAACCTATATAGTTTCTCTTGTGTCAAGGAAAATATCCTATTTAACTTAACTTGAGCGAGTTTGTTTCATAAACTCAAATATCAAACAATAAATGTTATCTATAAAAATGATACAAACCTTCAATTATAATCTACAATATATAAATTCAATATGTTTATTGCAACTTACATTAAGTTTGTTTCCATAATAAGGCTAACCATTCTTTATCATAAATGACTACAAGCAAGAAAAAATTGAGTGATACAAAACGATATCCTCTTCAATCCAATACCATTGATAGGAGACATTTTTTAGAGTTTCTAACCACTAAAAATAGAGGCTAGCACAAGTAACAACATGCAAAATTATCTGTGTCTACAAACAAACTAGTGTATCCTTACATTATTTTTTTGCTAGGGAGGTAGATCAGGATAATGAATATTTTATTGAAGTGGAAGTAAAATTGCATTGAAAGAACTACCACTTGAAAAACTCAAAAAATGAAGAGCATTTGTTAAATCAAACACCAAAATAATTTATCATTAACAATGGAGCTTTCTATAATAATTAGATAGAATAAATTGTTTTAATCATTATATTTTCTATTTTAAACCGTTCAAAAGACTAATCTCTCACCCATAACAATGATATAAATGCACAATATGAACAATATGTCAACAAGGAATCTTATGAAGCCTACTGCTTAATCTATAATTGTATAACTTCTTAGTAGTTTTAAATGGTTACTTAATAGCGCATGAGAATAATAACCTATTTGGGAATTATATGTAAAATAAAACACTATTATAAATACACTGTATCTAATATAAGAATATCCTAAATATCATGCGACGAAGGATGAAAAAGGAATCATAATCCAAAGACTACAAATTTTGTCAAACACTCTACTTAAACAACCTGAATGATTTGGTTTTGGAATCAAATACTTTTTTTGGTAATAGAATATCATAGACAATCCTTTACTAATAGAAAATAAATCTTGGATAACTCAATAGTTTGTAAAATCTAAAGGGATAATTATTATTTTATCCAATCTCAAAAAATATACCAAATTCCCAACCGTATATAACTATGAATACGTTCATCTAATATAGTAAAAAATGGTGTTCATATAATACAATTAAAAACTATATCAATGGATAAAGAGTAAATATGTAGGTGGATTGAATATAGCAATGTTAAGTAGCTAGATGGGTGAACTTATTTCATCTATAATCTGAAAAATTAGAAGAAGACCAACCCCAAATAAGTGTGAATGATGCTCATCTAATACTATTGGGTGAACTTATTGATAGAGTGCATCATGAGAAATGAAGTATTAAGGAAATATAATAGATATGGATATATGAACTTAAAACAAATCCAGATATGAACACTCACCATTTTTCATAGGAATCCATCAAGATAAGGAATTTATATCTAGTTGTAGCAACAAAACAACATTGGAATTACCAAGCGTCATAGGTATGGCTACAAACAGATGGTTATAATGCATAACAAAATACACTAACAAATTCAAATTACCAATATATGATGGAATCTTGGAGGAAAATAAGGTTTCCTAACAAGTTCAAGTACTTCAAATTGGAGCACTAAGGGATAGAGGGATTTTCCACTCAACATATTGTGTGATAGATCCAATTACTCTAGAAATTGGTATAGGTTTGGAAAACTGACTTGAGGAATGATATCAGTAAGAATGTTCCATGACAAATATTTTCTCTGTAAACCCAACTCAAACAAATCTCCAAGAATTCTTCCAATGAATATGTTAGCACTCAAAATTTACCCTTGGTTGTGAAAGGATAATCCCAAGTAACCACAAAACCAATCTTTAGGAGGAAAGCTGGCTTCTTTCGTTCCAGAGAGGGATCTATCAATAGATAACACAAATTCCATATAGTTTTGGAAATAAATAAAATTTAATAGTCACAATGGCTGAAAATGGTGGTCATTGGGCATGGAGTCAAATATGAAAAACAATTAATGACAGTGCTTTGCAATGGAGTTCTTAATAGAGGAAAGGTAGTTACTATTTTACAATGAAAATGTTGGTTTTCTGGTGATAAGGAAGAGTAAGAAACAATCCATTAATATGGGCATCTAAAGATGAATCCAATATTAACTTGTGGAAACAAGTTTGTGAATGCTTGAAAGTAAAGGATCATATCATACGAGTATGAATTCTAACCCAATATACACTCATTCAAGGATGAAAAGATAACATAATAGAAAGGTAAATAGGAAACGCATTCACATGAAGGAGAGAAAGTATAGACTGTAAAATAAATAACAAAAGAATATCTAGTAGAAGACTTGCTTGGCTCTGAAAAATATATTAATCTTTGAAGCTCTCTTACAATAATCAGTTCTTTCTCATGGGTTTCGACCCTCAATACATTGAAAAAAGTTGCTTAAATACATCAAATGCTCATTGAGTTGATAACTACCTACATGCTAAGCCTTATTGCATATGTCAATTAACCTTAACAAACTATTCCTATATTCTAGGACACAAATATAATCTATATACCAAAAATATAATTAAGTTGCAATAAATATGTAAAATATTGCCAAGTATCTCGAGGTGTTGACCGTGTCCTGCTAATTGTGCTCTTGAAGTCTTGAAATTGCTCCAAAAATGTTTGCTTAGATGCCCTAATATCATTCTAGTTTTTATTTTCAAGTGGTCAAGTTGATTTTGTGCTATGAATAGAAATATGATTTCTGCATCTCTCCTGACCTTATGACTCATTCCATGTTAGAGCCGCTGGAATTAAAATTGTTTGTTTAAAATATAGCAAGGAATTTTTTATCTTTTATCGTCTAATTGTTTTGGTGCTATGTAAAATGAATTCTTTGACACCTACGCTCAAGGATTCGTGATTCACTTCCCTAATTTGGCACAAAATATGCTTAAATCCCAACTTTGGAAAAACCTACTCAAAACTATTCTTAAATTTTCCACATTTGGTTTTATGAATTTCATAAATGAAATTCAAAATAAATTTCGAAACCATCCACGGTTTTAGAAATAAATCCCTTGTTTTGTTTCCTTATTTTTGCATCTTGGATTTATTTTTTTATGAATCTCATAAAATGAAATCCAAAAACAATTTCCGAAAATAATGAAAATTCATAAACAATTTTTCATGTCTTGTTTTTCCATGATCTTGAACTTTGAATTTAATTGTTTATGAAATTCAAAATCAATTTCCCAAATAGATGAAAATTCGTAAACAATTTTCATTTTCTTTGTGAAAACTGCTCACTGGTTCAAATACCATTTCTTGTTTTGGATTTGGAGCAAGTGCATTCGAGAGGGAAAGTTTATAACATAAGGTTTGGGACATTAGGAAAATTTCGTGGACATAAGAGTTTATAGAATATACTTTATTTCCCTGAGCTAAATAGTGGTTTGAGAAGATGGTATAGCTCCTAGCAGAGTAAACATGGGAGTGACACGTAGTAAAAAGTAAAACCATGGAAAAATTCCTCTACCACTTCAAAAACTACCCATCGAGCTAGTTGAGTGAGCGGAGTAAATGGTGGCCACTCATCCAAACTTTAGTCCTTTTTGAAATTTAATATGATGTTTTTTGAGATTTGTGCTAAACCATATCACTTTGGATTAAATATTAATATAAATATATAAAATATTTATATTGATAATAAACATTTTTAATGTTTTTAATAAATGTCTGGGTAATTTTGGAGGTTCCACTATCATTTTGTCTCTTGTCCAAATTTAGGATCTTTACTAATTCACTAATTTTCTCAGCTAAATATAGAAAATTTCTCCATTAGCTCTTGGTCATAGCCTTATGTCCCATTATAAACCTTTATCCTTAATTTTTCACTATCCATTGATTTTTTATTTTACTACGTTGCATCTTCTGGCGCATCACCTATTAGCCATTGATCTTCTCTACCTATCATTCTCACTGTCGATCAAAGCTGATTATTAATCTCTCCTTTGATTTTCAATCTATCATTTACCATGTATTTCCCACAATGGATTTCATATCCACTGTCAATCAAGTTTTTTCTTTTCCTCCACCATATATCTAATCTGTTAGTTAAACCTTTCTGCCAATCACCACTTTGAATTTTTCCTTGCAAATTTTGATAGCATATCTATCCCCCATCATTGATATTTCCACTGAAATATCTTAGCCATCAGATTCCTCACCAATGACCACAAGCATATTTTCCAGTGCTTTAGCTACCTTTAAATTTTAACCAATGGTTTCATTAGAAAAACTTTCATAGTTTTAAGCCTTTTATTAGGACTTAAACTCAGTTTTCTCACCTGTAACTAAAAATAGTGCTAACAGCTGGCTCCAACTTGGGATGTTATCCTCCCTACTAGGTAGCAAGAACCTGCAGACTAGTGTCAATACCATGGATCTTTTCCAAATTCCTTAATATGTAACATGTTCCAAACTCTGAAAACTTTGCAACCTTACTGAAACCCAAACTGCAAATTGGAAGTTGTACTGAAAATTAATTGTTGAAAACCAAACCAAAACTATTGCATCCTTTGTACAAGATGTAAATTCAAAATAAAACCAAACTACTCATTGCTAAAATCAAATTGAAACTGCAAACCAAACTGAGAATGATGCTTGATGTTCAAGCTTATTGTAGACACTCCTACTCTAACATGTTGAAACAACTGTAAAATCATGTGATAACAAATATCCAATGCATCCAATCAAGAAAATGGCCATAGGATCTGACAACTCAACATACCATTGAAATTCATACCCACAATTCATGAATTGTGTGACAGTTCTACTTCTCTAGTGATTGCAACATACTTGCGAAAGGGTCCTTGAGAACATGAACATTTACTTGTTGGTAAGCAAAAGGAAAACGATAAGTTTCATCCTTTACTGTTGTTTTTTCATGTTTTATACCTTCAATTTTAAGATCACTTTCAAAATAAATGACAACAATTTGTTTTTTCTTATCATTCACATCCTCTACATCATAAAAATAATTTGTATGTTCTTGAACAACAACACCTAACTCATGTGCTTGATGAATATCCAAATATCTTTCTCCATGTAATTCAATAGGAACCTCATTCTGATCTTCACAAGTTTGTTCTTGAAACAAAAACTTAGAAAATGAATAGTATGAAGAAACATATGAATGATTATCCGCATACTATTTATCACATAGAAACATAAGGCTCCTGCAAATTTTCATCAAACTAAATTGATGGAACATGTTTTCCATTAATTGGCTCACTGCTTTCACAAATAGCACCTTCATCTTCATAAGGATTCAACACCATAATTTGATTTTTAGAGTTTCCCTCAAACTCTAATTCATAAGTGTCACTTGTAAAAGATAAATCTTCTTTTAAAGTGAGCTCACTACTTTGAGTTTCCATATAAGCAGCTTCAAAAATATGATTTTGACACACTTCATTTTGAAATAAAGTTTTAGAAAATAAATGTTCTGAATTGAAATTTGAATAACTATCCTCATCCTTATCTTGATCATTTAAAATATGAATATCTTCATCGAACTCAAGGAAAGGAACATGAATTTCTTCATCAAGATGCTGATCTATTTCATTTTCATCCAAAGGGAGAGCTATTGTTTGTTGGAAATTTTCCTGAATATCAGTGACAACTACCCTCTAACATTCCTTCTTGATGCTAAAAATAATCCTCATAAAACTCTTTAATTTATTCATCCATTAATTCTTCATCACCATAATCATTTTCCATGTGTTGCATAAAATTTTCAAATTTTACTTGACAACAATTTCAAGCAGTGATAAAGAAGGGTAACTTTCCTTATAATCTTCATAGAATGTTGAATGAAAATATTCCAGGGAATATAAACTAGCAGTTGGTAAACTTTCATACCATGATTTTTCCTTTCCTTCCAAAGTAGCCATGAACATCTTCATCAAACAATATTCATGCCATTCAACATTTACCTTATGTATATGCATATGAATTTTGATCATATGAAAAGAAACATCATCTCCTTCCTCATTTTTAATTTTGGGCAAACATTTTTGCCAATATATGCAAGGAATTCGATTTAGAAAACTAGGAATATGAGCACGATTCATAGGAGAATACCTTGCAGATTGTGAATCCATATTGAGACAGTGGAGTCACCAGTGAAACTTTGATTTCTGAAACCTGATGACATTGGAGTCTCCTGGTGAATGATGTATAACCTTCTTTGCATCTGACTACTATCCACCTTCAGAAATTAGATCTAGTCTTCGTCATTCTTTCCCAGGGAAAATTGAACTCCCATTCCTGACAATGACGCCAAGATGTTAACACTCAAAATTTACTCTCGGTTGTTAAAGGATAATCCCAAGGTGACCAAAAAAGCAATCTTTAGGAGGAAAGTTAGTTTATTTCCTTTGAGAGAAGGATTTCTCAATAGATAACACAAAGGCTAGATATTTTTGGAAAGAAATAAAATTTAATAGTCACAATGGCTGAAACTAGTTATCATTGGGTATGGACTCAAATAGGAAAAACAATTAATGATAGTGCTTTTCAATGGTGTTCTTAACCGAGGCAGGGTAGTTACTCTTTTATAGTCAAAATGATGGTTGTCTGGTGATAATGAAAAGTAAGAAACAATCCATTAATATGGGCATCTAAAGATGAATCCAATATTAACTTTAGTGGAAAAAAAATTTGAATGCTTGAAAGTAAAGTATCAAAGCATAAGATTATGAATTCTAACCCAATATACACTCATTCAAGCATTAAAAGATAATAGAATGGAAAGGTAAACAGGAAACACATTCACATGAAGGAGAGAAAGTACATACTATAAAATAAATAACACAAGAATATCTGGTAGAAAACCTGCTTGGCTCTGAAATATTTATTAATATTTGAAGATCTCTTACAATAATCAGTTCTTGCTCATGGGTTTTGACCCTCAATACATTCCAAAAAGTTGCTTGAATACGTCAAATGCTCCTTGAGCTGATAAATACCCACATGCTAAAAATAGGCATATGTAACTACCTTATTACATCTGTCAATTAACCTTAACAAACTGTTCCTATCTTCTAGGACACAAATCTAATATATATACCAAAATAAGAATTAACTTGCAATAAATCTGGAAAAGGATGCCAAGTATCTCGAGTTGTTGACTGTGTTCTGCTGATTGTGCTCTTGAATTCCTGAACTTTGCTCCAAAAATGTTGCTTTAGATGCTCTGATATCATTATGGTTGTTATTTTGAAGCAATCAAGCTGACTTTGTGCCATGAATAGAGATATGATTGCTACATGTGTCCTAACCTTATGAATCATTGCATGTTAGAGCTCCTAGAATTAAAATTGTTTGTTTAAAATATGGAAAGGAATTTCGATCTTTTATCCTCTAATTGTTTTGTTTCTCTGAAAACTGAATGCTCTGACACTTGTGCTCAAGTATTGATGATTTACTTCCCTAATTTGGTACAAAACATGCTTAAATCCCATCTTTGGAAAAACCTGTTCAAAACTGTTCTAAAATTTTCCACATTTGGTTTTATGAATTTCATAAATAAAACTCAAAATAAATTTTGAAACCATCCATTGTTTTAGAAATCCATGCCTTGTTTTGTTTCCTTATTTTTGCATCTTGAATTTAATTGTTTATGAATCTCTTAAAATGAAATCCAAAAACAATTTCCCAAAATAATGAAAATTCATAAACAATTTTTCATGTCTCATTTTTCCCATGATCTTGAACTTTGAATTTAATTGTTTATGAATTTTTGAAATTCAAAAACAATTTCCCAATTACAAATTTTCATTTCGCTTGTGAAAACCATTCAGTGGTTCGAATGCCATGTCCTATTTTGGATTTGGAGCAAGTGCATATGGGAGGGAAAGTTTATAACATAAGGTTTGGGACATTAGGAAAATTTCGTGGACATAAGAGTTTATAGAATACACTTTATTTTTTGAGCTAAAGAGTGGTTTGAGAAGATGGTATAGCTCCCAGCAGAATAAACATGGGAGTGACACGTAGTAAGAAGTAAAACCATGGAAAAATTTCGCTACCACTTCAAAAAATTACCCATAGAGCTAGTTGAGTGAGCGTAGTAAATGGTGGCCGCCCATCCAAACTTTAGTCCTTTTCGAAATTTAATATGTTTTTTTGTCGAGATTTGTGCCAAACCATATCACTTTGGATTAAATATTAATATAAATATATAAAATATTTATATTAATAATAAACCCTTTTCATGCTTTTAATAAATGTGTAGGTAATTTTGGAGGTTCCACTATCATTTTGTCTCTTATCCAAATTTAGAAGCTCTACTCATTCACTAATTTGATAAGCTAAATATAGAAAATCTCTCCATTAGCTCATCGTCATTGCCTTATGTCCCATTAAAAACCTTGATCCTTAATTTTTTTATGTCCACTGATTTTTCATTTTACTGTGTACCTTCTTCTGGTGGATCACCTATTAGCTGTTGATCTTCTATATCTATCATTCTCACTGTCGATCAAAGATGATTATTAATCTCTCCACTAATTTTCTCTGTCATTTACCATGCATATTCCCACAATGAGTTTCATATCCGTTGTCTATCAGGTTTGCTATTTTCCTCCACCGTAGATCTAATCTGTTAGTTAAACCTTTCTCCCAATCACCATTTTGACTTTTACCTTGCAACTTTTGATAGCAGATCTATTCCTCACCATTGATATATCCACTGAAATATCTTAGCCGTCAGATTCCTCACCACTTAACACATGTTCCTTTTTCACTGCTTTAGCTACCTTTAAATTTTAACCCATGGTTTCATTATAACAACTTTCATAGTTTTAAGCTTTTTATTAGGACTTAAACTCCTTTTTCTCACCTATAACTAAAAATAATGCTAACATAATCCATTCTTGTTGAATAAAAGTAAGTAAACCCTACTAAAACCCATTAAATATTTTGGAATGTGTCCTAAGATCTTGTTATATGATATATTGACGAGGCTAACATTCTACAAGGAGGACATAAAGGGAAGTTCTCCACTGAATCTTTTGCCAAATAAATATAGAGATTCAAGGTTTCTTCAGCTTCCTATATAGGAAGGAATAGTACCCACAAGTACATTAGTGTTGAATATCATAAATTAAACAGAATTCAACCATTGCACAATATTTTGTAGGATACCTAAAATCACATTGTAGCTTAAATCCAAATTTCTCAAAAGATAATGGTATCCTAAATCTATTGTTCAAGGGCCAGATAAATCATTATTTTTAAAAGGAATCTCCCAAAGACTACTTAGAGCCCCAATACCCACATGCACAATTATTATAAAGGAATTATGTGACAAATACAGTGATCTTAGATATTTCAAAAACCAAATTGAGTTAGGAAGAGACTTGGATAGACGGTTTGCAGGTAAGTTCAATGCTGATAAACTAGAAAAACAACTCAAGTTAGAAGGAAGGGCACCTTGCAATGGATTACGGGAAGGGGAAATGACCCTAAGAGAATTGCATTGTCTAAAGAGTTGGGAAGGAATTGTACCGAAGAGTGCATTGTGATTCAAATTCATGGTCGAGAGGCTAGGAATTTGCACCAAAATGTGAATTGATACTAATATTGCTAAAGAAGTTGTTGTAAGTGAGAGAAAGCATGTGAAGGGACTAGATCCATTTGATATATATGCCATTATTTCTAGATCAAAAGATATTTTCCATCACCACTTTTTTACTCTTCCTATTTTGGGGTTGCAAATTGCACTTGCCCACATACATGGGTTGTCATCATATTCTTTCCAAGAATGAAGGGATGATTTTCAGTCATGTAAATATGCCTTGAAAATTATCAACCACTTACCATTTGTGAGAAATAAAGATCACCTTCAACTTCATATCCATAGAATGGTGTTTTCCATGATTTGCATTCTTTCAGGATGAACTTCTTGAGTCCATTTCAGGAGTTGGTGGGAACTTTTCCTAATTTTTTTTTTTTTTTAATTGGTGTAATTTCACACATGTGAAAATTACAATGATGGAATGCCTTTTTTTCCCTGAAAATTATAACAATTATGACAATTGCTGAGACAAAAGGAGAAAAAAGTGTAATTTTTAATCATTTTTAAAAATCTCCAACATTACAATGTATTTATGTAAAAAACATTGTCAAAAGTATCCCACAACTATAGTACTGTAGGAAGGGATTTTTTTCTAAGTTAATATTTTTGTCAACTAAAAGTAATAGGAGGGGTTGGTAGACCATTTTTGTAGCTTAATATTATTGTTTAGGTGGATCTTGAAAAAGGGTTGGATAAGCTTATCGATTAGTATTTATATTAAGGGAATGGAAAGGGAATAATCATATAAGGGAATGACCAAGGAATCAGGCTCTTATGTAGCTATAAGGTTTTGAACCTAAGTGATCTTTGTGCCTTCCACTCCTTCTTTGATCTCTTTCATGAAAATAGAAGAGATGTGATTGCAATGGTCTGTGCACAGTGTCACATGTTTGTGATGTTTTATAAGGCTTTCCTTCATGCCCCAACTGCAAGTACATGCATACAATTGAATCTTATGTTGTTTTATGGAAAAACGTTGTATAGAATCTTACCTTTTCTGTAGTCGGCTTAATATGGGAAGAATAGGGGACTGGTGAAATCAACCATGGTTAGTTTATCGTTGTAGTTATCTATTGTATAAGATGGTTTTCTTCACAAATATATCAAATACATAAATCTTGTTTGCCACTATTTCTATGCTACTTTGATTTATTGCTAGGCGTCTTGTTCATCCTTATTTCAAGAAGAAATTTGATTATTGGAACTCTTGTCTAATATTATTTCACCATCTTTATTTAATGCCACTAGAAGCACACCATTTCTTAAGATAACCAGAGACTCCTGTATATAAATTGGAGCATGTAATACATACTTGCACGGGTTCACAACTTGCAAACTAAAACTGAATCACCAAATGATAAATTAATTAATACTAGTAAATAAGATTCAAACGAGATCGCTTTGAAATTCTCAAATATTAGTTCTTGTTTAGACTTATCAGTTTGAGGCTAATGTTTTGAAATTATTTCATGGAATATTATGACGATCTCAAATGGGTTGACCGAAATTCCTGGTTTCGATAACCATTAAACCAGAACAGATTTCACTTAAAAATTTTCTATTCTATAGGTTATGCTCCAGTTGTTACTAAATAATATTGTAAATTCTTAACTCAAACCTAGCTATCCATCCCTAAAATCCTATCAGAAACATAAAGAGAACAACTTATTTTAATCCGCAGCATAGATTTACCGAAGCATTTTCAAAATTATAGAATTCAAATACTTTCGGATGTTAATCGCATCAATATTACCAAAACTCATTGACTTCATGTGAATCATTATCATACTAAAATTGCAAGGTATAGTCACATCATTTATGCAATTTAGAGGAAATTTTTAGATACTCCTTACTTCACAGGCATATCATTTGTACCACCTTTCCCTTCCATGGAGCATTCTAGCAACCAATCGATCATGACTACCCTCTTCATGCACTTACTATCCTGCATTCATAATAGCTCTTGAAAGGATTCTAGAATTGTCATCAATTCACCATTTCAGCCATTGGTTAGTCATAATAACACCTGCACTATCTCGATGCATTCATGCAATGCATCCCAACATTTTCACCCATACTTATGTATGCATATTTACACATTTACTCAAACTTTTCATATCCATCCATTCAATGCACAACTACAAGATTTATAAAATATCTTAATGCATATCCACTCAATGCTACCTAGTATTCAGGAATACTATGCATTCAACATACTATGGCCTAACCATGACTACCTCATATAGGATGCCCTACCATAATCAAGACCATCAGTACTCACGTTTTTTGGGTTACTAAGCTCATAATAGCATATACAGGCATGATACATTTATGTATGAATGTAGTATAAATTTTAAATAACCACATGGTATGACACCTCTTGCATTTACCACTCCATGCAATTGTTATAATTAAACCATTACCTGGATGGGTCCTACTTACACCCTTGACATTACCAGTTTAGTTGGTCTCTTGCAAGAGATTGCGGAATTTGCTCACCAACTTTTGATCCTGGATTTGTTTCCTTATCCCTTTCTCCATAGGGTTGTTGGTCACATTCATCAGCATCAGCAACATATTCAACCATGCTCATGTTGTCGTTGGTTTTTCTACTAATGCCAACACCAATGCAATATTTATCATTAGTGGTTCATTATAAATGTATAATTCTCACTATTTTTACCAATATGTAATATCCTATGCAAGGCATATCCTCATACATTTTATGTACAAAACTTATAAAATATAATATAGTTAGCAAGACAGGGGTTAAGGAATTTTCCCTTTTCAAGTCCCTCATCTTTGTATGGAATTCCTCTTCCACATAATAGCTGATTCGACTTCAAGGTCTCTGCTACCTCTAGGCGTGCAATTCCTGGATTTGTCCATATAGACAGCAACACATTTTTTTTCTTTTTCCAAACAACCACTAGTACTATCCTGCTCTGCATTCAAACTCTAGTGATTCTCCCTTGTTCCCTGCTAGAGAATATTTCCAATGCCTATCCACATGCTCCATTCTGACTTTAGGTGTGAAAATCACACCACTCCTACAATGATGATTTTCACCAAATTTATGCACTTTTGCACACAACTGTATTCTGGTCTGAAATGTCAACTTCAGCCACCCATAATTTTTCTTCCTTTTCAGCCCTAAAAATCCACTAGAACTTGCTGAAAATCCCACTGAAAAACTCAAAATTTTCCCTTGCTAAATCAGGTCTCTTCCCCACTAATCCTCCAACGTATCGAGTCCTTAGTGGACTAGGCTTCTGACACTTCAGCGACCCAAACAACAAGTTTTCTCTGGTGCTCATCGGTGGTCTCTTCAGCTAAAATTTTTTGATGTATCGGTGGTTCCATCAACTAATTTCCTCTGATGAGTCGGTGACCCAATCAACAAAAAATTTCCAATGTATCAACGATCCAAATAGCTAATTTTCTTCTGATGCTTCAGCGGTCCAAACAACTAACTCTTTCTGATGATTTCCACACTTAAGATAATTTTTCGTTCTCTTTTCTCCTCCATGTCGACGCTTTTATCGACTATCTTCTGCCGCCATTGCAGCTACTTCAATCTCTATCTTCCGTTGTCGTTGTGGCTGCATAATCATCTACTTTCCGCCGCCGTTGCGGCTACTCCATCAACTGACTTTCAGCGAAACTTCCTTTATCTTCCACCACCATATCGGCACCTTCATCATCTATTTTTCACCGACATTTTCCGCCGCATTGGCTATTCCATTGTCTAATTTTTGTCAACGTATCGGCTGTTCAAACAACTAAAATTTTTCAATGTTTCCTATACTTAGACAAATTTTTGAAAAAATTTATTTCCAGAAAATTTTCTTTCCTTTACCATCGCTGCATCGGCCACTTGCTCAACTAATCTTCGTCGATCTAATCAACTAGTCTTCACTGACACTGCGGTTTCAACTTCAACTTCAACTGTTCTCTTCTGACGTATCGGCTCCGACTTCATCTAATTTTCGTCGACGTTTTGGTGGCCTTCCGCTGATGGCTTCCGATGTTTTCGGCACTTAGGAAAAATTTTCAGCAAAAATTTTCTCTTCCTCCTTTCAGTCGCCGCTCCGTCGGCTCCCTCTTCCTCTATCTCTCATCATCATTGTGGCTACTTGATCATCTAATTTTTTTCAACATTGCCACTGCATCAGCTGTGCCATCAACTAAATTTCACCGACATCGATGGTCTGTATCGGACGGCCTTTTTGACTAAATGAGCCGGTGTTTCGGCGGTCTTCGGCTAATCTCCACCACCATTTAGGTGGTCTTTAGTTGAACAGAGCTGATGTATCGGTGCCTCCATCTTCTTTATTCCCATCAGCTAATACTATCCGCTGCATCAAACGGGCTTGAGATTGAGTCTTCCGATGAGCTGACGATCCGACACTTAGAAAAATTTTCCAAAATTCCTTTCTGATTGTCCCTCATTGGGTGGCCTTCCGACTATGCTATACAATGTATCAGAGGAGCTTCCAACTAAGTCCTCCAATGATCCGATGAGCTCGGCACTTAGAAAATTTCAACAAAAATTTTCAACGACAATTTTATGAAGATTTTCTATCATTCACATTTCTTCCTGCTGGGCAGAGGGAAACCTGCCTCTGCTAGCTGATTTCTCATGGCCCTCTGAGGCCCAATGTTGCAACAATAGCTCTGATACCACAATGTAACATCCCCAACCCGCTGACTAACGAAGAGGACACTACCACAACACTAAACATCCGGGCAACTAGCCCCATGAACATGTACATGCATATAAAACTAAAATAAAATGCTTGGAAGTAAAAACATGTAGATATGCACAATGGTTTAACATACAACGGAAGAAAAATCATACATTCCAGCATTCAACATGTTCATCATGATTCATTAAACATCAATATTATTGTAGAAACAAAAGTAGTCAAGATGGCTTATCTTATAAAGAACTCGTCCCGCAACCAGCTACGTCGCTGCAACATTCCACCCAACCATAGGCTAGCATTCTCCTTAATCTCTCAGCAATGTTACCACCCCTGAGCTGGGCATGATCCCCCAAGGAATAAGGAACAAGCAGGCTTACACATAGCCAAGGGTACATAAAACAGCCAAGCCAAAACAATAGGGTTTATCAGGCTATCAAGGAGCTGGGAAAAGCTGAATGCTAAGTTGGTGAGCTCATTGAAGAGCTAAGGACACCTACACCAGAACTAGCCTGACTTCTAGGACACCCACACACACCCAACACTAGGAAATCAGTACCTTCTCTACTACATAGTCCCTCGGGCCCTGACCCCCCTTTCCAGTGCTACATTAAGGTTGTGGAGAAGAAATACAACCCTCTAGCTCTATCTGTGTGGCTACCAAACACCCCAGGTTTATCAAGCAAACCAGGCCTTCATCCCACTCCAGCAGAGTCCAAATACCGACCATTGCATACATGCAGCAAAATAAGGTATTCACATCTTGATAGGGAAAATCAGACACCTGAGTCATTCTTGGCCCTATCATGGCCAAAATGACTCAATAAGAGCCACAACAAACCCAAAAGTAACTCAAACCCACAACAATGAACAACATGGGGAAAACCACAGCCCATGTCTCAATAATGAAGCAACAGGACAATTACACAACCTGAAAATGGAAGAGGAAAGTCAGGTTCTCAGCTGGGCAGGGAAAAATCATATACACAACAGAAAAGACGTGAATGGCCCTTCACAAGGAAATCATGGGTGACAGAACACAACCCTTCCCCCAGCTCGTTGCGTGAGTAAAAACAAAACCAAGAATATCCTGTGCATGAGGAGAAAAAAACAATGGAGAGAATGGAAATTGTCTCCTCATGTGAGGATGGGAAATCCCATCCCCTGCATCGAGATGGGGAAGAAAACACAATGGAATACGGTTGTGAATGGAAGAATGGAGTCATGGGAGAGTGGAGAGAATGGGAAGGTTGCTCCTCTGCCCACACAACATGAAGATGAAGAGTCTACTGGTGGAGTGGGCACATGGGAAAGGACTGACAGTCCTTCCCCACCCACCACTACCCAGCAATAACTTCCCCAACTAACATCAGGGGTTTTTAATGGGTGGTTGACACATGGATTTTTCCCCATCGATTCAAGGTTTAACAATTCCCCCCCCTTATCCTTAGGAAATCAGGCCCTTTTCATTATCATTGCACCGTCATAGCTGGATGTATGTTCATTTTAATTAAAGTGCATATTTACATGATGCCAAAACTATAGTGTGTTAGATAGCACGATATACCATCAGCAACGATCCCAATCGCCGAAACATAACACAACCAAATCAATGGTGGGGCTTTTGCCTTTAGATCCACACCACGATTAATTACAATATATACATCATGTATCTTTTGATGCAAACAGGGTCAAAACCGGGGTATATGAACTTACTTTCTGATAGAGATAATCTCCTCATGATGGTTGAGATGTACCATAGTGCACTAAAGAAGGAAGAAGAAGAATCAAAGAGGATCGATTATAAGATGGAGATCACTAGTGACTTATTGAAGAGCACACAAAGATTCCTTCAAGATTCAAAGTTGCAGATCTATAAACTTGAAAGGGAGTTGAATGTTTTACCCCTTTCGTGTTACATGGAAGAAATTTTTTGGGGGTTAATGGAGGAACCTTATGTGGAGGACAACCATGAGGAAGGAGCAGATTTCCAGACGGTTTGTGAAGAGCCATGATGAAGAGTATTTTGGCCAAGCACATGTGGGTATAAAGAATGTCATAGAGGAGTTCTTAGATATGGGAAATATGGCTGAGGAAATTCCAAGTGAATTAGCAAGAAAATATGTTCATCTATTCATGGATCGGGTAAATAAAAATATCACAAAAATAGAGGTTCAAATATGTACTAGAATTGCTTGCATCGGTGAAGGGTTATTTGACACATATGCTTGGAAAGAGACACATTCTGACAACCCCTTATAGATGGTATAATCTGATCCAGAGGAGGTGGCTGATCACATTCCATATTTATCAGCAAATAAAATTTCTTGTTCATCCATTGATTGGGTGGATAGAGACACATTGGGAATGAAGATGATGGGAGGTAAAGAGTTTAATTTCTGCAATAAATTCTTTGTTGTGAATGGCATTGTCCTGACATGTGGGAAGCCACAAAGATTTAATTTTCAGCCATTTTATGAATTCCATACACATGCACATGAGGTGCATTCTAAATTTTTTATGCTTGAGGAATTTTGGGATGCAGATGATGAGTTCCAAGCAAAGGGACTTTGCTCGAGAAAGGCTGATTTTTCTCATAAAAGGTGTCCTAATTTCATGGAAGAGTCAGATGAAGATGAAGATATGGAAGCCAAAATTTGGGTGGATAACTATGTCATAGATCTTATTCACAGTTCTACCTACACTTCTAGTTCAGCCTCATCAAGTGGGGATGAAAATTGGGAGAATAATTTTCCTTGTTGGTGCAACAGGAAGAGTTGGACACTTTCCTAGGTGTTCATGATGACTTGTTGAATGCGCCACCACCCTCCTAGCAGCCACATACGAACATATTTATGTCACTTGATTCCATTCAGCCACATATGGATTGGGTGTAATATTACATGTCACACATGGATACTTCTTGAAAAATTTATGCTTATGAGTAGTTGAGGGCACTCGAGCAAGCAAACAACCAAGAGGAGTTGATGAGAAACATATCTTGCATAAAGTGGTTTTGGTGGTGGAAATCCACATAGTTGGATGGATTCTTGAACCCTTTAAACAGTGGCACAAAGTTGAGCCATTGGAAGTGTTCACATGGACCTTTTGGTTGGAGCGTCAGTACCTTCTCTGGTTGGATGAGGGGACACTTATTTTTTTTTCCTCGTTGCATTTTTTGAGACAATTGTGATGCATCATCTTATTGTGAGTAGTTTGGGAATCCTTGTTGGTTGGATGATTCCTATACTCATTGAGGTTGGACATGGGACTCACGCCTATGTCATTGAAACAACATCATTGTGAGACTCAATGCTGATGTGCATCAAGCACATAAAGAACTTAATGTTGGGTGGAGAAATCTGAGAGATTTCCAACTTTGCATTAAGAATTTCCAGTTTTCAATGCAATGGTATGATTTCCACAGCATGAATCTCATTTCTTGTGATGATAATTTTTTATGGTGGATTCTAATGTTTGGATACTTACAGTTGAGGAAATGGGATCCGGACATAATTTTGGTGGATAAGTTGTGTGGGAATGCATTCTCACTAAAGAGGGTGCAATGCAAGCAATGGGACCCAGGAAATGCTTTTTTTTTAGAAACTCTACATGCTGGATTAATGAAGCAAGTCCTTTTTTTCACATGATTTCATGCTCCGGTTCTCCTATAGGGTGGAAAAATTTGCAACACTCTCGAGTGCTTCTACTTGAGGACAAGCAGATTTGGGAGGGGAGGATTGTCATGTCCCCATAATTTTGGACATAAAAGTGTTGACCATGCCCAACACATTGGGGGGTCAGAGATGAATTATTTACCTCACCTAGGGAATTTTGTCCAAATATTATTTATGAGGCATTAATTATTTAGCCTAGGGGAATGTTGCCAAATAATCATTATTGAGGTATGTATTTAATTTTTATTTCCATTAATTAATTATTGTGCAAATAACATGCAGAATTGAACTTTCCATGTCAGCCACAAGTGGCAGGCCAACTTGCCAAGGGAGGAGATTAAGAAAGTGGAAACTCTATGACAAAAGCAGTCAAAGAGAAAAGGGAAATTTCCCAAAATCTATGACAAAAGATGGCATAATAAAAGAAGAAAAGTCAGAAAATATGTCATAGGGAATAGCAGGAAAGACAGAAAAAGTTATCATTGATAAAAGTAGCAAATATGGGCCTAAGGAGGGTGCACTTTCCAAGATTTATGAATGACATGGATAGGGAAACATCTCCACATGTTCCTGCATTCCAATTTTCTCAAGGAGGGTGCATATGTGGCTAGGGTTAGGGCTTCTAGGTGGTTGACTTTCTCTAACAGGTCACCATTGGCCTCTACTTACTAAACATGTCACCCAAATTTTTATTAAAGAGCAAGCCAAGCTCATTCACACAATTTGGTTAATTTATATTTGTAATTGATTGAAGCTTCAGCTTCATTTTTTATTGGTGAGCTTCAGTATCTTGGGTGATGTGCCTCAAGTCCATTGTTCCCCTTCTCCCCTCTTCTTCCCACTTCTGTTGCAGGTCTTACTGAAGCTAAGGAGAAGGTTTCATCTATTTAAGGATTTTTTTTGTATGGTTTTATGTCTCTTTCATTCTATTATCATATCACCTTGGACAACTTTGAGGCCTCTTGTCTCCTTCTCTCTGTTCTACGATCTTCTAGCAATTTTGGAGCTATGTAATGGATATTTTGACATATATATGATCTGATATGTACAGTGAATGTATAATTTACTGTAAAACATAAGATTCATACCACCTTTAGTTCATTCCTAAGGTTTGTGAGATTTAGAGATCGGATTTCTTAGGTTTCCTAGCTCCAGAGTCATAATTTTGGAGTTGTGCTATGTGAGGTAACTCTGTGAATATTATGAGAATTATTTCAACCCTCATGGTTATTATATATTATTATTTATATTCTCATCAATTTTAATAACATTCTGATTCGAAATGGATGATATTTACTCATTTTAAGTCAACCTAGTCTAGATTTGCATTGGAAAATAACTAGTTTTGTTGTAACTTCCATATTTCGACTTGTATGACTCCAAATAACTCCATTCATTTTCTGATGAGTCATTAACAGAAATATATAAGTCCCCAAATTATAAAACAGAGAATCCAAATCACCCTCACCCTATTTGAAAAGGCCTGAAGATGGAGCTAGTGAGCTTCCCAACGAGCTGGTCTTGCCTTTACAACTTGCAGAATATTTTCCTTTGCCTCAGATATGTTATAAGAAATTCATGAACCTATTATTAATGTATAATAAACTTTTTATAAAACCTTATTCAGATTATACAAGCCTCTGGTTGTGGATATGAGAAAATTCCTTCCTAGTTTCACAGTTAGGTGACCCAAAAGAATGGGAGTAGGTTTCTACGTAGCGAGATTCAAAACCTCAATGGTCACTGATATAAATGTGTTAGGGAAGACACTCTATCATTCCTATTCTTTACTTTATTGCTTCCCTCATCCTATTGCCATGTGACCAAAAGTATCATTCATTTTCCCCTATCTGCTTAGCTTCCAAAAGTTGACTGGTTGTTTGCTAGTTTTATTTCAAAACATTAAGCTTATTTGTAGAAAGTCAATATTCTGACATGTATATCAGATCATGGATATTACAATTTGGAAATGGCATATGAGCTACACAATTTTTGACATTACCTATTGGGACGTATTTCAAGATGTTCATAGACCACTCCACTTTGAAATACTTGGTGAATAACCATGTGTTGGGGGGGAAGATATGTCGTTGGCTACTTCTCTTCAATGAGTTTGATTTTGAGATAATTGTGAAGACAGGTATCTTGAATGCATTCCCATATTACTTATCACGAATTGAGATAGGTGAAGAATCAATGAACATTGAGGATAGGTTTCCAGATGCGTAACTATTCAAAATTGAGATTGTTGATGACTGCTATGAGCAAATAGTTCAGTTTTTGGAAATGGGAACAACACCAGAAGAGCTTACTACAGGTCATAATAAGCATTTGGTTGTTAAATACATGGATTTCTAGATGATTGCTGGACAAATCTATAATCTAGGACCAGACGATATCTTATGGTGATGTGTCCTAACACATGAATAGGGGTAGGTATTGGAAGAAGCACATGCAGGAGTTGCAGGTGGACACTATGGAGGTCACACTACTACCAGGAAGGTGCTCCACATAGGGATTTGGCGGCCAACTCTCAACGGTGATGTAGTAGACTATGCATGGACTTGTGATCTCTTTCAAAGGACTAGAAAGCCATCAAGGAGGGATGATATGCCATTAGTACCTCAGGTGACACTGGAACCATTTGAAAAATGAGAAGTTGAGTTTGTGGGAGAAATCAACCCACCTCGAAAGATGACTGGTGAGCAGTAAATCATCACAGCAATAGATTATCTAACCATATGGGAGGAGGCCACACCAGTTGTATATTTCACTGCTGTAACAGTAACGATGTTCCTAATCAACAATGTTGTTACTCGGTTTGGGTGTCCAAATATATTGATTAGTGATTAGGGGAGTTACTTCATCAATCAAACTGTCAATGCGTTGATAGAGGAGCTAAAGATACATCATAAGAAGAGTACCTCGTATCATCCATAAGAAAATGGGACAGTTGAGGTGTTCAACAAGGTGTTGGATAACGCGCTCAGAAAGGTGTGCAATGTCAACCGTGATGACTAGGATTTGAAGATTCCATAAGTCTTATGGGAATATCACACCACTTGCAAAATATTGACCTGAAAGACATCATTAAAATGGGTGTATGGGAAGGAGGAAGTCATGCCAATGGATTACATTGTTCTGAGTTTACGCATTGCAGCAGGGACATACATGGATGATGAGGGATCATTAGAAGAACCCCTAGATCAATTGGTGTAGCTAGAGGAAGATCGCTTTGTTGCAAGTTTTCACCAACATGTTGAGAAGAATTGACAGAAAGCATGGCATGATCAGCATATCAAGAACAAATATTTTCAGCAAGGGGAGATGGTGTTGATGTATGATAGCAAGTTCACTAAACATCTAGGTAAGTTACATATGCATTGGCTAGGTCCATATGTTATCAATTCCATTACAACAAGAGGTGTAGTACAATTGCAACCATTTATATGGTGCGATGTTGCCTAATATGGTGAAGGGAAGTAGTCAGAAGCCCTACAGGATGGGCCTAGAGCCATGCAATGCTTGAGGCACTGCACAATATGAAGAAAAAAACCCTTTGTTTTTGCATTGGAGTATGGTGTACCAGAAGGAAGTGGTTGCACAAATAGAAGAGTCATTTTTGCAGTTAGGAAGTCATGTCATGATGGTCGCAGAACTCTAAGATAGTCAAATCAACAATAAATACAGTAGTTAAAGTAGTTAATAGGCGATGCTCTTGGACGGGATGCACATTCATGGCGGATCCGACCTTTGGATTGGGTAGATCGACGGCGGATTCGGGTGATTAATGCATGATTTGGTCATAATTATTAAAGGGATCGTAATGATTTGGCCATAATGGTTGAGCAATTGCATCCACGCTATAAGAAGAGGCACAACATGGTCATAATTCACCATTGTGAAAGATTGAACTGTCGAATAAATTGCAGAGTTATTGAAGTGAGTTGTGTTGCGTTGTGCAGTCAAGTTGCAGAATACACTAAGGTTGAGGTGCCATGTTGAGAACTCATGGGAACTTGTGTAGAATGCTGAGTAAGCCAATAATAGTAGAGAGTTCAACTGGGAGAGGCTCACCAATTATGGAGGTACCAAAAGAGCAAGAGGTAGAAAGAATGCTGGTGGGTTCATCATCAGTTCCAAAGAAGAAGAGGGTGGTGCAGTGGCCCAAATCCTTGGTTCAAAACAAGCATACAAATATAATATCTACCCAGGCACAGGAAGATTCGGTCCAGCAAATGGGACCATCAACATCAGGGGATGAGGACTCCACGGCTCGAATGGGGGTGTCCACTATGGAAATATCTGGGTATGTGCCTTCATGTCGACCCAATGCGAAGCCGAGGAATATTGCGAAGAATCATAGTTACTCGGTCATGATGCAAGAGATACCACGGCGCATGACATGCACCATGGATATCGTTCCCTCAATTATGAGAATGAAGTATGAGGATCACGATATGCTCGTGTCGACGGAGATCACTGTAGATCCATATGTACTCATGACAGCAACATGTATCATCCCAGTAGCGTGCATTCGACATGACTGGGAATAGTGTTTAGAGATATTGAGGCTATTGGTCCTCATCAACATGCCACATTTTAGGATATTGGTAGAAGATAATGCATGCATGAAGCATCTGTTAGTGTTCTTCCATGGAGGCTATTTGTGGCTGGAGTGACCTGTACCAATCAATGTCACGTTCATTTCAAATATCACGGGTTTCCCAAGGAGGGGACCGACCCATCACAATATTTTTTGGGGAAGGAAAATGATAAGAAACTAGAAGTAAAGCTAAAGAGGAGGTATAGTTGAAGCGCGATGGGAGGGAAAACGTCATCGACAACATAAATGATCAGCCTATCTGCATTGCAACACAGATTTTGTCTAGAAATATAGTAAGAAAGAACCAACTCATCCAATGCACTTCGGAGGTCATCTCATGCGTTGAGTAGTGCGCACAGGGGTACAGATGAACTAGTATTCGTTCTTAATGAACCAGTTGATGGACGATGTGCCAGCAATTCAAGCAAGGCAGCGACCATTCACTTACAGTTGGATTCTTATTTTAATTATGATTTTTTCTTGGATGGAGCTTGAATATTATCAGGGTATAGACTTTGAAGCTGCAAAGTTTATAAGGGAGAAGGCTACCAAAACCTCTGGTATATGAAGGAAACTGAGCAACTTAAGGACTATGCAATTCAATTCTGGATATGTTCAGAGGCTCTATAGGCTGCAACTATGAAGGTTCTGCAACTATCAGAGGAGGCAGTGGAAAAATTACAACACGTGGTCTGGTTTGCGATAGGGACACATGCCATTCATGTGCAGGTGTGAAAATACCTAGATATGTGGTAGTTTCCTACAATGCACAAGATTTATGACACAGAGCTAGAGGCCATTGTTGATGATTTGCCTGCAGAATAGCATGAACCTATTAGCATTCAGGAAGTGTCGATCGTTCCACCAAATGATGCGCCGATGGATCCTCTACAAAAACCACAGAGTGACCACGACTTAGATGAAGCATCAACATAGACCCCCACTGATTCAAAATCAAAGAAAATATTCGAGGAGTCCCACACTAAGAAGCAACAAGATGAGGGTGTGACCAGCAGCATCACACCAGTAACTAAAGAACAATTGAGTTGTATCATTGTGGAAATTACAACAACGACTGATGCAACGGGAGAGAAGATGAAGAAGTAGGTGACCGATGGACTTGGTGAGGTAAAAAATCACCTTGATTCATTAATTGATGGAGTATTAAGGAGGGCACTAGAATCAGATCAGGAATGTTTAGCACTTGGAAGTGGATCACAAATGTTCAAATTCCACCGCATGCAGTCGAGACCTATAGTGAGGAAGTTAATTCCTGACTTCAACAATTTCAGGACATCTCACTAGACATTAATGAACTATCAACCAAGACATGGGTGCAATTGCAGAGGGTTTCTAATCAGGAGTTGGCAGATAGGGAGAAAATAATTGCCGACCACCTTTTGAGGTTGCAGGAGAAAGAAGCTGAAGCGAGGAAGGATATTGAAGAGATCAATAAGAAGCAATATCAAATGACGGTGGAGAAAGGAAAACTATGGGATAGCAGGGTGTGCTTAGAGAAGGCAGTTTTGATTGCTAGTCAAAAAGTGCCAGAAAACACTGAGGACCTAGATGCAGAGGAAAAAGAAGAGCAGTTTGGGGCCGTAATTTCATAGCTAAAGCATGACAACAAATATCTATAGGCCGTGGTAAATCCATGCTCCCCCTTGGAGAAAGCTACAGAAAGGAAAAGAATCATTGAGGACATGTAAATGCAACTGGAGGAATTGAAGAAAGAAGCAAAGCGAGTCACCGACGTGACTACAGAATTTTAGGGCAGTGTATTCCAAGATGCGCAGTTGGAGAAACTTACAAAGTAGTTGCGGGAAGCTGAAGGATAGTTGGATACACTGAGGACATCACTAAAAGAGATGGCACCAGTTTTACAACACCTAAAAGCAGCAGAACCGAAGGATTTACAACAACAAGTTGCAAAGGAAAGGGAGTGTCAACAGAGGCACACCACACAGTTGGATGAGTTTGAATACATTGGAGCGCAACTCTCAGTAAAGGCAGTTTCATTGTTGTAGGAAGCTCAGGATGGGTAAAAGAATGTCACTAACAAGATCACCAAGTACCCATTGGAGTGAGAAGTGATAGAAAGTTGGGGGATTAGAGAGAATATCAAGGAGTAGGTGGAGGAAATAACCCAACAGTATGAGGAATTCAAGGTGAATATCAACGGTTACACCATTTCCAACTGACATGGATCAAGGGAGAGCCACAAGATTGTGTTGGGGGCCTGTTGGCAGGAAGTTTTGAGGATATTTAGTTGCACAGAATCATGTATGCTGTGCAAATTTAAAGATGTTGCGCAAGGTGGAAGATGGCACGCAAGGCAGCTTAACTATATTTTATGTATTTTGGTCATGTTTTGTATATTTGGACCGCATTATGTGGATTGTGGTCATTATTTTTTAGATTTTGGTCCCAGTAGCTAGGAAGTTCACTTAAGTGGACCACCAATGTAAAGGCAAAAGCATATAAATAGATTTAGATTTTCAAGTGTTAGGTCTTCTTTGCTTCTTTTACTTCTTTCGATATATCTTTGGGTTTTTTGATAATCTAGAGATCAAGCCTATGTAATAGAGGAATTGAAGAACTGTTTTGGAGAACATGTGTTTTGCTGCAAATTTCATTATGACATGATAGAGATTGGAAGGAAACATTGTGTTTTTTTGCATGTTTTTGTTTTCTTGTTTTCTGCAATATGAATGTGAATGTGATGTGTATCTATGAATGATGCAATGCTTCTTTGTTATGAATGATGATATCTTGATATATCTCTTTACGCACCAATGTTTATGTTGTGATTTGAGTACGTTGATCTGATATACTAAATGATGATATGAATTGGTGAATGGATAATATGAATGATTAGATCTGTTAAGTAATGTTGCACTGAGTTAACAATAGATGTGAATTCCTCCTTCATACTGTGGAAATTTGGTTTCGACAATCCTCCCTCAAACATCTCGGGTCAGAATTCATCTGCTCTGCAGGTGTTGCTAGACATGGTAAAACTTGTTTGGGTCCGATGCTCAGGGAGATCACTACGTTTTGGGTGTCAACCAAGAGTGAACCCATGTCAACTAATATGTGTCAACAATATTAAAGGATTCAATGATGATATTTTATTCTTTGGAGAGTTAATTCACGCAGTAGGAAGATTCCAGTTTTTGTACCCAATTGTCGACGGATTCTACATCAATATTTCCTTCAAGATTTGGTATGTCCATATTCATTTTCACTTTGAAGGGGCTAATTTTATTAGACTGAGTTCATGTCGAGGATTCCCTAGAGTTTGAAGTGAATCACATGAGAATATCACTAAACTGGGAAAACATTTTGGTCTACTGGAGAGCCAATTCTTTTTCTATGAGTTGTTTTGTCTCGTCAGTTGCATGTCTATTGTCTTCTTCTTCGACCATCTTTTTCTGAAGTTGAAGGAAGTGTCTTCTTATTTTTCTGAGTTTGTGAGTGTGTTTGAATAGGCATAAGTTAAATAACTTCTATGGAAGTGTTGATGTAACTTAGGCTCCGGTCAAGATCTTGCTCTAATACCAATGATCCAAGTCATACCCAGGTGCACGCTGGGGATAAGATTCAACTGAATGAGTTTATCACTGTTATGGAAGAATCATAGAAAAAGAACAATTAAGCAGGAAATACACTATGGTGACATAAAGTGTGTGCACAGACAATATGGAAGAATTTGAACCAATTTATATTATTATTCTTCTCTATTAAGGTTGGTTGATTGTTACAATAATGTACATGTTTATATAGGATGGTGAGACACTTGGGTGACTACCCATTATCTTTAGTTATGAGAATTTATAATGGTTCAGAAGTTCAATCGTTGTAGCCAGCTGGAAGACAGAGACATTATGTTGATGTTCGACAGGTGCCGACAAGGCATGTCAAGATGTTGTATGTCGAGCGTGAAACCTATCAAGGTTTTTTGAGGTTGGTTTTATTGAGGTTTGGACTTGTCGAAGTCGATGTTGAACCTGTTGAATAATTCAAAATAGTTGAAGTTCTATACTTTGTCGAAGTTCGACAACATGCCAACTATTGGCTGGATCAAATAGTTCAACAATTCTGGATGAAATACTAAGCAATCAGAGGTCTTCAAAAAATAAAATAGGTATTTTTTATGAAGGGACAAGTGACAGAATCCATCCCTATAATGAAGGATTCATTTTGAAGCAACAAGATGCATCTCAAAAGAAGTCTGATATATCTACAGAATGAGTTGAACCCAGGTATCAGAGTCCTTCCAGTTACAAAAATAAATTTTGTATAGAGAAATGTTTGAGATGTAACTATGATTTCCATGTAGAAAAATATTGTCATACTATAATATGTTATATGTGCAATGGATTTGGACATAAGGCTAAAAACTATTAAAATAAATTCAGACAAGTGAAAAGAACTATTTCACATGTCATTGACAAGAAAGTATGGAGAGAAAAAGAAAGGTGTCATGTACAAAGTCAAAGGGAATTCATAGACATTAAACAACGAGTCAATAAAATTCCACAAGGGAGTATTGTTGAAGCAACAAGCAACTGATTTCCATATGTTGACCATTAAAAGGTTGAGTAAGATCCTTCAATTCAACGCATTATTCAGCAAGAATTTAAGGACAGTGTTAATGAAGTGTTGTAGTTAGAAAATATTTGAAGTTATTTATCTCATTAATGTGATATTACAAATAAAATGTGCATACATTCATTTATATGGAATAATATGTTGTATTGACATACATGAAACAGTAGAAGAAAAACTACAAATAATTGTTGCTTAAAAACACACAAGGATTGTGTAGATACAAAATTGAGGTTTGTATTTGGATGATGTCATCACTTAATACAAAATGGATATCTGGATCTCATTCTACATAAAAGGTTGATCATTACACAAATGTCATACAAACAAAGAGTACAAAAAGACACTTCTATCAAAACATGTCTGTCAAAATTTCTCAACCAGTCGATTGGTGCACAAAATTGAAGTCATCATCAAAACATAATCCATCTACGAAAGGAAACGTTTAGTATCAAAAAAATAGGATAGTGTAAGGGAAAAATAAAAATCGTGAGTCTGAATGATAGAAGTAGTATCACTAGATGCTCCTTGAAGAAATTGCACCAGATTAAGCTCTTTTGGTTTTGCAGTTTGATTCACTCCACTCTTTAAGGCAACAATCTCCTCAGCATGACATACATGTTTTTGCACCTGACCATAGCATATTTGGATATCAACCTCTTTAGTATGAGAAGTGAAATAATCAAGTATGTTCTTAAGTTCTACAAAATCTTTTTGTTGAGAATCCACTATTTTAGAAAGAACAAAAATGGCCGCATAAACTTTTTGAAGGGAACTTGCCATTATAAAAAAAGAAATCTAAACTAATAAATTGATGGTAAAATGCATGACAAAGCTTCCCTTTAAATAGACTGGGAGATCACCAGATCACACATTTCAAAGATAGTGAAGGGAAACATAATTGAAGAGCATTAATGATAGTTAATAGTTTGAGGAAAGGAATTGTATCAAATATGTAAAATTCATGTGAAATGATAGATTATAATAAGTACGACCGCATGTTGATTTAATGACACTTATCAAATAAGATTTTATCGTGTATGAATCCTCATGACAAGGTTATAGGTATAACACACTAATTAAGACACAATCAACAATTAGCAGTAGAAGTTAGTGATATGAAGACACAAAAAGGTAACACATGTGATAAGGCAGAACAATAGATTGTGGTGCAACCAGATGTAGAAAGGAAGTATCTGTGATATTGTGGTATATCTGGAATAGTAATAGCAAGATGAAATGATAATCATGATACTAGGGGGAGTTAATAACCAAGAATATCCCTTTTCAAATGATGTCAAAGTGGGAGAATAAAGGAAAATATATAAAATGAAGAATGAAGAATTGAAATTAAAGGATCTGAAGAAAAGAACATAACAAAGATTCAAAAGGAATTACCACAGGAGGGTAATTTTGCGCACAGAAGAAGAGATCATTTTCAAGGGAGCTCATTATAAGTTGGTGTTAACATCAATGCCAATGGGGGATATTGTTGAACCTTTTTGTTGTCATTGATGTAAAAGGATAAATCAACAAGTTTAATGTCAAAAGATAAACCGGGAAGTTTAATAAAGTAAGGAGATAAGACTGATGCCAAACATACTCCATGGATAACTTGAAGCAAGATCTAATAAAAGTGTATGAATCCATCAAACAAAGGTTCTCTATATACAAATAATTTTTGAATAAATGCATAGAGAATAAATGTGGAAGGTTAGGAAGTGCGCAAATCCCACCAATACAGAAGACTCATGTGCACAAATACCACCAAGTCAATAGGTGTTAGTGTGCAAAAACTCACAAGGTCGAATTATCAAAGGATGTACCCTGACAAACAAAAAAAATATGGTGGTTAACTTGATAAATATGTAATCAAGTCGGGGCATCACCAAGTAAAAGGAATCCTAATTTGTGGACACATCTCTTGAAGTAGAAAGAGTATAAATAAGCAAGACATGGAAATATTGAAGTAATATTGAGGTTGTAGCTTGTATATTGAAGATGATATTTTGAATGGGAAAGCTTATAATTATTGGTCTATCAATGGCTCATTGATCAAATAATAATTTTATTCAACAAATATAGATTGCGCAAAAATGATTAATATGGACAGTAGGAAGTGCACAAATTAGAAGGATACCCTGTATCAGGATATGTGAGGAATATACACGGTGAATGACACAAATCACAAAGTTTTAGAAGTGAAAGAGTGTTACAGAACCGTAGATGTCCAAATATTGAAAATCACAGAAGTTCCAAATCAAACCCTGTCACAAATCACAGATTGTTGTGAAACAAATAACAAAACACTAAGATGCAGATCAGAGAATTTTGATACATATTTTTCATTTTGATACACAAATATTTTTATTAGGGAGGAAGGAAGGGGAAGGGAAAGGGAGTCACAACTTCCTTCTAGTTGGTGTTGGTAAAACAAATCAAGGAGTCGTAGCTTCCTTCAAGTTGGATCTCATAAAACAAATCAGGGATTCATAGCTTCCTTCCAGTTGGATCTAGTAAAATAAAGCAAGAAGTCATTGCTTCCTTCCAGTTGGTGCTGGTAAATATAATTGGGATTTGCTTCTTCCATTCAATTGTATATGAAGAAAACAAAAGGAAATATCGGTATTCAATAGGTTGGTTTATGAATACTAGGAGTTGCAGCTTATGCAAAAGGGACAAATATCCGTTCAGGTTGGTTCTTGAGGTTAGCAAGTCGATTATTGCACAGATAGAAGTCTTTACAGGTCATTCCTGTAATCAATAGGTTGATACTTCTGAATCGGGTTGATTCCCACAATTGGATATTGGTGTCTCCCACATATGAAATCATTTTTTATATATAAAGTTATTTTTACAGATTTTGTGATAAACTGTGTCCATTATTATTTTGGAATAATTTTTTTTAAAGGTGCAAAGTTTGTTAAGTTCAAAATAATATAATTTGTGTTGTATATTGATTCACCCCCCTCTCAGTATATATAATAATTCCAACATTGGGAAAACATCTTTTCCAGTGGACCATCAAATGGGAAAGAACTCATATTCAGTACCTCGAGAGAAATGCATAGTTTCATAGACAAATAGATGAGAAGCCATGGAGGTTAGGGTATGGAGTCCTAAACCCATAGAATATCAAGACATGAAGTTTTCGATCTATTATTAGGACATAGAGTCTTGGATATTGTTGGACTCTTCCTCTTTCTTGTCTCGACCCACGGTTCAACAAAAACACAATACCAACAACAAACCACAATACATCGTCCCAACAAAGCAAGCTCAATTAGCAATGCTCGTGAGGCAGGAACAGCCTCACCTAATATATCTTAATGGGTAACTAACAAAACCATGTTTCCACAGTTGGAAAGGGATTATATTCCCTTGGCATGCAGCCAAGGATCTCGACAAAGACAATGGGATGGATTTATTCACTCTGTGCCAGCGACATAAATATGTGCCATAGTCCACCCACGTGACATGACCTGGTCCTTAAAATTAACAACTAGCACAACCATGCGACATGGCCGATTCCTTATACTTTACAAATAGTCACGATTTATATTATGTTGTGCACATTAACCATGAACTCATACACATTAGTCCAACAATACTTTTAAATAGTCATTCATTCATACTGCAACATACATTCAACAACAACTATAACTGTAATAATGTGAGATAAGAAAAAATTCACATAAACATTCACCATTCAACAACAGTCATCCATATAACATAAGAAATAATGTACAAAACCATCTGGGAAAAACCACCAAGGTTCTCTTCATCTGGCATGAGAAATATAGGTAGCACCTTGTAGCCTGCAACTTGCAGATTGTTCTTAAGATGTGCATTTCTGACTCAATATTCTTGTTCTTGTGATCTCTGGTTTATTCTCTATATACTCCTACTAATCTGCACACAACCTGGATCGACTCTTCTACTTTACTAGCGGTCTGCGTACACAGCTGCAAGATCCGCAGCTCAACAACCTTCTTCTTCTACTAGACTCCTCTCTGAGTTAACTATTGAATCTAATTTAATCTTATCTAAACTCAGCTTACCCTTATACATAGCAGGTTCCTTCTATTTATATCATTTACAATACCACACAGGGTCCACTGAGTACTACTTAGTTCTTACAGACTCAGGTAGCTACAAAATATCTCAGTTACATTAAATGTCAGCCCATACCTAGCTGTGAAAGTCCTGCACGCATTAACCACAACCTTAACTAGCCATGAAAACATCCTTCAGTTCGTCTGTACTAGTCATAACTAGCCTCAAAATTTTCCTTCCATATTTTGTTGGTTCATCCTTTTGCAGTCTTGCTTGACTTCTGCCTATCCAGCATTAACTCTTCTACCTGCCTCTTCCATCGACTCTGGATGTGCTTTTCCTCATCGCACCAAACCTGTTGCAGCTTCCTCTGATCTGTGCTTCCTTTCCTTCTTTATCCTGCCTTTCGCCGTCGTGCGCATGTTTTATCTTTCTACATCGGTTCATTTGCTTCCTTCTTGACCTACTTTTCCCTTTTCATGTGTGCACTTTTCCTTCTTTGCTTACGCATCAGATTCTTCCTTGTGCACTTTTCCCTAGCCCAAAAGGCCCCCAACACTCACATGTGTCTCGCCCGGAGCCACTAATAAAAAATAGAAATCTCCACAAAAATATGTGACTGCTCATGACTTAAGCCTCCATCTTGGGCTCTGGCCAAGGTTGCGCGGGAGGACCAACCTTGTCCTAAAATTCCTTCACCATCTATTGCACTCTAGCAACTTCCATTGTTACTTCCTCTGCCTATGTGGCCAACTTCTCCTGTTGGATGGAACTGATATGTTCCGATGGTCCTGTCTCTAGTGATTGTGCCATATGCTGAAGTTTTTACTACACAAGATTAATAAGGCCTGTGAGCCACGCTGCTTTCAACTGGTGTGCCTCCACCTCTTCTTCCCTAGTCTGCTCTTGGTCACAGAGAACTTGGAATTCCTGTTGCAGTTGCTTGATCTCTACCATCTTTGTAACATTTTCCTAAAATGACAGCTTCTTCATATCTTCCTTTCTCATGCTGATTTTCTCATCGACTTGCTGTATGTTTTCCTTGATCTTTTCTCCAATTGCATCTTCCAAAAGTGCTTCACATACTGTGGAAACAAGTTCAAATTCCTTACCACACAGGTTTTCCCCTTCACTTATATTCCCAACAGCTTCAAATGTTGCTCAATTTAGTTGTTCGAGCACCTCAAGAGGTGTGCTTGGTACCTACCCCGCTTGTAATTTCTCAACCTCCTTCTTCAGTTCTGTTGCAATTCGTGACAGCCAAGAAACCTTAGGAGCTAAATATTCATATTCCTGGCCTGCTTCTACTAGGAATTATATTACCATGCCTTTAATGGCTTCAGCTAGTGCAATGCAACTGTGCTCGTGTGCTAGAATTTATTGCTCTTTCTCTTTTAGGAGGGCCTTGCATTGCTTGGCCTTCCTTTGCTGTTTCATTTCCTGATATGCAACAACATTCTCCCAAATATGTATTTCAGTTGTGGCTTCCTATTGTATCTCATATACTTCACCCAATCTGAGCTTGGAGAATTTGATCTCCAATGTGTCAAACTATTTGACAACATCATCAAACGCACCCATTGTTATTCCTATTTCCATTGCACGCCCATGGATTTGAACATTGACTGGCGGCACTAGCTATGGTGTAACTAACGGGACGTTGGGATCCACATCATATGTTTCATCCTCGACAGTGGTTTTGATGTCGTTTATGGCCTCTATGATCTCATTGATGTGCTATGCAAATTGACCAGCCACATTTTCCTACTACGTATTCAAAACATCGAGGATTTTCTTGGCGACCTTGGCTACAGCATCTGCTAGCATGCGAACATCATCCTCTGTCATTGTATCTATGTTAGCTATTTTTCTATCTCTCATCTTCTTGTGCAGTGTCCCATGTTGTTGTTGTTGTTCTTTTTAGAGGTTGTGGATATCCTCATCAATAGGTGTTTGTTCTCTGTGGCTTCGATGGGAGCCACCATCACTGCTGTTATCATTTTTTATTTCTTGCAACTGATTTTTTTGATCGTCGCCTCCATTGTTTCCTCGGCCATTATCTCATCCATTTTTAGTATCGCCGCCTGCACCAGTGTTTTCACCTTGGTTAACTAGTGTGTCTTCTTGGTTTTGTCCTTCAGTTAGCAACTTTGCTAGTGGGCCATGCCATTCATCTAAACTTTCCTGGACAATTGCGTCGACATCATCATTAGTGATCATGTACCCTTCCTAGTGTGATTTCTTGTCCAGGTCATTCTTTGGCTCCAAAATCATGTTATGCGCACCCGCCTAGAAATTGATGAAGGTCACATACCAGTGCATCGTCGCAGCATAGACTTGGTGGGATCTCCTGATAGCATCGTGCATAGCCTTGGCATGCTAAAAAATCCTTGATGTTATTATCTCTCTAGCGGATCTTTTTTTTCTTATCTTCCCATAGGTTCTGGTACTTTACACCTAGGAAAGCTAGTGGTACATCCATTTGTTCATAATATGGTGGGTTGGACCACAAGGTGAATGAGATCAGGATGAGAATCCAGGAGTAGTGAAATTTGTATTTCATATCCTCCTGCACCTACACTGCATCATCTATCCGTTCATTCAATAAGAACTGTTGGCCAAAACCCACCAACAAATTCTCGTTGACAAGGGTTCTCACTTTGTCAATGCCCAACCAGCATGATCTCCTTGAGCACCAGCCCAGACAGGTTTTACCATGCCCGGCAGCACCCATAGAGCAGATGAATTCTCACCCAATATGTTCGAGGGAGAGCTATTGGAACCAAGTTTCTGGAAATAAGGAGGAGGATTGGGGCATCAACAGTTTATCAACATAATTATCAGATCTAACATAGCCATTCATCGGGTATTGTATCATTCATCATAAATCTATCAGTATAACCATAGATCTAAATAGTTTGCATCATTTGCTTATTCATCACAATAGTATCGTATTATTCATTCATAAAGAAGATCCATAAAACATATATCATTGATATCACAACACATAAGGACATAAAAGAGACATGAAAGACAAATTCAGAGCAACATCCATCATGTCATATTACTTCTGCACAATAGATCCAAAACATACAGTACTTCTTCACAACCAGAGAATGATCAACCCACAAAATAACATAAGATTCAATCTCTCATGGATTCATTGGTCAAAAGATCTCTATATCTGATGTCTCTCACTTTACATTTGCAATTCTAACTCTATATATAGGCTTGCACTTTTACATGCAAGGTCCACTTCTAACTAAATCCTAAGAACTTCTGACTAATTTAACTACTAAGGACCAATATTCCAAAGAAATGGTCAATGAGTACAAACATGACATAAAAATATATAAAAAGTGGACTATTTTTCACTTGTCACACTATCTTTGCCTTGTGCGGTGCCTCGTGAGTATGCACAACATCCTAGATGTTGTGCAACTCACCTATCTCCAACTCCTTTCCAACATGACCCCAACACAGTCTTGTGGCTCATCCTTAAGCCACATCAGCTACCCATGGTGTCTTCAGCAATCATGGAGAGCAGAAACCATCACATATGCATCAGTGTGTAATTGTTTCCATATTTTTTGACTCACAGTTGGCCGCAATCGCTCCTTTCAATATCAACTGCAGTGGACCTTAGCACACTTCTCAACTTGTGTAACCTGCAATGCCATCATGCTCCTTCTTCTATGAATACATTCTCCATTTGTTGTCACCCTTCCAAATTCTATGAATATTACATCATTCTCCATTTTTTGTCGCCCTTCAAGAAGTGCCTCGAGACGAAATCTACAGCCCTGCTTCTACCCACTTGGTCCTTCCTTGCAGTTAGTCTCATCCCACTTCTGCCCATTTGGTCCTTCCTTCTAGTCAAGCTCATCATGCTTCTTCCCATGTGGTTGTTCCTTGCATTCAGACTCAGCCCAAGCTTCCTAAATTTGACTCGGTTCCCTGTTCCTATAGACTTATTCAAGTAGGGCAGGATCTCTGATCCCATCCAGATTCCTCATGGGTGTCTTAATCAGTACCTTAGACTGACTGGGAGAAATATAGCCAAGGACGACTTCACCAGAGACTTCTATCTAATTCAAACTAACCCGCATACTCACAACTTCTTCATCAATTTCTGCTGAGACAACATTCTCACTCATAAGATGCCCCGTATCTAGGGAAGCCTGCATTGCCCCTTTGACAACTACTGCCTTACACAATGAAGTTTCTTGCAACGACCCAACCCAACTCTTCTGCAAATTTTCTTAGTGGAGAACTTCCTAATGGGGTTCATGTCACTATTGGTCCTCAGCTTATAACACCAACTTTGGCTTATATGCCATCATGACTCACTTAGGTGCATCATTATGACTGAATCATTCATGTGTGTGCTAAATATGTTGTTGATTCTGCCACCCTGCCTTTTAGATATGCTAGCATTAACTATGACATCAACCGTGCCATTGTTTCCTTCTTTGACATCCATTATTGAGTATTGATGTGATGTCCCGTCACTGTCATGAAGTCTCCCATATAATGCAAGCTACTCTTTCTATCTATGGCGACCTACTGTCGCGCAACCCAGACCATTTTGCATGTTGCATCCCTATCCTCTTAGCGCAACCTCCTACTAATGCACAACCTTGTCTTGTCACAATTTTTTTCCCTGTCTAATTGGCTATTAACTACTAATTCAACTAGCCCCTAACCTAATTCAGCTCCGACTGGTGGGTCATTCGTTCCTCTTGCTACCTATCTTTAGCTTCCCCCATTTTTTTCACATGGTGCTTCAAGCAGTGCACCCCTCTATCTTTACCCTATAGGGCTTCAAGCAGCTACCAGTCATGAGTTTTAGCAGCACCGCTCCATCTAACTGCTACAATTGAACTACTCCCCCAGAAGTAATGGAATGAACAAGATACGGTACTGGGCCAGTGCATCTACAACTTATCGGGACGCTTCATGAACTTGATGTCGTATAACAACACTAAATATCCTTGTGATTTTTTTTTTTATGTGGAGATCATGCCACGCCTTATGTCGATCCTTCTCGATCGGTTGTTGGAAGCTTGCGATGAAGCGGTCCTCTTCTAGTTGGACTAGCTGTGTTGCATGCTCCTCAAGTGCTTCTTCATCGGCCATGCCAATTTCTGCTGCGATATGCAGAATAGGAACAATATACTCCATAGACATGAGTTCCTCTTGCCCATAGAAAAATTGAAATGGTGTTTTCCCCGTCATCCTCTTGTAAGTGGTGCAATATGCCCACAGAACTGCAGAAATATTTAAATCCCAGTCATCATGTTTAGCATTACATACCTTTTTTAGTGTGGTTTCCAAGATTTTGTTGAAGGCTTCTATGGTTCCATTTTCCTATGGATGATATGGGGTACTCTTCTTATGCTACACCTATAATTTCTCTGTCATTGCTTTTGCTGTTCGGTTGATTAGGTGACTTCCCTAGTCGCTGATCAATCTCCTAGGGCATCCAAACCGTGTCACAATTTTTTCAAATATGAACTTTATTGTTGTCGCAGCGGTGCAATCCACAACTGGTGTGACCTATGTCCACCTTTTCAAATAGTCAGTCACGTTGATTATATACCGCACACCTGTTCTCTTCCCTGGTGGGTTTATGGGATGCACAAAGTCTACAGCCCATATATCAAAATGTTGCAAAGTTACCTATGGTACATGTGGCATTTCATCCCATCACGATGGCTTCCAGATACATTGGAAGATGTCGCAGCTCTGCACATAGTCTACCACATCATTTTGTAAAGTAGGTCACCATAGCCCGATGCATGGTACCTTACACGCAATAGCTCTTCCTCCATAGTGTCCACCCACAATTCCTACATGCGCTTCTTCCATAATCGACACTCGCTCATGTAGTAAGATGCACCATCGCAGGATCTCATCTAGTCCAAGTTTGTATAACTTCCCAGCAATTAAATGGAAATCCGAAGCCTTCACTACAAGTTGCTTCTTCTCACTAGTTGACATATCCTCTAGTGCAACTCTAGTTTTCAAGAACTGAATGATCAGATCATAGTTATCATCTATGGTATCAACACAAAACAACTGTGCATCCGGCAATCCATCGTCAATATTGGTGGGCTCCTCACCTGTTTCAATGTGAAACAAATGATCAGGACTAGCATTCAGGCGTCCTGGCTTCATGATGATTTCAACATCAAACTCCTGAAAGAGAAGTAGTCATTGACATGTCTTCCCCCCCCAACACAGGCTTATTAACCAGATATTTCAAAGTTGAATGGTCAGTGAACATTTTTAAGTGACCTCCCAAGAGATAATGCCTGAAGTTCTGCAGTGCATATACCATCACTAACCCCTCTCTTTCTGTGTTCATGTAATTCTTCTTAGCAAAGGATAACTTCCTACTAGCAAAGGCAATTGGTTGATCCAGATCTCCTTCTCTAGGTTGCATGAGAATGACTCCCAGCGCAACAGACAAGGCATCGACATGGACATGGAACTCCTTATTCCAATCGAGGAACACAAGTATGGGTGCTGAAGCCATATTGGCCTTCAGAGTGTCAAATATTCTTTGACACTCCTGGCTCCATACTAATGCGACATCCTTCTTTAACAATTTCTCCATGGGGGCAGTAATCACAACGTAACTGCAGATAAACTTGCGATAGTACCCAGTGTGTCCCAGTGTCTCTCTAAGCATATTCATATTCATAGGTAGTGACAAGATTAGAATGAGTGCAATATTCACTAGATCAATGAAAATCCCCTACTTACAAACAATATGACCCAACAATATCCCAAAAGGTGCACAGAAGATGCACTTCTTTGAATTCAATGGGATATGATGTTGTCTACGCCTTTCCAGCATCAAGCGTAGGTTTTCCAAGTGATCCTTAACCAGCTCGTAGACTATCAAATGATCCATATATACTTGCAGGAATTTTTGAATAAAATATTTGAATGCAGCGATAAAGACTCGAGAGAATATCTTAGATTCATTCTTCAACCCAAAGGGCATCACTCTGTACTAAAAACAACCCCATTCAGTGACAAATGTGATTTTATGGCGGTCTTCCTTTGCAATTCTTATCTAGTGATAACCAAAAAATCCATCTGTAAAAGAATACATTTCTTGACTTCCTACTCTCTCAAGAACCTCATCCGTGAATGGTGTCAGAAAGGGATCATGCATGCAAGCATCGTTAATCTTTCTTAGATCGACATAGTGTTGTAAGGGATTATGCACCTAATAATCGTAGGTCGAGGGTTACCAACATACTCAAACACTTGCAGACAATTGAATTCTAAAGTGCAGAATAGGAAATAGGAGGGTTAGAAGAACTTACTTGTTAAACAACGTTCGATCCTTGCTAGTCCTCTTCCGATCTGCTCCACTTCCAAAGTCTTCAAGGCTCACTCCTCTTTCACCTGTTCAGAGACAATCTTCCAGATATAGTATGATTCATATATATATGTTAGCAGGTTAGATAATTCAAATATGAAATACTGAAGCATAAACAATTATCAAACCAAGATATATGAGACACATGTGGAAGAATTAATCTCTTTATTATCAATAATGAGAAAGTTCAGAGTACAACCAAACGTCTGAGACAAGGACTCCTCTGTCACCAAAGGATTCTGAGTTTTACTGCTCCAAAGACTTCTGTAAACAATCCACCAGCATAAATTTTCTCCAAAAGTGTAAGTGTCTACAACCCTCCCCAAGGCCTGTATTTATATGGGTGAAATAAGGCAGTTCTCGAAGGTTAGGGAGGTTATAGCAGTTAGGGAGATTAAGTAAAATGACTTAACTAAACTCCCATTAGCGCGTGATTTTGTGTTTTCATGTTAAGGAGCACATTCGCGGGTATGTAGTAGAGCAACCCGCGAATGACTCGCGACTCTGTATAAGCGCAACCCACGAATACAAGGATTCGTGACTTGCTGTGAAGGAGACTCGCGAATGACTCGTGAGTTGTCAAGAATGAGATTTGTGAATACATCCCAACATGGCTAAATGGCAAAGTAACTAGCTGGATGAAGGTAGAATGTATTTCATGACAAGCCAAGCTATAGTGTTAAGGGAAAACCTCCATCCATAAGTGTCCTTTTGTGTGCCGAAATGAGGGATATCAGCACTCGGACGGAGAGGTGCCACTCAGGTGTATAACAGATGCCCCCTAATGTGTGAGGTTAGAGGGGAACGATGGCCGAAATACATTATAATCTTTAACTCTGGAGAAACTCAGAAATCCAATGGAGCAGAGAGAGTACCTAAAACAAATAGATAATAATGTGATATACAAAGTTACATCTGAGGATACTATGTTCAATTTACTGGAACACTAGCTCCTGTATAATATTTGATTACATCATAGAATATGGGTAGAAACCACGTATATTACAAAGGTGGATTGAAACCACAATACAATAATGATGAGTCTTCAAAGATATGGGAGCTGGATATTAGAATAGAACATGGTCTTGCGCAACTTAGTCCAAGATGAGGGACTAAGGTCTTCATAAATGATCCCAAAGAACGAGTACAATCCAAGCCATGTGAATAAGGGTGAGCTGAAGTCGAACATGGATAGGATTCAACAGTTTGTCAACCAATAAGTGATAATGGACAACTGAAGGAAAGGAGTTCACCAATGATGAAAGTGAATCCAGAGGTACTATCGTCAAAACTCTAGGTCTTCGTCATCAGGAGGTGCTGAAACGGAACCATACTATGATAAGGAAGGCAATGGATCCTCCAATGGATCACAAGAGTGACTAGGAACTGGTCAAAAGAAGGGAGACACAAGTAAATGGATAACAGATATAACAGTAATAGGATCAGGTGATGGATCAGACATTAGGTATAATCCTTGAACAGTGAGCACGACACAGAGATGACCCAAGGCAGCATACAACGGATAGATAGAACAACTAGACTTATCTGCCATGTAGGAGACATGAGTAGATTCCCCAGGTATAATGGACAAGAGGAGGAGTCAAAACTCAAAGTGATAGCTGAACACAAGTGTATACTAAAACATGGATATCGGAAAGCAAAGAGTGCTATGTTCAAGGATGACATGCTGCCATTACTGAAAACAAGAGAAAACTTCTTCCTTACCTTCCATGTTAAGTTTTAACGAGTCCAGGAAAGTAAACTTGGTTCCCTCTTCATTTTTTAACAAGCTTGAAGAGATGGGAAAATAATGCTTGATACACTGATCCATGGATTTAATGAGCCCAAACTAGTACATGCTCATGCGGTATTTTCACATTTAGAGAGTCTGAAAATGCCAAAGAAGACTCCAGGGGGGTCCTTTTTTATCCAATTTAGTCTCCTGAAGCCGAAAAGGTATAAAACAAACCACAGAATAACTCTCTTAACTTTTGAAGAAGAAAAGGTGAACCTTTTTCTTACTTAGTTGGGAAGGTCCGAAAAAGGTTAAATTACCACCTACCCAACACTCCTTCCAAAACAGCATAAAATAGCTTGAGTTTTACGAGTGTGAAGGAAAGCAAGATCACTCAGAAAGATCCATTTGGTTACGAGAAATGGGGCTTACAACAATAAACTCATTGCTTTGCTCTTTAGTGTTTAACGAGCATGACAAAGACACAAAGTACACTCGAAATCTTTTTCAAGTTTGGGTCCAGAGCACGAAAAAGAGAAAACTAAGCTCAAACTAGGTGTTCCTTTTCCGTAAATTTAGTCCCTCGGGTCCGGAAAAGTGATAAACCTATACCTGAGAATACTCTTCTCAATTCCAAAGAAAAGAGAGTGATCCTTTCTCGTATTATTCCGCATGGTCCGAGAAAGAGATAACCTACCACCAATGCGGATGCCCATTCACATATTCTTAACGAGCTTGAACGGACGAGATAACTCGGCAGTCAAGTCTGTTTTGAAGGAGTCAGACCTGGGCCTAAAGAAACTCCATAAGGTTGGGGAGTCCTATAAAGGGATAGCTTGTAAAAAGAGGTTCATAAGAAGCTCTAGTTGGCGTGAAAAAATAGCTATGAGGAAACTCGTGGGCCTGAAACAGTGATGGAATGAGTACCAAAGGATGGTAATGGCATATAAGAATGATACTCATGAAAAGGGATCCTAGCCACGGAAGAACAATGGTAGAGACAAGGGACTAATGGCTTAAAATACAATAGTCCGTGGCAAAAATGTTGATTACTAAGGTTAATGTGGAGTGATAAGATGCCAACATATGTTGGAAAGAGCAAAAACCACCCTATAGAAACATCAACACTTTGTAAAAGTTGGTAAACCTGTTCCAAGGTACAAAGAAGGTGATATTAATCAATTGTCATTTCAAACTATATAAAAAGACCTACTTTACGAAATTTTATTTCTATAAATAGTTTGAAAATCAAAACATTTCATACCATTTGCACTTTTTGAACCCAAAAAGGAAAGTTTACCCTCTATCTTTGATTGATCGCTGTGGACAATTGGACCGTCGGATTCAGAAACCGTCAGCTTCAGGTAAATCTACACCCTTAGCTCTTCAATTTGATCCAAACAAATTTTGAATTTAGGGGTTAATTCAGTATTTTTCATCAACCTAAAATGTGGCAAAATGTATTCGCGGGTTGCTAAGCTTAATAGTCGCGAATACGAGTTCCATTCATGAGTTGCTGAACAGGAAAGTCGTGAATGGGTCGCGACTTGTCCCAATGGACAGTCGTGAATGCTGCATGATAGGTCAAATGTTTTAAAAATAGTCAAAAAAATTTAAATTTTTATTATGGAATACTGAATCAAATTGTATGTTTTTGTCAGGAAAAACATGGTGTTGGAGTGGAGAGAGAGGGAACATGAAGCGATGGATCAAGCGGCTCTCCAAAGCCCGCCTACTATCCAAGCATTGAGGACTAGTGGGCTTCTCAAGTTCTTTTGCATATCGCCCATGCAGGCCAGTGTCCGCATATTAGAGTTCTTAGTCCATTACTGGGACCATGACCTAGGGATGTTCAATATCCAAGGTGAGACTTTGGAGCTTACCACACAAGACATCTACTTCATAACCGGGTTGTCACATCGGGGAGCACCATTGAACCTGGAAGGCACTGGCAGGGGTGGAGACCCCTTGAGTGTCCAGAACTATGTCGATGTATTCTGCAGGCCTGGTACTCAAAAGAAAGGTAGCAGCATTCTCATTGTAGATATTCAGGATCTTACACTTCAGGTATTGGCCAGTACTATTGTCAGACTCTCAGGGTCAACAGGGTTACACATGGCCACCAGGACTCAGATGAGAGTGGCGGTGGACTGCTTTAGAGGTACTCTCTTTGATTGGTGTACGGGAATTGCCCCCATCATGAAGAGGCAATAGTCCGACTGTAGGAGGGGAAGATGGAAGAACTTTGGTTATGCTAGTATACAGGTAGCGTTCTTTTTTGAGAGGGTGCCAGCTATGAGCCCTGCTATACCATTACAAGTCCGTCATCAATGGCAGCCGAGGCTGAGCCAGTGGGGAGATATCTTCCTCCGTCAAGGAGGAGGAGATGTAGTACATAGCATGTATGATGATGATTTCTATACATGGTGGGAACGGCAGGTGCCGGTGTTGGAGTAGTTTCCATACGCCGGGTTAGATTTCCGAGGTGATCCCAACCTAGTCCTCCCTCCAGGAGGAGCATGGGGAGAGATGGGTAAGTCATTTTTTATTTTTTATCATTATCAAATTTTTATGGATTTTCAAATGATAGGATATATACATATGCACAAGTATAAACCCTATTTATGTGTCAAAATGCAGATATTGGACCAGTCCGCCCTGAAGGGCACCCACGTACCTTCGTACGTCTTGCTGCAAGGGGAGACCCAGGGTTGATCAGAGTACTCGAGGCGAAGCTAGGCAGGATGAACGAGCGAGTACCTATGATACGGATAGAGCATCTCCCTATAGCTATGCAGGAGTCTGTAGTTGGGGTTCCACCGGCTTGGCTACGTCTTTTCAGATGAGTAGCTGGAGCAGTATGTGTATACAGAGATGAGGTGGAGGCTGCCGAAGCCGAGGAGGCTGAGGAAGCCAGGGGGCATAGAGATCACGGGGACCAAGGAGGTCCCAGTGGCCATGGTGGGAAGGCTTAGTTTTAGGGCATTTTGATGGATGATGATCCACTTTTTGTATATTTTGTACATGATGGGATCTACGGATCAGACTCGACCTATCTATGACAGATATTTACATATATATATATATATATATGTTTGTGTTTGGTTGTCAGCTTATTTACAAATTGTTCTTATGTATTTGTTGTATATTTTATAGAATGTGTGTGAGATGCCAGTCCAAAATATAATTAGCATATGCATCAGTTAATGAATTTTGGTTTCGTGGAATGTGATTAAAAGTAATAACTTCAAAATGTATTTCCAGTAAACGAATTTGCATGAACTGACGTAACAATGTAGGATTACGCACCTGATAAGCTCGATTGAGCAGGGAAACAACCAACTGAGATACCAAATGGACTTCAAGCTAGGTGATGCCTCGTGACAAAGCATCCCATAGGAGCTCAATTACAGCCCTATACTCAGCAACATTATTGGAAGCAGGACCTAGACAAGTGCCACCCGCGGCAACAAGCTGTCCTGAAGGGGAATATATAGCCCATGCTGCCGAAGCCAGGTTACAAGTGTGACAGCTGGCGCCATCAGCAAAACTTACATACATCTTGGAAGACATCTGCAACAACCAGCAGATAGTATAAAAAATGAAACTGACAACCTAATGTACATAAAAATACATACATTAATATATAAGAAAAAGTGCTAAGCCTAGGCATAGTACTTCTTCAGGTAGAGCCCATTTCTAGGCTCAGGCAGCTTATTCCCATCATAATCCACTAATTCATATGCACCTTTACTCAAAAATTTAGACACAACATAGGGTCCCAACCACATGGCCTTGAATTTTCCTGCCCCCAGGGGTTCTTTATCTTGGTCCCAGAGCAAGACAAGTTCCCCCTCAGAGAAAACCCAAGGTTTGACCGTTTTATCATATTGAGATTTAACCCTATTCTTATGAGCTTGATTTGCAGTCAACGCATCTCTACGTTGTTCATCAAGGTGTTCTAAATGGAGCAACCGTTCCTCAAGCTCATTTGTGTCAGGTAGCACATGAATAGCTATCTGCAAGGATGGGATTTTGCATTCAATCAGCGTAATAGCTTCCACCCCGTGAATGAGTTGGAAGGGGGAAAAACCCATAGCAGTTTTGACATTGGTTCGATAAGCCCAAAGAGCAGGATATAACATGATGTGCCAATTTGAATGGGCTGCATCAATAGTACTTTTAAGGATAGTTTTTAAAGTTTTGTTTACAGCCTCAACCTGACCATTTGCTTGCGGATAATATGGAGAAGAATGTTCTTGTCGGAATCCGAGCATGGTGGTCAGCTCTGTCATCATGTGATTTTGGAAATGACTGCCATGGTCAGTGACAATCACTTTGGGAATACCAAACCTAGCAATAATCTGATTAAACATGAAGAAAGGTGTCGTTTCCCCACTGTCTTTGAACGTAGGCATTGCCTCTTCCCATTTTGTGAAATAGTCGACAGCGACAATGATGTATTTATGCCCCCCAGCTGAGGCTGGGTTGCATGTCATATAATCTATCCCCCATTTCATGAAGGGGCCTACCGAGACAACTGGAAACAAGGGAGCAGGATGTGACCACATTTTTCTGGTGTAAAGCTGACATGGATGACAGCGTTTCACAGCTTCCACACAATCTTTAAAGATGGTGGGCCAGAAATACCCGGCACGTAATATCTTATGGGCCGTTGCTAACCCAGATAAATGACCCCCACATGCTCTGCTATGGGAATCATTTAGGACAATCTCTGCTTCCTCATGAGTAAGGCAGCGACGCAAGACGGAATCTACCCCTCGTCAATATAATGTATCTCCTATAATGAGGTAGTTTTTAGCATGAAGGCGTAACTTGCGTCGGTCTTCCCTAGAGTAAGAGGTAGGATACTTCAAAGTCTGGAGATATATAATAATATCTCTGTACCAAGGATCAGAGGTGGATATAAGGAAGATGTGCTCATCGGGGAATGAGTCATCCTGAAACACTACATCTTCTTCCGTAGGGAATTCTGCTATAAGCTCGGCAAAAACTAAGGACTTTTTGGATTTAGCGGATTGGAAAACCAAGTCAAACTCTTGGATAATGACTATCCACTTATTGAATTTTCCCCCAACAATCCGTCGGGATAAAACATATTGGAAAGGGTTTACATCCACCACTACAGTAGTGGTCCTCAATAAGATGTAGTGCCGTAACCTCTGTACAACATAAACAGCTGCTAAGGATAACTTCTCAACGTGGGAGTACTTAAGCTCAGGTCCAACTAGAGCACGGCTAAGATAATAGACAACATGCTCAACGAGCTTGTCATCCTCCTGAACTAGCACTACCCCAATGGTAGACTCCGACGCAGCCAGATATAATAAAAAATCCCTAGAATAATCTGGCAGGCGTAATAAAGGAGCTGACAACAAGGATTTTTTCAATGCCTCGAACATGAGTTGTGCAGTTTCATCCCATACAAATGGGGTGTCCTATTTAAGCAGGCGCATGAAAACTTTTGTGATCTTGGCATAATTAACGATAAAACGTCGAACGAAGTTAGACTTTCCTTGTAAACTCTGAAGTTGCCTAAGTGAACGAGGAGGAGGCAGATTTACAATGGCCTCAACTTTTAAAGGATCCACCTGAATGCCCCTACTAGAGACAATGAATCCAAGAAATCTACCTAATTCGACGCAGAAAACACACTTGTGGGGATTCAAGCTAATTTTATAGTATCTGCATCTCTCAAAAATCAACCGTAAATGATCTGGATGCTGGATCCTCTTGCGAGAATGAGCAGGCAGATCATCCAGGTAAGTCTCGACAATGGCTTTTATGTTGTGAAAAGCAAAGTTTATGGCTCGTTGAAAGGTTGCCCCTGCATTTTTCAATCCAAAGGGCATTTTTCTATACGCAAATGTACCCCAAGGGAAAATAAAAGCAGTTTTATGCTGGTCTTCTGGTTTGATTTGGATTTGATTGTAGGCGGAGAAACCATCCATAAACGAGAATACCTCACTACCCGCACATGCATCTATGATCTGATCAATAAACGGTGTAGGGTAGTTGTCCTTAGGACATGCTTTGTTAAGGTCTCGAAAGTCCGTACAAACACGAATAGTCCCTTTCTTTTTATCAACAAGAACTGGGTTGGACACCCATTCAGTCAAAGCTACGGGATATATAAAACCTGCTTTCAACAGCTTTTCAACCTCTGCCTTCACAGCCGCCGCTTTACGTGGGTTCACGAGGTGTAATTTTTGCCGAACAGCCTTAGAATCAGGATAGGTTGGGATCTCATGTTGAACAATAGATGGATCAATGCCTAGCATCTCCTCATATGACCAGGAAAATATATCGCGGAATTCCTTGAAAAGGGAAGTATAAATGTCAATCTCCTCCGGAGAGCAGCTTGCACCTATATAGATATTTTCCACGACATCTGGTTTTACAGAGATGTTGATCGGTATAGTGGCAGAAATGTTTTCCATATTCCCCTCGGCAAACACTCCTTCCCTAGGTAAAGGGTCGACAGGTGTATCAACATCATCCGACAGTCTCACATGAAACTCTTGGTTTTCTATCTTGCTTAGCTCTGGAAGGAAACAAGATCGGTGATGAAGATCCTCACATGTCTTATCACGTGAACACATAGCTTCCAGAATGGCTTCATCAGAAGGTAAAACAGTGTCTAAGCAATCTATGGAATGTAAAGAGTTTTCCGCCCATGCGGGCATATAGACTTCTTCCAGATCATCTGAGACTGTAAGAGGATCTGGAATGGGATCTACAATGGTTTGGGTAATAGCTTGATACGCCACTTCCACTGCAGATAAGGGCACTTCCTATTCCTGAGGGGTTGGGAGGACCCAAGGATCAGTCCTATCGACCACTGAATCAATGGACTTCCCTACAGTAGTAGAACCGATATAAAGGACTGGAGCTGGAATATCGAATGTGCCCATCAATGATGCGTACATTCCAGCCCCCAAGCTCTGTGCAGCAGGTTTGGCCTGATCAACCAATGGCACAGTGGAATCTTTAGACTCTAAGCGGCCTTTTTGAGTAAAATCAAGTTGGTCAACAATGACCACCTTGCCCTCATGTGGGAAAACCACGACATGAAAGACAGCAGATGCAACAGCAGACATTGCATAAGTCCAATTCCTACCCAGAAGCAAATTGTAGTCCAATGGAGCATCAATCACTTCGAATTCAACAGACACTGCTTTGCCATCCAACTTTATCTCGAAAGCTGGTAGGATACCATGTGGACGGAAATACCTTCCATCAAAAGCAGTAAGTAAAGTGGTTAATGGGACTAGCTCTGGGGATCCAAGAGCTTTCCAACAGGCCAGGGACATAACACAAGTAGAGGCTCCCTCGTCAACAACTGCTCGTCCAATGGTCTTACCACCATGGACAACATCTATCGATAGAGCTACATGATAAGGGAGGTGAACTTTAACATCAGAGAGATTAAATTTCGCTAAGAGACTCGAAGAGTCCATGCTACCTAAAGCTGCTAAGAGGGCGTCCCGCTGAGCGGTACAGCTCTGTAGCACCTCCAAAGCTGACATTGCACACGGAGTCTGAGCCAAGTCTTCAACCATAGAGTAGTTAGAAGCGGCTCGGGCATTTGGGTTATGCAAAGTCTTCTTAAAGACACCTTTGGGTATCTTTGGCATTATTTCCGCAGGTTTCTCTATAGTGAGAGGGTTGGAAGATTCAACTACAGCTTTACCCTTCTCATTGGTCTCTTTCTCATAGTTTTTGTTCCTGGTTTGTAACAAAGTTGAGGATCTAACCATGTTGATATAATTGGGGTCAGGGGCAGCTTGAGTGCCCTTTGCTACGGTAGAAGCTGAAGCAGAATTTTGCCCTTGGGGAAACGGATCCTTCAGGACAGCCGACGGTTGAGCTTGTAACAGCTTCTGAGCTTGTTCCATGAGGGGACAAAGATGAGTAAGGTGGTCCCCTTGGCACAACTTACAAGGGAACTTGACTTTCTTCTTTTCCTTTTTTCCCCCATCAGCATTTTTTGCGGGCTTTGGCTTGTTTTGATTTTGGTTTCCCTCTCCCTTTTTACCTTTCTTCTTCTTCCCGTTGGGCTGTTGATTTCCCTTCGAAGAGGTTTGTGCAAAAACATTTGCACTTTGGGAGGAGGGGGCAGCCTTGCTGCCTCCGCCGTAGACTGTTTGACAGACAATTGGTGAAGTTGTTTTGTCAAAGACTCTATAGTGGGAGAGTTTACGGACCCAACCACACCATCGGCATGGGGTCCAGGCTTGGGTTTCTCGACCTCATGTGAAGGCCTTTGTGCCTCAGGGATAATTTCATATAGAATCCCAGACTGTGAATAAATCAAGTCCAACTGCTGGGCCCTGAGTATGGCTTCTTCTTCACTAGTCACTCTTGATGTGGAAACATCCTTAGAAATGTATGGCAACAATGACTTAAGGAACCACTCTAATAGAAACTCGGGAGGGATAGTAGCTTTGATTAGACTCTTTCGCCTCCTCCACTCTTGGATATGATCCGAGATGTGGGTTGCCTTGTTTTTTCTGAAAGTGGAAAACAAATCTGTTCTGAAATCGTAATGGACTGGAAGCTGAAAGTGACTAAGGAAAGCACTAGCTAGGTCCCAGAAACTACTAAAAGCAGCAGAAGGCAGCTCTATGTACCATTTTTCCGCATTGCCAGTCAAGGTCCTCTGGAACAGCCTCAATCTCACTGAATCTTCATTCAATGAGTTGGAAGAACACCATAAATGGAAGGTGGTGGCATGAGCCCCAGGATCTTCACCAGCCTTACCTTCGAACGTAGGGATGTCCGAGGGAAGTTTGGTGGGAACAGGTGGCCATAAGGGGTCATGCCCCACCGGGTCATTCATCAATTTGGATAAGTCTGGCAAGTTCAAAGTTGCCAGAAAAGGAAGTTTGGGCCTAACTGGTGCACTAGATGTGCCATCTTGGGGATTAGAGGGTCCAGCCCCCGAATTCCCATAGGTAAAGGTGGGGTTGCCCCCTGACAGCGATTGTGAAGTGGGAAGGTTGCTTTGAAATAGATTCCATCCGTAGGCCACATGATTTTGGGTGGGAAGTGCATTGTAAGTGGTTTGGGCCATCCCTATAGAAGCTGGGGTCTAAAAAACTGGAGCAGGTATCCCTCCGCTAAACAAAGAGAAGGGAGAGCTCGAGTATGGGACCGAAATAGGGGTAAAGAAGCTTTTCCCATAAGATTTGTTGCCTCCAAACTGCACTCCTACATATGAAGGAGTGGGACCTACGTATGGACTCGATGGGGGGATATACCCCCCATTCCAAGGAAATCCTTGGACATAAGCTGAGGATCCTACCGGACCACTCTGAGTAGTGTAAGGGAAGGAAGAGGGAATTGTAGGTATATTGGGGATCCCAGCAACCGTGTTACCAGAAATACCTCCTATGTTGGAGTGAACCGGTGGTTGAACCACCCGGCTCGCTGGAGTCAAAGGTGTAGAAGGAAAACTAGATATGGGGGCACTAACCGGGGGAGGTAGTACCCCTTCAACTGGAAGGGTTGAGGTAAACACAAAAGCACTCTCTTCCACAGAAGACATGACTCTACTCAAAGGGACACCTACTACTGGTGAACTAAAAGGTCTAACTTGGACGATCACAGGATCGTTAAGATCAGTCAAGGGAGAGTTAAAATTTCTTCTAAACTCATCAGTCTGCAATTCTTCTATCTTGATTGTGTCTCAATAAAAATGGTTAGCTATCAATTCCAGTTCACCAAGAACCTCACTTACTCCTACTGGTTCAAAAGAACCGTCTGTGCCTAATCTCCGCCTTTGGGGTAAAGGTCCAGGCTCTAATGCAGGAAGAGGAGGAAGGTTTCTCAACCTTCTTGACCTTCTAACTAGTTGGTCCTCCATAATTAAAAATTTGACTTAATCACACCCTAAATTCAACTAAGCACAAGCAAATCCACAGAGCATACACTAAAAAGATCCTAGAGTCTCAAGCAATCAAACCAGGGTATAAAGATATGCTTTCCCGAAGAAAGCTGATGAATAGTTACTTGGCGTCCTTGAGGGGTTCTCAGGCACAAGTGGAGGAATCACCCACCACCCTCCTACACTTTCCACAAGGGCTACCTTCCAAGCCCATTCAAGTTGAACCAGAAATAACCTTCCGGTTTACCTAGGTATGAACCCTAAGAGACAAGAGACTAAAGGCTACCTTGACAATACCAGCTATCTGGGGGGACAGTCACAAGCCGAACTCGTACCCATGGGCAGGGTATCTGAGCCTGAAACTTTGTCTAGGACAGAATCCCCAAATGCGTAAAAGTCCTAGGTTATATTTTGACAAGGATTCGGGGGGTTATCCCCTCTGTCCAAGCCTCCACGCGACCTAGTGCTTAACTCCCATTTGAGAGGAGCTTCCCAGATACAGTGATAGAATCAAGGATTTACCTAAATAACGGTCCACTACGTCTGATTTTATAACTTGTGGGAAGTTTACACTCCCTAGCCCACAAGTCTACCCTAAGCCAGTAGGTGAAAGGCCCCTAAAAATAAAAACTTACTAGTAAATTTTAATTTATGCGTTTATTTTAAGGGTTGTTTCTTACTCAAGAGGAAATGGAAGTGAAATACTGTATGGTGTTTTGACTCAGCAAGAAATAAATGAAAGTAAAGTGTATTCAAAGCAAACTACTACTATAAAACAAACTTCTTTTCATTTTTTTGAATATGTATTGATGAACTAAAGCACTGATAAGAGAAACTAAGCCTATGTTTTTTGTAATTTTCTGAGATTATATATTTTTAAAATGAAGCAAACACTACTTATGCAAAAATTACAATGAAAAAGACTAACTATGTTTTGTTTTCACTTTAAAAATTACTCAAAGAGACTACTATGCATCTACAATGCACTATGTTTGAGTCAAATTGAAACTTATGAACTGTAAATAAAATACAAACTGAAACAAACAGGTTAACAGAACTTACAGACCAGCAAGAGAAGCAGGCTAGGAACTTAGCTTGGGTGCAAACAATCATACAAAACCACTGCAGACTTAAAAAGGTAAGTGCAAACCAGCAACTGTCAGAAAGCAGACTGGAAAAATAGAGTCCAAGACCCTGATCACTGATCTGGACTAAGACACTTTAACCAAGAACCCAAACAGGCCAAATGCTTCAGGATGCAAACAGTAAATAAATCAAGTAAAAAGACTCAATGGCTTTCAAAAAGCACTAAGATGTGATCACCTGAGGCAATCAAGCAAACTCTACAGCATTCTTAAAGAAATTCTTCCCAGAAAACAAGGACTATAACAAGAAAAGACACAAGCAAACTCTTCTTTAAAAAATCCAAATCTTCAGGAGTACTCGCGACTGTCTAGCAGTGCAACTAGCGAATGACTCGTGACTGTGCAGTATAACAACCCGCGAATGCAACTTTATATTCGTGACTGTTCAGTGGAACAACCCGCGAATGGGTATAAAAAATTTCTCAAAAGCAAAGAAAAAAACCCTAAGACTTTCAAACACTGAAGTAAGCAAGAGCCAGGATAAAAAACCACAGTCAGACTCACAAGCAAAACTGGTCAGGATAATAGAAATGACCTACAGCAGTCTAGGCTTCCCCAGCGGAGTCACCAGTTCTATTGTAAGGGATTATGCACCTAATAATCGTAGGTCGGGGGTTACCAACATACTCAAACACTTGCATACAATTGACTTCTAAAGTGTAGAATAGGAAATAGGAGGGTTAGAAGAACTTACTTGTTAAACGATGTTCGATCCTTGCTAGTCCTCTTCCGATCTGCTCCACTTCCAAAGTCTTCAAGGCTCACTCCTCTTTCACTTGTTCAGAGACAATCTTCCAGATATAGTATGATTCATATATATATGTTAGCATGTTAGATAATTCAAATATGAAATACTGAAGCATAAACAATTATCAAACCAAGATATATAAGACACATGTGGAAGAAGTAATCTCTTTACTATCAATAATGAGAAAGTTCAGAGTACAACCAAACGTCTGAGACAAGGAATCCTCTGTCACCAAAGGATTCTAAGTTTCACTGCTCCAAAGACTTCTGTAAACAATCCACCAGCATAACTTTGCTCCAAAAGTGTAAGTGTCTACAACCCTCCCCAAGGCCTGTATTTATATGGGTGAAATAAGGTAGTTCTCGAAGGTTAGGGAGGTTATAGAAGTTAGGGAGATTAAGTAAAATGACTTAACTAAACTCCCATTAGCGCGTGATTTTTTGTTTTCATGTTAAGGAGCACATTCGTGGGTATGTAGTAGAGCAACCCGCGAATGACTCGCGACTCTGTATAAGCGCAACCCGCGAATACAAGGATTCGTGACTTGCTGTGAAGGAGACTCGCGAATGACTCGCGAGTTGTCAAGAATGAGAGTCACGAATACATCCCAACATGGCTAAATGGCAAAGTAACTAGCTGGATGAAGGTAGAATGTATTTCATGACAAGCCAAGCTATAGTGTTAAGGGCAAACCTCTATCCATAAGTGTCCTTTTGTGTGCCGACATGAGGGATATCAGCACTCGGATGGAGAGGTACCGCTCAGGTGTATAACACATAGATTCATACTTCGCCAATTTTCTTGTCCTCGACTACCATAGGACTTATCCATTATGATTCTTCTATAGGCTCAATAATCCCTCCATCTAGCATTCGGTCAAGTTCAACCTTGACCCATTCTTTATATCATGGATTCAAGTGATATGGCCTCTATCACACTAGTTTTGCATCTATTTTTAACGGGATTTTCATTTCCCCTAGGTCATCCAATAACCCCTTCATTTTTTAGAATTTTGTCGGTAACAAATCCTGAAATTTGTGCAGAATATCTGTGATTTTGGCCATAGTTTCTTCATCCGAATAGTCCCCAATATTTGCAAATTTTGGATTCTCTTCCATCCCAATGTTAAATTTCTTACTCTTCAATGTTTGAGTCATGGGATTAGTTGGCACATCTAGTGCTGCGATGTCTAGACTTCCTTTAGTCTCTGGAATATTAAAATTGTGCAACTCATAATCATCCTCCGGCTCGCTCGAGATGTTGTAGCATTCCCTCATCGATTGCATGTGGAAATGCGCATGTGGGTCCATAGGATATGTGACCAGGAGAAATTTCAATACTACATCCTGAATGATATGTAATGCATTGCTAAGCTCTCCATTAGCGTCTGCAAAGACAAAGGTATGCGCAAAGCAAACAGTCAGCTCCTCCCTGGTAGTTATTTCTCAGCGCAGTTCTACTAATATGTACCAAGACCTTGGCATTTAATCTAGTGTGTGAATAAATACATGGACCCATTCATCCTTGAGTCACGATGCCCATGGAGGCTAGCATTCCCTCAGGTGACTATAAGGTTTATTTTGTCCATTATACCTCCTAGTGTGATACACCTCCATATCTCCAAATCACACAGTCATCAACTGTCAAAACTATGCCCATTCATGAATGGTATCCTTATGAACTTCCACCAGCGTGCTAGGGTGTCCTTTAATGCTTCTCCTAACTCCAACAAGTGTTGAGTCTCAGATACATTCACTTAAAACTCCTCGAGGAACCCAGATAGTTTTGGTAGTCCTTCATATATCGGCAACTCAATGATCTCAGTTACCACATGGCGTAGCGACCGTGTGATCAGCCCAAATTTTCTAAGTGATACCTCATGCATTTGGTTTTGTCAATTTTCCAGCACATCATCAGAATTAGAGGACATGGAGCTAGTGCTACGCCAACCCAGTTCTTCGTCAGCAGTAGGATGGATATAATCTTCAGAAATATTGTAAACGTGATCCCATCCTATAACAACTTCATATTTGCGGGTTCAATATATTGCTTTCCTTCATTATGATCTATAGGTGTGATGACTCAGATATCTTGTTTCTCAAATTTCATCAACCACTTCTTAAATTTGATCATGGCCATGCTGTCATTGGCCCATCCAATCCCTGTCTGTTTATATGAGGGATTCTTTATTAATTCAGTCAAAGGAACAGGAATTTTCAGCTTCCCTAGTTCATTCTCCAAACTAAAACTTTGAGCAGATTTATTTACCTCTTCAATTTCAGCATTCTTCTTAGATTTTTCTGTAGATTGTTTCTTCTGTATGACAAGATCAGGTACTTGTTTAGTAGGAACAAGAGCAGCAGGAACAGGTACAGGAGGAACAGGTGCAGCTGGAACTGGTGCTTTCTTCTTTGGAATTTGGACCACTTGCTTTGGGCCTGACCTGAGATTGATAGTCTTCTTACGTTCATTCTGCTGAGCAGCAGCATTTACAGCAGTTTTCTAAAATTCCAAATCATCTTCAACTTCATACATGTTAGCATCATAATACTCAGCATTTAGAAAATCTTCTTCAGTAACAAAACCTGTAGACAAACCATCTCCAAAGTGATTCATATCCTGATCAGTCTCAATCTTTTCAAAGAGCAGCTGTCCATCAACCTCTTCTTCATCAGCTACATTATTTTGAAAAGGTGGAGGTACTCTCTGCTCCTCATTCTCTCTTCTTTCTTGCTGGATTTCATTATTTCTGCGCTCTCTTGGTATAAATCTAGGAGCAAACTGCCTCCTGAACTGATTCTGGTTATTTGGGTTCCTTTCAGCTTCTGGAGCAGGTTTGGTAAAATTATTTTCAAGCTCTAACTTATTTAGTTTGGCAGTAAGAATATTGACTAGCTTAGCCATCTCATCTATCTTGGCTTCAGCAGACTGAGGTGCAGCACTTGTTGAAACAGCCTCCTTCTTTCCCTTCCTTTCATACAGTCGTTGTGGTGTTTCTTTTTTAAGTCTGTTTGAAGCCAACAAATTAGACTCTACCTCCAATGCTGCATCTTGCATGTTCAGCAAAGTGGTAGCTCTCCTTTCTCTCAGCAATAAAGAGAATTCGTGATCAAATGCATTGGCATAGGTAGGCTTAGATGATGTTTCAGTAGGTTTAATTTCTGCTGGAATCCTACTATACATTTTGTTAAACCTTTTGGAAAAATCAGCCACAGTCTCATCCTTCTTTCTTCTGAGAGCTCCAAATTCAGTTATATAGTAAGTGTGGTCCTTTTTGTCTCCCCATTGCCTCAGGAAAAGGTCTGGGAGTTCTTCAATTATGGTGATTGAGTTGGCAGGAAATTCTCTGAACCACTTTCTTACATCCCCATCAAGGCTCTGAACAAATACCCTCATCTATACATCTTTGATTTCAATGTTCTGATTGTCTGCATAACTTAGGAAATACTCCCAATGTTCCTCAGCAGTGGTTTCCCCCTGCCCATTGAACCTAGGCATATACTTCTGATAATCTCGTCCAGGCAAAGCATGTAAAGGTTGGGGTAAAACTAATGGTGCATACCTTGCTGCAACCATCCTGTCCATCATATCCATGGGTGGGTTTTGAGCTGCCATTTTGGACTGTGATTTTGAAGATGAGGAGGTTTGACTAGAACTTGCTAGGAAAAGGCTCTTTCCTAATTTCAGCTGGAAAAGGGGTATTTTACCAGGAGAAGCAGTCTTGGCTTTCAAAAAGGTTTCAGGATTGGTAAAAACTTGAAAAGTACTCTCAGGAATAGTAGGTTTTATCCAAGGTGAGATTTCAGCTGAATGTAATGAAACACCCAACCGTTCAGGATCACACAAGCCTGGTAAAGATTGGGACCTTCTGAGTTTTCTTGTTGTTTTTAAGATCTGTTTAGGGTCTGAAATCCCTGAATGCAACGGTGAAATAGTTCTGCTCTGGGTTCCCACACCTCTAGAAGCTAGTGTGTCAAAATTTGGTGAAAATAGCCTTCAAAGTTACTGGTTCAAGTCCACCTCTCAAACCAGGAAAACTGATAAGTATCCTAGGGAAGATATGCTTCAGCTTCGTCCCCAGCAACGGCGCCAAAGATGTTTGTGTCAGAAATTGTTTATAAGGCTGGAGAAACAAGCTAACACACACTCAAATATAAAACTCAATAAAATCAAAGTTTAGGGTTTCTGCAATGTGTTTTTGGTTGTGAACTTTGAAAACAGTCAGGGAATACATTCATAAGTAAGGGAACTACTAAATCGTAAGCAATAGATAATGAAGATGCATGATATATCAAAAAAGATCCAACAGAAACAATATTAAGGTTCAAACATAAATGATAGGCATTACCAGAATAAAAACATAGACCAGTCAATGAATCTATCAATTTAAGCCACTAAACAGATGAAAATTGAATCCAATACAAACAACTGAAGAATAAAAGTCATGTATATCTCATAGTTTCATCAACCACTGCATACAAGAGCTATGTACCTTACTCATAAACAAGTCTGAAAACCAACTGAGCTTGGAGACCTCCTGAAAGCTCCCAAAAATTGAACCATCAAAATGTCTTTCTAACTCCTCTAAAATAGTAATCTTCTACAAAATCAGTTAGGTCACTAATCCTAACTGTCTCCATCGACCTACTAAGGTAAAGTAAAAAGTACATTTTTACAAAATTACAAAATTGCTAAAAATAGCAAATCATTAACAAAAACTGTTTATCAAACAGATACATTAATTAAAGCATAACTGATTCAAAGCTCCTTCGCTGCTTCAGCAAGTAGTGCTATACCATCTAGGTTTTGAGACCTCCTCTTTGCTATTTTATGTTTCTTTTCCATATCAACTATCTTTTTCTGAAGGTCTTCATTCTCCTGCTGTAAACTTTCAACTGTCTTCTCTAGCTTTGTAGAATACCTGTCAGTAGCTTTCTGCCTTTTTAGCACTTCTTTAGACACTTCTGATAGCTCTAGGAAATGATCATGGACATCTTGCAACTCCTCTATAAGCCCCCTGTTGACTTTAAATAAACTATCATTAGTCTCTTGTAATTGTTTTACCTGTTGCTTGTATTTCTGAACACTTTCCTGCAAGATTTCATCATCAAAACTAGGGTTTTCCAGTACATTTGCATCCTGCATTAAAAAATATGAGAAATCAACAAGAATAATAGACTCTTCTATAATTCCTGCTTTCCTGAGTATAGCTTCATCTTCTTCATCCCATTCCTGATTTTCAAGAGGACATGCTTTTGCCTTTTCTTCTTCCTGTTGTTTTAAGAGTTTATCTTTTATCTCAAAAATTATTTCAGATGATTTAGAAGCAGGCTGACTTGTTTCTTTTGTAGACTGTGACAATGTTTTTAACACAGCAGGTTGAGGAGAAGAAGGTCTAACCACTGATTTTCCTTTGTTTTTGATGTCTATTTTACCAACTGCTGTTTCTTCACTTGAAGTAGTATCAATTACAATAGTCTTTTGTTTGGAATCCAGTTTAGGGTTAAGTATCTTCTTCATGCTCCATCTCAATTTATTGGTTGGCCTAGTTTTAGGCCTCCAATATGAAGTTACAGCCTTCTTTTTCTTCTTATGAGGCTTAGTTGCTTTGATGTCTGAGGTGAGGAATTCTTCACAAGCTCCATGCCTGCCTTCTGGTTCATCAATGGGCTGTGACTGCTCTTCTTATAGTAGATATCCCTCATCATCTGAGAGGATGGTGAGTGGACTTCTTGGTTTAGTTTGAACTTCATCTTCAGGTATAGCAGCTTTTTCTTCAACAACAGTTTTAGTTTCTTCAGAATCTACTGCTGGTATTGTGGGCTATAGCAGCTGCTTTGGGTCTCCAAAGAGTGAATACTTGCCTTTACTACTTGCTGAAAATATTTTAGATTTAATCTCTTCTTCCATCTGCTCAGCTTTTTTCTCAGTTTTGACCTCAAGCTTAGGTTTATGACCTAGCTTCTTCATCATCACAGTTCCTTTATCAGTTTTCCTCTTTGGCTACTGTTCTTCCTTTTTTGACATGAATACCAGACCAAAACAGAAAAAATTCCCAAGTTGTGTGAAAGGAAAATCATGCCACCTTGGACCAAAATTTGCTGATAACTGTCAAACCAATCCCGCATTATGGGCAATGATGGCCATGATTTGTTTCTCGACTCAAAACCACCTGGAATCGTGCTAAAATTGAGGCTTACACATATCCAACAGCTCACCGTATGTGATTAATCATTCACAGATTAAAATCATGATAAAAACTTGCTTGAAAATCGAAAAATAAAAGGGCTGCGATATTCTTGAAGCACGCCCTTTGTAATTTTCTGCTCCAGTACTACAAGAATATCCTTGGTGCTATTTTTTTGCTCCTTTTCAGATTTTTGATATTTTGTATAAGGTTTTAAAAGTTTCTTGAGTGTAGGTATGCTCAAAATATGCCTTATGAGTCCACCATTTGATAAAATAACTTTTAAAAACCCTTAATCAAAAATCAACCTATGGTTAAAAATTCAAAATTTCTAAAGCAATCTCAAAATTTCAAATAAACACTAGACAAAACTTTCCAAAAGGAGGGAAAAATCAAAACTAAAGTAAATGAAAGCTTTGAAAGAAAATATAAATCAAACCAAAATTGGAGAAGTCAAACCAAAATTGAAGAAAACATTTACTGACTTAACATCTGGCTCCAGCTGCGGGATGAAGTCCTCCCTGCGAGGCTTCAAGAACCTGTAGACCAGTGCCTTCTGTCTTCTATCTACCTGTCTATAAACTTCCATTGGGCTATGGAGTCTTTATTCAATCTCACTCACACCGGTATGTACAACGATCAGTGAAAAATGCCCTCATAAACTGTAAAAGTGTTTGAGGAATCGTCCATTCACAGGGCTGGACAACTCCTCACCTTCCAGGGACTACAAGATAAAAGTATTGTTTTCTAAAACTTTTGATATCAGAAAAGGGCCAAACCAAATATTATCAAACTTACCATGTTTACCCTTTTGCTCCTTCCTTGCATCCCATCTTAGAACCATCTCACCTTCTGTGAAAGTATTTTCTTTAATGTTTCTGTCAAACCTGTTTTTTACCTTGGCTCTGTACAGCCCAGCTTCTTTGTCCACCTTCTCTCTATTTTGCTGTAACTCTATCATTTCAAAGATTCTCCTTTGCATATCATCTGGTTCCTCTTGAGAGATCTGGAGGAATTTCATTACTGGAATCCCCAACTGAATAGGGAACACTGCTTCTGTTCAATAAACCAACTGAAAAGGAGAAGTACCAATAGCCTGCTTCACTGTGATTCTATCTGCCCACAATGCATATTTCAGCATTGAATCCCAAGATTTTTTATTATGCTTCAGCAGTTTTTTGATGCTTTGAATGATATTCTTGTTAGATGATTCATCCTGACCATTTCCCTGAGGATAATAGGGAGTTGAGTGCTTCAGAATGATGCCATGTTTCTCACAGAAGGCTACCATTGCCTTGGATTTGAATGCCTTGGCATTGTCTGTTATTAATCTATATGGACAGCCAAACCTACTCAAGATATTGTCTTCTATGAACTCCATAATCACCTTATCTGTATAATTCCTTGTAGGAATGGCTTCCACCCATTTTGTGAAGAAATCTGTAGCAATCAAAATCCAATGATGATGTCATGAAGATGCTGGATTTATTTCTCCAATAAAATCCAGACCCCACTGCTGAAAAGGAGCATTGACTGCAATAGGCTTTAGAGGAAAAGATAATAATTTTTGTTTTCCTGCAAATTTCTGACAGGGTATGCAGGCTCTTACTTGCTGGTACACATCTGAAAACAAGGTGGGCCAATAGTATCCAGCTCTCAAAATTTTGTAAGCTGTTGTTTTCCAATATTTATGCCCTCCACAGGCTCCTTCATGAGACTCTGAAATCACCTCTCCTATTTCAGATTGATCTAATCACCTGAGTAAGATACCTCCTGGATCTTTCCAGAACAATTGATCCTCAACTAAATAGTACTTTGTAGCTTTAAGTTTTAAAGATCTGGCAGCCTTCTTGTCTAAATGATCAGGACATTGCAGAAATAACAGAAAATGAACAATATCAGCATACCAAAATGAAGATGAATAAAAATCCATGATCTTTTCTTTCTCCTGAAGTGCTTGGTCTTCTTCAGGCACTAATTCTTCAGCCATGACATGCAGTCCTAAAGCTTGACAATTTGAGTCAGCCAGCATCCTGGCCAAACCTTTTCCCTTGACAAGCTTAGTAGGTCTGATTTCCACATCGTACTCCATAATCTTTGCAATCCATTTTCCTCTCTTTCCTTCACTGTCGGGCTGTGTCAAGACATCCTTCACTGCAGCATTTGGAACAAATGAAACAACCTTTGAATGCAAGACATAAATTCTGAAAAAATTCAAAGCCTCTACCAGAGCATAAGCTTGTTTCTCCAGTATACTGCATTTCAGCTCAGAATCCCTGAGGGTTTTGCTGAAAAAGGCAATAGGTTGTTCCAAACCTTCCTTATTTTTCTGAAGTAAGACAGCTGCAATTGTATCTTTTGAAGCAAATGAAAAAGTAAGGAATTATTTAGTAAAATTAGGACTTACCAAGACTGGTGCTTCAGTAAGAGCTACCTTAATCTTCTCAAATGCAGCCTTTGCTTCAACAGTCCACCTGACTTCCTGATCTTTCTTCAACATGGTTGTGATTTGCTTGATAGTTTCAGCAAAATTTGGAATAAACCACCGCAGAAAATTTATCTTGCCAATGAATGACTGAACATCTTTCTTACTCCTAGGAAAACTAATCTTCAGTATTTCTTTGACTCTCTCAGGATCTATTCTGATGCCATCAGCAGACACCAGGTGACCAATTAGTCTACCTTCTTGCACAGCAAAATGTGACTTTTTGGGGTTAAGGGACAGACCAAATTTTCTGCATTTTTGAAAGGTTTGCCTCAAGTGTTTCAAGTGTTCATCATCAGATTTTGAGAATACAGTAATATCATCAAGATAGATAGCCACAAACTTATCTTTTTCCCCAACAAAGGCAATTTCCATTGCTCTCTGAAAGGTTGCTCTAGCATTCATCAAGCCAAAAGGCATCTTGTCATACATGAAGGTCCCCCAGGGGGTTATAAAGGCTATCTTTTCCTTGTCATCAGGGTGCATGGCAATTTGGTTATACCCTGAGAATCCATCCACCATAGATATCCTCTGAGCTCCAACCACCTGCTGTAATACCTGTTCAATCTTCGGAAGAGGATAGTTATCCTTTAATGAAGATCTGTTAAGATTGCTGAAGTCAACACACAGTCTTATCTCCCCATTCTTTTTTTTGATAGGTACAAGATTTGAAACCCAGGAAGAGTACCTGAGAGGTACTATTATCTTAGCATCCAACAACTTCTTTACTTCCTTTTCAATCACAGGAAACAAAGCTGGATTGATCCTTCTCAGTTTCTGTCGGAAAGGCTTGACATTGGGCTTCAAAGGGACCTTGTGCTGAATAATTGTTGTATCATAGGTTCTTAGCTCCTCATAAGACCAGGAAAACACATAAACATGTTCCTTCAGAAGCTTTATATATCTACTTCTTTGTTCAGCTGTCAGAGATTTAGAAATTTTTACCATTTTTGGGTGGTCTGCTGAACCAATATTGCAGTCAACTACATTGTCTTCTGAAGATTGCACTACTGGTTTTGAAGGTGTGTCATCTTTGGTAAAAATTCTTTCTAAAGGAACTAAGCCTTTAGAGATAAAGTTACTCTTCAACTCAATGATCTTATGACCTGCAATCTCACCTTCGGGAAACTCATTTTCAGCAAATACATTTTCAGCAGACTCATCTTCAGCAAACTTATTATCCTTCCCTTCTTCCTCATCCTCATCCTGATCAATTTGGGCATTAGTGAACTCATCTGTAAGCTCAAGAAATTTTTTGATTTCAATATCATCTTTAAATACCCTCCAATGCTTCACATTGTCAGGTACACATGGTCTGTACCTCACCTCTATGGGATACCTTAGCTGAGTAGTTTTAGGAATTCTGAAGTATGAGGCAGCCAAAGCTAAAGAGTTTGCAGTCTCATTATGATTTCTTGGAATATGAGTAATGTCGAATGCTATAAAATAATTGTCAAGCATATCCCATACCTCATTCCTATAGACCTTCAACAAATCCTGCTTTACTTGATAATTGTTCTTCACTTGTCGAACAACCAACTCGGAGTCGCCATATGCAGTAATTTGCTGAATGCCTAAGTCTTTAGAAGCTTTCAGTCCTAGTATCAGAGCTTCATACTCAGCAGTATTTTTAGTGGTAACAAACTCCAGCTTATACATGAGTTTCACCATCTCTCCTCCAGGATAAATGAGTAAGACTCCAGCTCTAGTACCCTCTTTAAATGAGGACCCATCAAAATACAATTCCCACAGCTGATCTTCTTCTTCTCTGCAATGTCTCATTGGTTTTTCTTTTTCAACTTATAAGAGGCCAACAGAATTATCTTCATCACTGAAATTCAACATGCAAGTCCCTAGATCTTTGTCAACAACATATAAGGGGTGATTAGTGGGGTTTTTGTCATCTGTGACTATGTAAGCAAACTGTAGCTCTCTGTATAGTATTCTAGTTTCTCCACCAAACACTGGAATGGTAGCATAAGAGAGATCCATCTGTAAGGTTCCTCCAACCTTCTTAGCCCATGACCTAGACAGAAGTAGACCAAACTTCGGGGTAATATCAGCCACCACAACATCCATTATTACACTTTTCATAGGTAACTGAGCAAGACTAACTACCATATCTTTTATTACTCCAAGACACTTAACTGCTCGGGAGTCAAAGGCATATAAGTCATGATAGGGCTTGGTAATACTCAGACCTAAGGCTTCCATAACAGCTTTGGGAATCAAATTGTGAGAGGCTCCTGAGTCTAATAGACAATTGTGAATCATTTGGTCATGGACAGTCAAGGTGAAATAAGAAGGAGGTGAAGCACTAGCTTCATTTTCAGTTTTTTCAGCTAGGGTTGATCCGATAAATATTTTTGCACTTTCTTCTTGCAAATTAACAGTATCTGAAATAGGCTGATTATTGGCTGAATTCATCACTTTCAGGACTGTCTGTTTATATGAGCGATTCTTTATTAATTCAGTCAAAGGAACAAGAATTTTCAGCTTCCCTAGTTCATTCTCCAAACTAAAACTTTGAGCAGATTTATTTACTTCTTCAATTTCAGCATTCTTCTTAGATTTTTCTATAGATTGTTTCTTCTGTATGACAGGATCAGGTACTTGTTTAGCAGGAACAAGTGCAGCAGGAACAGGTACAGGAGGAACAGGTGCAGCTGGAACTGGTGCTTCTTCTTTGGAATTTGGACCACTTGCTTTGGGCCTGACCTAAGATTGATAGTCTTCTGATGTTCATTCTGCTGAGCAGTAGCATTTATAGCAGTTTTCTCAAATTCCAAATCATCTTCAACTTCATACATGTTAGCATCATAATACTCAGCATTCAAAAAATATTCTTCAGTAACAAAACCTGTAGACAAACCATCTCCAAAGTGATTCATAACCTAATCAATCTCAGTCTCTTCAAAGAGCAGCTATCCATCAACCTCTTCTTCATCAGCTACATTATTTTGAAAAGGTGGAGGTACTCTCTGCTCCTCATTCTCTCTTATTTCTCGCTGGATGTCATTATTTCTGCGCTCTCTTGGTATAAATCTAGGAGCAAATTGCCTCCTGAACTGATTCTGGTTATTTGGGTTCCTTTTAGCTTCTGGAGCAGGTTTGGCAAAATTATTTTCAAGCTCTAACTTATTCAGTTTGGCAATAAGAATCTTGACTAGCTTAGCCATCTCATCTATCTTGGCTTCAGCAGACTGAGGTGCAGCACTTGTTGAAACAACCTCCTTCTTTCCCTTCCTTTCATACAGCTGTTGTGGTTTTTCTTTTTTAAGTCTGTTTGAAGCCAACAAATTAGACTCTACCTCCAATGTTGCATCTTGCATGTTCAGCAAAGTGGTAGCTCTCCTTTCTCTCAGCAATAAAGAGAATTCGTGATCAAATTCATTGGCATAGGTAAGCTTAGCTAATGTTTCAGTAGGTTTAATTTCTACTGGAATCCTACTATACATTTTGTTAAACCTTTTGGAAAAATCAGCCACAGTCTCATCCTTCTTTCTTCTGAGAGCTCCAAATTCAGTTATATAGTAAGTGTGGTCCTTTGTGTCTCCCCATTGCCTCAGGAAAAGGTCTTGGAGTTCTTCAATTATGGTGATTGAGTTGGAAGGAAATTCTCTGAACCACTTTCTTACATCCCCATCAAGGCTCTGAACAAATACCCCCATCCATACATCTTTGATTTCAATGTTCTGATTGTCTGCATAACTCAGGAAAGCCTCCCAATGTTCCTCAGTAGGGGTTTCCCCCTGCCCATTGAACCTAGGCATATACTTCTGATAATCTCCTCCAGGCAAAGCATGTAAAGGTTGGGGTAAAACTAATGGTGCATACCTTGCTGCAACCATCCTATCCATCATATCCATGGGTGGGTTTTGAGCTGCCATTTTGGACTGTGATTTTGAAGATGAGGAGGTTTGACTAGAACTTGCTAGGAAAGGGCTCTTTCCTACTTTCAGCTGGAAAAGGGGTATTTTACCAGGAGAAGCAGTCTTGGCTTTCAAAAAGGTTTCAGGATTGGTAAAAACTTGAAAAGTACTCTCAGGAATAGTAGTTTTTATCCAAGGTGAGATTTCAGCTGAATGTAATGAAACACCCAACTGTTCAGGATCACACAAGGCTGGTAAAGATTGGGACCTTCTGAGTTTTCTTGTTGTTTTTAAGATTTGTTTAGGGTTTGAAATCCCTGAATGCAATGATGAAATAGGTCTGCTCCGGGTTCCCACTCCTCTAGAAGCCAGTGTGTCAAAATTTGGTGAAAATAGCCTTCAAAGATACTGGTTTAAGTCCACCTCTCAAACCAGGAAAATTGATAAGTATCCCAGGGAAGATATGCTTCAGCTTCATCCCCGGCAACGGCGCCAAAGATGTTTGTGTCAGAAATTGTTTCTAAGGCTGGAGAAACAAGCTACCACACACTCAAATATAAAACTCAATAAAATCAAAGTTTAGGGTTTCTGCAATGTGTTTTTGGTTGTGAACTTTGAAAACAGTCAGGGAATACATTCATAAGTAAGGAAACTACTAAATCATAAGCAATAGACAGTGAAGATGCATGATATATCAAAAAAGATCCAACAGAAATAGTATTAAGATTCAAACATAAATGATAGGCATTACCAGAATAAAAACATAGACTAGTCAATGAATCTATCAATTTAAGCCACTAAACAGATGAAAATTGAAGCCAATACAAACAACTGAAGAATAAAAGTCATGTATATCTCATAGTTCCATCATGTTGATGTATATGTAACTTCAGAATGTATTCTTCTATGTATCTTATGTATTGTAACCCGATGTTTATTCCGGGATGTCTCTATTATGTATTTGAGTCATGTGGTCATGCCCCGACGGGAGGATTAATAATGTAAACAAGTCATATCAAGTCATTAGGTAAGTCCACATAGTTTCGGGGCACTTGATTTATTATACACTAATGAAGGTGTAGGATCGAGTAGTAATTATTAGGGTTGAGCCTACATGTGAAATGGAAACTTAAGTGAACGGACTAATATAAATAGAGAGTGTGTGTCTCTCTATTTATCACTTGTGACATACATCACTTGCTCTCTCAAGTGTGGCGCACCTTTGGAGAAGGAAATAATTTGGCTTGACAGAAGACAAAAGGCTACTGCTGTTTTGGGAGATCTCTTACTGTTTTGGTGTTGATTCTATCTTAGAGGAAGTTGCGGGGTTTTCTCCTTTATGGTTTCCCCAAGGAAAACTCTTTGTGTCTCTTGTCTCTTGTGATGTGCTCATGTTTTATTGCTATACTTGTTATTATCTCAGTGAAAAGATCCTAGGATCATAATTCTAGCTTAATAGTTGAAAAACTAACGCATCAACCACTGCATACAAGAGCTATGTACCTTACTCATAAACAAGTCTGAAAACCAACTGAGCTTGGAGACCTCCTGAAAGCTCCCAAAAATCGAACCATCAAAATGTCTTTCTAACTCCTCTAAAATAGTAATCTTCTACAAAATCAGTTAGTTCACTAATCCTAACTGTCTCCATCGACCTACTAAGGTAAAGTAAAATGTACATTTTTACAAAATTACAAAATTGCTAAAAATAGCAAATCATTAACAAAAATTGTTTATCAAACAGATACATTAATTAAAGCATAACTGATTCAAAGCTCCTTCGCTGCTTCAGCAAGTAGTGCTATACCATCTAGGTTTTGAGACCTCCTCTTTGCTCTTTTATGTTTCTTTTCCATATCAGCTATCTTTTTCTGAAGGTCTTCATTCTCCTGCTGTAAACTTTCAATTGTCTTCTCTAGCTTTGTAGAATACCTGTCAGTGGCTTTCTTCCTTTTTAGCACTTCTTTAGACACTTCTGATAGCTCTAGGAAATGATGATGGACATCTTGCAACTCCTCTATAAGCCCCCTGTTGACTTTAAATAAACTATCATTAGTCTCTTGTAATTGTTTTACCTGTTGCTTGTATTTCTAAACACTTTCCTGCAAGCTTTCATCATCAAAACTAGGGTTTTCCAGTACATTTGCATCCTACATTAAAAAATCTGAGAAATCAACAAGAATAATAGACTCTTCTATAATTCCTTCTTGCCTGAGTATAGCTTCATCTTCTTCATCCCATTCATGATTTTCAAGAGGACATGCTTTTGCCTTTTCTTCTTCCTGCTGTTTTAAGAGTTTATCTTTTATCTCAAAAATTATTTCAGATAATTTAGAGGCAGGCTGACTTGTTTCTTTTGCAGACTGTGACAATCTTTTTAACACAGCAAGTTGAGGAGAAGAAGGTCTAACCACTGATTTTCCTTTGTTTTTGATGTCTATTTTACCAACTGCTGTTTCTTAACTTGAAGTAGTATCAATTACAACAGTCTTTTGTTTGGAATCCAGTTTAGGGTTAAGTATCTTCTTCATACTCCATCTCAATTTATTGGTTGGCCTAGTTTTAGGCCTCCAATATGAAGTTACAGCCTTCTTTTTCTTCTTATGAGGCTTAGCTGCTTTGATGTCTGAGGTGAGGAATTATTCACAAGCTCCATGCCTGCCTTCTGGTTCATCAATGGGCTGTGACTGCTCTTCTTCTAGTAGATATCCCTCATCATCTGAGAGGATGGTGAGTGGAATTCTTGGTCTAGTTTGAACTTCATCTTCAGGTATAGCAGCTTTTTCTTCAACAACAATTTTAGTTTCTTCAGAATCTGCTGCTGGTACTGTGGGCTGTAGCAGCTGCTTTGGGTCTCCAAAGAGTGAATACTTGCCTTTACTACTTGCTGAAAATATTTTAGATTTAATCTCTTCTTCCATTTGCTCATCTTTTTTCTCAGTTTTGACCTCAAGCTTAGGTTTATGACCTAGCTTCTTCATCATCACAGTTCCTTTATCAGTTTTCCTCTTTGGCTGCTGTTCTTCCTTTTTGACATGAATACCAGACCAAAACAGAAAAAGTCCCAAGTTGTGTGAAAGACAAATCATGCCACCTTAGACCGAAATTTGCTGATAATTGTCAAACCAATCCCGCATTATGGGCAATGATGGCCATGATTTGTTTCTTGACTCAAAACCACCTGGAATCGTGCTAAAATTGAGGCTTACACGTATCCAATAGCTCACCGTATGTGATTAATCATTCACAGATTAAAATCATGATAAAAACTTGCTTGAAAATCGAAAACTAAAAGGGCCGCGATATTCTTGTAGCGCGCCCTTTGTAATTTTTTGCTCCAGCGCTACAAGAATATCCTTGGTGCTATTTTTTCGCTCCTTTTCAGCTTTTTGATATTTTGTATAAGGTTTTAAAAGTTGCTTGAGTGTAGGTATTCTCAAAATATGCCTTATGAGTCCACCATTTGATAAAATAACTTTTAAAAACCCTTAATCAAAAATCAACCTATGGTTAAAAATTCAAAATTTCTAAAGCAATCTCAAAATTTCAAATAAACACTAGACAAAATTTTCCAAAAGGAGGGAAAAATCAAAACTAAAGTAAATGAAAGCTTTGAAAGAAAATATAAATCAAGCCAAAATTGGAGAAGTCAAACCAAAATTGAAGAAAACATTTACTGACTTAACAGTTTCTATAGAGTAAACTGCATCTATGGTGGCGACGTATACTGGACTTGAGGTGGTGGCTGCACCACCTGCAACTGCGGTTGCTGCACCATGCGAGGATATTCACCTTTCATGAAATGTGAATCATATGCCTGCTCTTAAAGCAGATCATAAGCTCAACATTTCTTGTCCCCGTGCCCAACTAAGCAATAGAAGGTGCAGTATAAGCTTACTGGATTCGTAACCATTTTCTACATGTAGGGACATTATTCATGTTGATGTCCATATACTTGACATATGCGACACCATGGCACACCACTACAACTCAACGGCTTTAGTGCTCCTAAGAGTAGATAATTCCATAATGTAGTACAAGTATCTTTGGTGTGTCCATCCACATGACACTGAGTGCACCACAAGTCATAATGTTCATCTTTCTCCTTCTTGATATCCTGTAATTGAAGCGTCAAGTTCATCAACTGTGCCTGGATTTGGTTCATGCTGACAACAGTTTATCAAACAAGTGAATCCTCTAGCTTCATGGAGATTTCTAGAGCCTTGCTCTGTGTCGCGATATTTTGTTGCATCAATGGATGTCAGATATGAGGGACCAGCGCTGCAATGAACCATTCCTTTTGTTGGACATTGCTAATATCAAATATGACCCATGCCATCATCGTCTTAAACCTCTGATCAAAGTACCAAATCGTCTAATTAGGGAATTTTTTAATTTACGTCAGCTCCATAATATACTGCGCTTCAAATTTTGGTTTCTTGAATTCTTCAAGTAACCCTTTTCGAAAATCATCCAAATTCTTTGTCACTGTCCCTTGCGGGACCTGAATGAGTCTCATATACCAATCAAGCGCACGACCCTAGAGGGTGGTCGTTAATTGGAATTTCCTTACATCATCATCTCTAGTCTGTCTGGAAGTCTAGACTGCTTCACATAAGAACCAATACTATTTTGGGTCGTCAATGATGTTTCCATAGAACATAGGTAGCTCCATATCATCTCCTACCATCCTAAACCTTCTTCCTACAAATGTTGTTTTACTACTGGATGTTGTTTGATGAGTTGGACACATCAACGTAGATTGTGTATATTTTCCTGGTGGTGGAGTAGTGCATGGAGGTGTGGACACGTTGCTACTGGGGTTTTACATTCCTTCTACCCTAGGCATATCCTAGGTCTACTCATATTCTTCATCACTGTAGGGCCACTTTATCTTGTGTGTTTTTCCTTCATGGTCTTGCATCCTGATCATAGCAAGACCTTCCACTATCCTCTACCTCTTCTCTACTTAGAACCTTTCTCCTCCCATTATACAACCACTCTCTTCCTCAGCTGCCCTCACAGTCTCAACAAAACTCACACCCATCTACCCCTTATCTTTCCATTCATCGCCCCCCTTCTATAATGGTGTTCACAACCTCCGCACACCAGAGTTTTACTACTTGAGGTGCATCTTTAGTATGCCCTTTTCACAAACAAGCATCTCGATTGACAATTGGAGAGACAGTAAGAACCTACCTCGTGGTCCATTGAATAATTCTCGTTCTTCTTCATTGTAGGACTTGTTGGCATCAACCGTGAACTATGTGATGTATCCTTCCAGAATACTATCCAACCAAACTTCAACAGCCCGCGATGCCTTGTTGTTGATTTCTTGTAGTTCCTAAATTAGCTCAGGGGTCTAGGACATAGGCTCTTCTCCCTGGAAGTTGTGCTTCTTGTAGGTGAATCGTGACAACCAATCGTAGAGTATGATGGGAAACTCACAGAAAAACCATTGTGAATGTACCTTTCCAACCATGCATTTGTTGTCAAATTCAGGTTTTGGTTCTCGATTTCAGCGAACTCTCACAGTCTTAGGTCGAACCAATCTTGAATCTCTGGTTTCTTCAGATGCCACAACATATCCTCCTCTGAGTTGCAACGAGGTCCCGGCAATGGAACCATTTGTTGGCCAAAACCCACCAACAAATCCTCATCGACAAGGGTTCTCGCTCTGTCAACACCCAACTAGCACGATCTCCTTGAGCATTGGCCCAGACAGGTTCTACCCTGCCCAACAACACCCACAGAGAAGATGAAGTCTCACCCTAGATGTTTGAGGGAGAGCTGTTGGAACCAAGTTTCTGGAAGTAAGGAGGACGATCAGGGAATCAACAGTTTATCAGCATAATTATCAGATCTAACAGAGCCATTCATTAGGTATCGCAACATTCATCATCGATCTATTAGTATAAACACGGATCTAAACATATTACACTATTTACTTATTCATCGCAGTAGTATCATTTTATTCATTCATAAAGCATATCCATAAAACATCCATCATTGATATTGCAGCACATAAGGATAGAAAAGAGACATGAAAGACAAATTCAGAGCAGCATCCATCGTGTCATATTACTTCTGTGCAATATATCCAAAACATACAGTACTTCTCCACAACCATAGAATGATAAACCCACAAAATAACACAATATTCAGTCTCTCATGCATTCATTGATCAAAATATCTCTATATATGATGTCTCTTGCTTTACATTTGCAATTCTAACTCTATATATAGGCTTGCGCCATTACATTCAAGGTCCAATTCTAACTAAATCCTAACAAATTCTAACTAATTTAACCACTAAGGACCAATATTTCGAAGAAATGGTCAATGACTAAAAACATGACATAAAATATATAAAAAGTGGACTATTTTCCACCTGTCATGCTATCTTTTCCTTGCGCGGTGCCTCATGAGTATGCAAAGCATCCTATATGATGTGCAACTCACCTATCTCCAACCCCTTTCCAACAAGAACTATGACCAGAACTCACCTATCTGCATTTCTCTACAAGCTCTACCACTCCAATAGTGCATTCATTCGGCCTCATCTTATGCAACAAATTGCACGACAAGATCCTTACGGCGAACCGTACGCTGGAATCTTCGATAGGGGGAATCAATAATCCCCTACCCACATGGTGAATATTATACTTCTGCTTCATCTTCATATATCCCTTCCCTGGTACAAATACAGTGCGGGTTCATGTCCTTTCTTCAGGAGTCTTGTGATCGACATGATAAGCTCGACGTTGACCGGGTATGGTCGATTGAACCATAAGCACCTTCTGTGGAAATAGACCAGGAGTTGTTTCACATATGTATTGGCCTACAGGCTATGGCCAAAATGGGACATGAACAACAAGTCCATCAATCCAACCTGGTCGACGCCAGTAGCCAACTTCATTGGCTTGAGAACCTCAGGCCCAGTCGGCCTGGTATGAATCATGACCATGCAGTTCTTTCTTTCCAAACCCAGATATGGGAGAGTGTCAACATCCTCGAATCCCAACTTGGCAAGATTTGGAATTATGTCCATTAGCAGGCATACGTGCTCAGGGATTTGGGGTACTACTAAAAATGTGCATGCTTTCATGGGAAGCATCACTAGCTCCGCCTCGGTCCTCCTCGACTGGACATAGTGCAAGAAGCTTTCATCTTCCTCCTCAACTTTTGGGTCTCTACAGCATGGGGATTCCTCCTCCATCAACTCTTCCTTCTCCATGTCTTCCTCCATCAGTTCTTTCCTAGGGTAGTCCACAACATCCTTATCCTTATGTTTCCTTGTCATTCCTAGCCTGGACGACTCTCCAGGAACTCTCTCCCCAGCCTGTCTCGGCTCCATGGTAGGTTGTACAGGTGCAATTGGTGGGTTCTGAACAGTGTTCATCATAGGACCTGAACTAAGGGGTGGAACAGGGGCCAGAGCAGCTGCAGGAGCAGGCTTCTTTCTTGCTCGCACCATTGGGTTGAGTTCTGGTTCTTGTTCTGGTTTTTGTACTTGGGGCGATGCGATATATTCTTCAATTGGACACTCCAGATTTACAGTCAAGTCAGATAGCTCACTTACATAGGAGATCTCTTTAACCATGGGTGTCGACTCACTCTGTGAAAGGCTTCAGCTCTGTAAACTCTTGGCTCTGGTTTTCTCGTGCTCTGTCTATGTAAAATATTGTTTAATGGAGAACCCTTGTATTTATACTCACTTATGCATCCTATAATTGTCATACGATGGGAGGTCGAGGTCTAATCGATCACATAGGATTCTTGGCTGATGCATTTCTTCATTAACTTAACAACTTGAGTGCTACATTGTACTTGTTAGCACAGTTATGGAAGTTATGTCGAGGACAGCTAATGGGACCAAAAAGAACATCGTCATTCTCCTCATATCTTATCGAATTAATGATGCTTAGCTATCTTAACTGCCTCAATATTTTCCAGATATTTGCACTTTAATTTTGGCCAGCGTGTCATTTCTGCCTTTGCTAGAGCTATGTGCTTTTTCCTGCGCTATTAGCTGGTTCCACCACAGACATGCGACATAACAGTTTCTTCCTTTTCACTTTTTTTTCATGTATAGCACAATTTTAGACAGGGATGTTGTGACCATCATAGTATGGTTTCATGTGACTGCCATTCACCATCCTTGCAACATAAGTTCCATCTAGTCTCTAGATTTTTACTTCACCTGCATCGATGATGTGCGCGATCACATATGGCCCTAGCGAGTATGTCTTTAGCTTGCCTGGGTGTTTGAAAAATTTGTTTTCATACAACAACACAAGTCCTATGAATTGGAATGGCTTGACCTAAATATGGCGATCATGCCATGATTTCTGTCTCTTCTTCTCGATAGTCTGATGAAATCCTATGACAAATCGTTCCTCTTCCATTTAAACAAGCTCTGACAACCTCTGTTTGACAGCATCTCCATCAATCATCACTGTCAACGCAGAAATATGTAGGCTTGGAAAAGTATACTCCATTGGTACAACAAATTCCTATCCATATACCATTCTGAATGGGGTGTTCCCTGTCAGTCATTTGCAAGTTGTGTGATATGCCCATAGCACAACTGATCCCATTCATCTCGGTGCACATTGCATACCTTGGTCAATGCATTTTCCAGGATATTTTTAAAAGCTTTGATCGTTCCATTTGCTTTAGGATGATAGGGTGTCCTCTTCTTATGCTGGATCTGAAACTCTGCAATAAGCTCAGCAATAATTTTGTTAACAAAATGCGTACCTTGGTCATTGAGTATAATTTTCAAGCATCCAAATCTAGTCACCACATTTTCAAATAAAAAATTGTCCGCAGTCATAGTGGTTCCATATTTAACAGGAGCAGCTTCAACCCATATGGTTAAATAGTATGTCATAGTGATAATGTAGCGTGCACTAGTCCTTTTTCCTAGGGGACTGATCGAACCCACAAATGAACAACCCATTTTTCGAAGGCTCGTAGTGTGATCTATGATGCAAGTGGCATCTCGTCGCAGCGTGATGGTTTCTGTGTTCTCTAGAAGATATCACAACACTTGTAGAAGCTCTTAGTATCCATGTGTATGGTTAGCCACCATAATATCACTAGCAATATCTTGCGCACGATTTATTTTCCCGCATAGTGTCCACCTCAAACATGAGCATGTGCTTCACTCATCACCCAAGGTCGCTCATAATAAAAAACATAGCGGCGCAATATTTCATCTGCTCCCAACTTATAGAGGTGTCCAGCAAACAATGTGAAGCTTGCTGCTCCGATGACCAAGTATTTCTTCTGATTAGTGGAGAATCCTGGAATTCCATAGCCTGTACTTAGAAAGTGGATGATAGCATTAAATTCCTTGTTTTGATCTTCCATCATAGTGATCACAAATAGTTGCACGTCGGGCAGGTTATCTTCCAAGCTGGTTGGTTCTTCACCACTTTCTATCCTCGACATGTAGTCTATCCCAACATATAACCAACTAGGTTTAAAAATGACCTCAAAATCAAATTCTTGGAACAGGAGAATCCATCTACAGATATTCACCCCCAACACTGGCTTGTTGACTAGGTATTTCAGCGACGAATGATCAGTGTACATCTGGAAATGTCCACCCAACAAGTAGTGTCGAAACTTTTGAAGCGCATAGACCATAGCAAGGAATTCTCTTTCTATCATAGTGTAATTTTTCTCTATAGTTGACATTTTTCTGCTAGCAAACGAAATAGGGTGGTCAAGCAGACCCTCTCCTAGTTGTGTCAAAACTATGTCGAGCATGACAAACAACACATAGACATGAACATGGAATTTCTTTTTCCAGTTCAGGAACAAAATTATTGGTGGAGTTTCCATATTTTTCTTTAAATATTTGTCCAAGATTTCCTGGAAAGCTGGTGTCCATTGAAACGTTGCATCTTTCTTCAACAGTTTCTCCATAGGTGCAGTGGTCTCTGCATACCCTTTAATGAACTTCCTATAGTATCATGTATGCCATAGCATTGATCTGAGTTGCATGACTAATGTAGGTGGTGGGAGGTCAAGGATAATCGAAATTTTTTTTGGGTCAACCAAAATACCATAGTGACACACGATGTGACCCAACAACACACCAAATGGTGCGTAGAAGATACATTTATTGGAATTAAGCACGATCTTATACTAGAGACAGTGGGCCAGCATCATGTGTAGACTCTTAGTATGGTCTCTTACTAGAACAAACATAGTCCAATCATCAAAGTATACCTCAAGAAATTTATGTATAAAATATTTAAAATTAGAGACGACTATTCTAAAAAAAATAGCAGGTGCATTCTTGATTCCAAAGGGCATTACTGTATATTGGTAGCATCCTCATTCTATGATGAAATTCATTTTGTGGCGATCCTCCTTCATGATTTTGATTTGATGATAGCCAGAAAACCCTTCACTGAATGAATACATCTCTTTCCTTCTAATGCTTTCAAGCACTTCATATGTAAATGGTGTTGGGAATGGATCATGCAAGCATGCATCATTCAGCTTTCTCAGGTCAACATAGATCCTAACTTATCCTATTGTTTTCTTATCCTGGATCACTATAGGGTGATCCACTCTAACTCCTCAATAGGTTCAATGATTCCTGTGTTGATCATGTGATCTAATTCTTCTTTTACCTTCCCTTTATATCTTGGATTCAACCTATATGGGCTCTACTTACTGGGTTTAGCATCTGGTCGCAGGGGTATTTTCATCTCCCCTAGATCGCCTATTATCCCCTTCATCTCTGAAAAATTAGTACGGAATAGATCCCTATACTCATGCAGCAAGTATGTGATCTCCACGACTGTCTCTTCATCCCAATAATCTCCTATATTGGTGAAATTTGGGTTCTCTAGCGACCCAATGTTTACTTTCTTGATTTTCAGCAGCTATAGGAATTGGTCACTGGAAATTCCACTTCCTTCCACTTCGCACATGCCCTCTGATTTTGGTATATTTATGTTACTCATATCATCATCTGGGTTTCCAGCTAGATTGTAGAAATTCATCCAATGTTGAATGGTCAGACTGCATTGGTGAGCATTGGCCTCTTCGACAGGAATTTCAGAAAATATCTTCTCCTTTATTGTTTGAAGCACAACATCAACCGTAAGTTGTTCAACACCAAATTCAAATGTTTTCCTAAAATTATTAGTGAGCCCTTCCCAATATTGGGTTCCTTTTCGAAACTCCATAGATGCATACCATGTTCTAGGTGTCATTTCCAATGTATTAATGAAATGATGGACCCCTTCATGTTGCGGGTATTCTACAAATATGGTGTGACACTAATTTATGTGTTGTACAGGGATCAATAATCATTTGTATTTGCGACTCATAGTGGTGACTTCTTCACCGAATCTGACTTCCATTAACATTCTGTATTGTGGCCATTTTGTTATGAACTGTTTGTGTGTACCCCACCATCTAGCAGGTGTAGCCTTTAGTACATGGTATAACACATACAAGCACCACGACTTTGTTATAAGTCCTTCAAACTCAGTTAGGAAGGTTATAAGGTTAGGTAAACCCTCATAGGTGGGAAGCTCTCGTAGCTCATTCTCCACCCGTCACACAGATTTTGTAACTCTACCGGACCTTCTCATAGAGACCTCATGTAGCCTATTTTTCCAATTCTCCAACGCCTCCCCTGAGTCGAATGTGCAGGAAATAGCACTCTTCTAGCTCAAGTTTCCATCCATTGTCAAATTAATATAATCTTCTTGCATGGCAATGAAATTGTATTTTTGGTCGAGATAGTCACCCTGTATTAATCTGTCACAGTAATCTAGGGACTAAAACACGGTCTCATCAAAGATTAATAACAACAAGGCATGAAAATGGTGTAATTGTGCTACAAAATGAGTAGCCACTCTCTATATTTACACAAAGAATGAGTAATACAATACAATGATCATGCTGCAAGCATGAATGACAAAGCAATTCGAATTCCTAAGGAGGTCATTCAAATAGAATGAGTGAGTCTAGCTTAACTGAATGTAAGCCACAGTCAACACTCAAGTTAACCACTGATAAAAACCCTAATTGACTCAACTGAGCCCTAACTGAAGTCAAAGTGCAATAAATTATTGAGTCTAACTGAAAGTAGCTCAAACACATGTCACTAAAAGCTAACCAACAAGTGGTAGCGCATCAATGACTCCAACGAACCCCAATGAGGTTAACTGAAGTCTAACTGACCATCAGAAGTGGTTGGAGGTGCCCCTGTTGACTCAAGTTCATTAAATAATCAATTTAATGAAGGAAGGCACCTTCACTACTCTGTTTAACTGATTGTAACCATCAATTAGCAATATGGGGCATTAATGACACTCAGATCGCCCCCGGAGTGCTCCAGTTAGCCTCCCTGAATGTAGAAGAAGGCTAAGTTAGCCTCCTTGACTGATGGTAGGCATGGGTGTGATCTAGTTGATGTCATATAGCACTCCTCTTATGTCAATTAAGTCAATAAAACTTAGGATAGTGGTTTAACTAGGACAAATTGACCAAAATGAGTGTGTATGGTAGTAAATGTCTCCAACACCCCCCCTTAAGCTATACTTGGGAGGAGCAGAAAACATAAAATACATAAAAATGCTAGGGCCCTGGAAACTGAGGCCATATGTCACCCTGTACAATACTAAAAGTGAAACAATGCTCAAAAACAAACTAAGTGGGAAAAGAGGGAAAACCCAATGGGAAAAACCCCCCCTCAAGCTGAACACTGAAAGTAGTCTGATCACCCTAATGGACTCACCCCCAACAGTGAATGGAGGTAAGTGAACTTCTTTTCTAAAAATCTCTTAGTGAAGATGTCTGCAATCTGCTCATCAGTAAGGCAGTATTGCAGAATGATGGTCCTGTCATGCACTAGCTCTCTGATATAGTGCATGTGTATCTCTACATGCTTGGTCCTCTACTTGGTAACTAGATCTATGGATATCTTAATAGCACTTTGATTGTCACAAAAGAGGACAGTGGACAAAGTACTACTAAGATCAAACTTTGAAATAATTCCTTGCAACCAAACTGCTTGGATCCAAGCATTCGCCGCTCTTCGATACTCGGCCTCTGTTGAAGATAATGCTATGGCAGCCTACTTTTTTATAGAACAGCAAATGGGGCCACCACCAAACATGAATACATATCTATAAGTACACTTTTTATCAATAGAATCACCCACCCAATGGGAATCTATGTATCCAACCAGCTCTAGCTCGGAGTTTGCAGCATAGTGAATGTCGTAGGTCTTGGCTCCCTAAATATACTTGAGGATCCTCTTGGCTGCCTTCCAATGAATATCATGACACTTATACATGTATCTTGATACATAATTCATGGCATAACATCTATCAAGCTGATAATGTGCCAAGTACAACAAGCTACCAATAAGTTGTCAATAAATAGTGCAGTCCATGGGAGGTGTGCTTTTTCCTTCTTCAAGGCTGGTCCCTGAAAGGAAAGGGAATGGTGCAGGCCTACATTCAGCCATGTTAAACTTGAATAACAGGTTTGATATGTATTTGGAATGAGTGACCATTTTCCCATCAGAACTTTTCTCAATTTCGAGCCCCAAAAATTGTTTTAAGAGCCCCAAATTGCTCATTTCAAATGCATTATGGAGAGCAGTTTTGATGGCTGAAATAGAAGCAACTGTGATACTTGTGATCAGTAAGTCATCAACATATAAAACAATAATAATAAAATTACCATCATACTACTATATATACACATTTGGATCTGATCTACACCTTTGGAAGTTTTGCGAGAGAAGAAAGGCATCCATCCTGGAATACCACTCTCTTGGGGCTTGTTTTAACCCGTATAGTGTCTTCTTTAGCTTGAAAACCAAAAATGGATCAGATATGTAGCCCTTAGGTTGATTCATCTATATATCCTCATGAATATATCCATGCATAAATGCTGACTTAACATCCATATGATGCACTTCCCAGTGCTTAGATGCTGAAATTGCCAAAACTAGGAAGATGGAGTCCATTTTTGCAACCAATGCAAAAGTATCATGGTAGTCCACACCTTGGACCCGAGAGAAAAAAACTTCCACCAGCCTTGCCTTATATTTTTAGGTGCTTCCATGAAAAGCAACGTTGTTCCGAAACACCCACTTTCATTGAACCAATTTCCTTCTCGGAGGAAGAGAGACTAGCTCCCAAGTAGTGTTTTTCTGAAGAGAATTCATCTCTTCATCCATGGCAACTTGCCATCTCGGATACTTCCGAGCATGGTAGTAGGATTTTGGGTCTGAAATAATCATAAAATAACAAGTTTCAGACAGCAAATTATCAGGACAAGAGAGTGTAATACCTTCTCTTTGGAAACCAGACCGGGTTCTCCTTGGATAATCTGGATTTCCAATGTTATCTCCTGCAGAGGAGAGTGTCTGTTGGGCCCATATGGGAGATAATTATATACTTCAGATTTTGATTCATAATATTATTTTTTCTGTACACTGATATAAGAAATCATAGGATCCAAATCAGGGTCATCACCCCCAATTTCATCATCCAAATATTCAGTAAAATAGGAAGGAAATTCAACAGTTTTCTCCTTCACTAGTTCCACCTCCTGAAGAGGCTCATCAAACTTGACACTCCTTTCGATGAAGATCTGTTTTGTTTTGATATCCAGCAAATTTAAACCTTTTGATTCATTAGTATAACCAATAAACAGACATTCTATGCTTTGCGGTTGCAAAGCCCTTCTTTTATCAAGTGGAATTCGGGCCCATGCAGTGGACCCAATCACCTGCAGGTTCGACACATCCGGCTTGTGTCCGAAGTATGATTTGAAAGGGGTCTTCCCTTTCATGGATGAGTGTGGCACTTTTTTCTGAATTTATACTGTAGCATGCATCACTTCAGCCCAAAAATTTCCAGCCAACTTCTTTGATTCCAACATACAGGTGGTCATCTCCTTGAGAGACAAATTATTCCTTTCTGCTACACCGTTCTACTGGGGAGTGTAGGGAATTGAATGTTGGACCTGAATACCACTTTGGGAGAATATGTGTAGAAACTCATTATTGATATACTCCCCACCATTATCATATCTCAATATCTTGATCTTAAGCCCAGAGGCATTCTCAATCAAGGCCTTCAGTTCATTGAATTTTTCACATACTTCAGACTTCTTTTTTAGAAAGAAGACCCATGTGTACCTTGAAAAATCATCAATAAAATTCAGAAGATACCTTGATCCATTCATGGATGTGACAGGCATTGGACTATGGATATAATAATGTATCAGCCCCAAGATGCATGTAGCTCGGTTTGCCTTCCCCCGATCGAACTTGTGTTCACGGTGTTTTCCAACCACACAGCCCTTGCAAATTCCAGTGGTTGCCTTGATGACCAGGAGGCCTTCAACCATGGAGTTTTTCTGTAATTGATGCAAATATTTGAAATTTAAATGGCCAAACCTCTAATTCCACAGCCTACTAACTTCATTTCCATGAGTTAGCAGTGCGCTAGGCTTTGCATCCGCCACAAAGTGGGAAAACTCATAGGCTTTTGTATGATGGTTTGCAAGGCCTTTAGCAACAAGTTTCCCAGATGCAAGTTTCATTATCTCAAAATCATTTGGGCTGAAAGATACACTCTTATGCACTCATGTATGTGTCATCTGATAGACGCTAAGGAGATTTGATGCCAGAGACGGTATGCACAAAGCATTTGAAAAATATCCATTCTCAAGATCAACCGTACCTTGTCCTTCTGAAATGATGGTGGAGTCATCTCCAATGTGGATGGGGATGGAATTTCCAGTCTTTAGGGATGAGAAGGAGTCTCTTTCAGCCATCATGTGGCTTGAATATCCAGAATCAATCAAGAGTGCTTTGGACTTCGAAGTGCTTGCCATAAGGGCATGACCTCTTTCATGCTGTGGTTCCCGATCTTCCGGATCTCTCCTCCAAAATATTTTTGGAAGATTGATGTGATTTCTCTCAAGGAGAGAGGTAGCTTCATCAAGATTCTTCTTCATGTAGGCATGTTCAGGGTGGAAGCCCTTCCCGCAGTATGAACACTTGACTTTTTCCTTTCCATGATGCCCTTTTCCTTTGTTCTTCTTTGAGCTAGAAGACTCATCATGCTATTGGTTTTCAACTTTAGGCTTAGGAGCTTTGAATTTAGTTTTTGGGTTCTTCTGTTGCTTTCCTTTACCCTTCATATATTTGGGCCCTGAGACATGGAGGGCTTGATCACAAGAGGATCTGATGATCCCCATCTGGACAAGCTTATCATGTTTACTTGTTAGGGACTCAATGAAGGCATTGAATGTAGGCATCTTCCATCTAGGGGTTGTGAGATTCCTCGCATGGAATGTAGAGACAAAAATTGAATAATCAGCTCCAAGTTTGGAGAGTATGGTGAGGATGAGCTGATCATCCTCCTTCTCCACTTTGCATTGATTCAATAGTAAGACAATTTGCTTGAACTTTGTGAAAAAGTCATTCAAGGTCTCGAAATTGGAAGGCTAGAGAGACATCAATTCATTTCCAAGCTGGTAAACTCTCAAATCATCCTAATTTCCATACAGGGTTTCCAATTTATCCCAAATTTCCTTTGGAGTCTTCAATCCCGGAAGATGGAAAAGAAGATCCCGGGAAACAGAGAGGCACAAGAATTTGAATGCTTTGTCATTCTTGTTCAAGAATCTAGCTTTGTCTGTCACAGAAGCAGGCTCTTCTTCAGTGTCCATAGTGACCCTATAGAGTCCTCTAGCACATAGCTAGATCTCCATGTCTCCTTTCCATGAGTGGAAATTGAACGAAGTCAAAAGATCTACAAAAGAAGCCATCTGAATCTGCTGGAGCAAATGCTTTCACCTTTAAAAAAACTTGAAAATAACAACAAAAGGGGCACCGTAAGGTCAGACAACCTGCACATTTTAGGCTTTCATCACACCCAACATAGTCAATCAAGCAAGCTTAATCAACAATTTCCTTACTTGGGGTATTAAGTGGTAAGCCTTGGCTTCTGGTGCAGTGTTGGATTTTTGAGCAATTGCTCAATTTTCATGCAAGATCTGTCAAAAGCCTTGTTTTTGAGAAATCTGAGCTTCATCCCACCATGTTCTCTGATACCATATTAATCTATCATAGTAATATAGGGACTAAAACACAGTCTCATCAAAGATTAATAACAATAAGGCATGAAAATGGTGTAATTGTGCTACTAAATGAGTAGCCACTCTGTATATTCACACAAAGAATGAGTAATACAATACAATGATGATGTTGCAAGCATGAATGACAAAGAAATTTGAATTCCCAAGGAGGTCATTCGAATTGAATGAGTGAGTCTAGCTTAACTGAATGTAAGCCACAGTCAACACTCAAGTTAACCACTAATCAAAACCCTAATTGACTCAACTGAGCCATAACTGAAGTCAGAGTGCAATAAATGACTGAGTCTAACTGAAAGTAGCTCAAACACATGTCACTGCAAGCTAACCAACAAGAGGTAGTGCATCAATGACTCTAATGAACCTTGATGAGGTTAACTGAAGTGTAACTAACCATCAGAAGTGGTTGGAGGCGCCCCTATTGACTCCAATTCATTAAATAATCAATAAATAATAAATTTAATGAAGGAAGATGCCTTCACTACTCTTTTTAACTAATTGTAACCATCAGTTATCAATATGGGGCATTAATGACACTCAGATCACCCTTGGAGTGCTCTAGTTAGCCTCCACGAATGTAGGAGAAGGCTAAGTTAGCCTCTTTGACTGAAGGTAGGCGTGGGTGTGATCTAGTTGATGTCATCTAGTGCTCCTCTGATGTCAATTAAGTCAATAAAACTTAGGATAGTGGTTTAACTAGGCCAAATTGACCAAAATGAGTGTGTATGGTGGTAAATGTCTCCAACACCCTGTCCCTCATTATAGACAGGCTCGACATATCTCTATCCTTCCAATGGATCAATGGGAGACACTACCCTCATCTCATCATCCTCAAATGAGAGGATTCTTTTCTTGAAATTTATAATGGTCTGATTGTCTATGGCCCAATATATCCCCAGCAGCATGGGATATGGATCTGTGTCATCAACAATGTTAATGACTTCAAATTCTGTGAATGTGTGCAACCCTTTGATGTCGACAGGAACTTGACTCAATCTACCAATTGGGGGGACCTTCACTTGATTTGCAAGTCGCAGCTAGACAAGAGACCAATACAGGTGTGGCTTGGCCATACTTTCCCAAGTTTTTTGCGTCAAAATATTGACATCAGATCCCAAGTCTAAAATGATATAATCCAGGTCATGATCCCCTATCTACGTAGTCATTCTTAACTCACGTCCAGTTTTGAATTTCTTACTGACTTGGTTAACTTTCTTTTCAGGCTATGGCTCTACTAGTGTTTCTTCTATCAGTTCTTGTAGTTTTGTAATAGCATATTTGTCTTGAATTAATGCTAAGCAACTTTACAGAAACGACTTTATCTTACTAACATTTTATGGAGTCTTCTTTTGAAATATCTATTGAAATTGTTCAGGCATCTCCCTGACTTCTTCTGATTTCGACAGTTCTTTTGGATCCACAAAATCACGTTGCATGTCCATGAATACTTGCTTCTAATTTTGGACATTGAATGGCACCTTCTTCTACTTCGTGGGTCATACCTACGGCTGCATTTGTTCTTGTGGGGTTTCTTGATCAGATACGGTCACAGCACCTGCTCATGTTACAATAGCCACATTTGGATCTCTTGGTTCAGCAGCAATCATCTAAACGTTCAATTTCAGATTCTAGTTTGGGTTTGGATTCTGTGCAGTGTTAGGACTTGTGATGGTTCTATCCTACCACTTTGCAATCAACTAAGGACATTGCTCCAAATTATGGTGTTGTCCCTTATGGTGTTGTCAAGAGTTGGTATGCTCTACAATCCTTCTCTTCATGCCCTACTGACTTACAAAATTTACAAAAAAGTTTTGCAAGAGTGCTTACAATATTTTGCAAGTACAGATAGCCTTCGTCACGGTGTCCTCTAGTCTAGGACATGTGACACCAAGGTATTCCATGGGCACTTAACAGGTTTGGCACACCGAATGAGACGTAATTCATGAATTTCAAACAATTATCCTTGGTGTGTCCATCCGTTCTGTATTTTGTGCACCATAAATAATCATGGGCTTCCTTACCCTTTTTGATGTCCTACACTTGTATCATTAGATTATCCAACTGCGACTGAATCTGTACCATTCCTATGGAACCATCATCAATTGGCAAGGCCTCTAGCTTCATCGCTACATCTAGCACTTTTGTCTGTGACTCAATCTTTTGTTGCATCAATGGGCCTGGGATGTGTGGTAGTAGTGCAGCAATAAACCACTCCTTATTCTAAACATCTGACATTTGGAAGCTTACCTTGTCCATCAAAGTCTTAAATCATTGGTCAAAGTCCCATACTGACTCTTCCAATGCTTGTTTGATTTCCTTGATCTCAATGATACACTACGACTCAGATTTTGGTTTTCTGAACTCAGAGATCATTGCAGCTTTTATCTCTTTAAGGGTTTTCTATGGTACTCTTGGTGGCACTATGCATAAATTCATAAACCACTTGAGCATATGACCCCTTAGAGTCGTGATCATCTATGTGTTATTTAAGTCCACGTTCTGAACTAAGCGAACCATCCAAATAGCTTCACAGATGAACCAATGCTACTCTAGATCTTCTGCTCCATTACCATTGAATGTGGGTAACTGAATATCCTCCCCAACCATTGTGTTGGTGTTGGGGTTATCTGATGACTGATCTAATGGAGTTGTTTTCTCTTGCGCGCTAGTCGTAGTTCTAGAACTATCAGTATTAACAACTATTTTAGGAGATGAAGCTCTAGATATTACCTCTGATGATACCCTTGGTGTGATGTAGTTTCATCCTGACCTTGGTGTCTCAAAAAATTCTTCAAAGTCTTCGTCTCCTTCCAAAATCAGGCTATAGTCCCCCTCTTTGTCGTAACACCTTTCTTCTACCTACGACTGAAGTTCGTGATCACTCTCCTCGAACAGACTAGGAGCTCATCGACCTTCCTCTATCTTTCTTATCTTCCCTGATCTGAATCTCCTTCCACTCCTTAGGAATCTAGCTTGTAGTTCAGGTTCTATACTTCCTGGGAACATCTCAACTCACCATTTCCCATTTTCTTGATAGGTCTCCTACTACATAGCCTTCCTCCAGGGTATGCAACTCAACTACTCAACTGCAAGATACCCTTCTCATAAACGAGCACCTTAATCCATGTACTGATAGAAAACAAATATCTTCTTCGGGGTCCTTGGAAAAATTTTATTTCAACCTCACTATATGAGGTTATAGCCTCTACTGTAAACCCAATGATATATCCTTGCAAAATAATGTCAACCTAAAAATCAACAGCTCTAGAGATGGTTTTACTTTCACTAGTTACTTCATGCACCAACTGATCACTCCACTCGACCGCTTCTCTTCTATGGAAGTTTGTCTTCCTTCTTTCCAATCTTGACAACCACTCATGTAGTACAATGGGAAACTCTGTAAAGAAGATCTCATGAATATCTAAATATATGTATACGTCCACCTAGTTTTCTGTGCTCGACTGAGATCCTGCGCTTTCTCCTTCCACGAATGCTAGCCTCTTAGACTCCATCCAATCCTCTATGTTGTTCTTTGTCGGATGCCACAACATTTCCCTCAACTCAATTTGCTAATTGTCTCGGCAACAAAACCATTTTTTGGCCTCTTCCTCTTTCTTATCTTGACCCATGGTTCAACAACAACACAATACCAACAAGACACCATAAGACATCGGCCCAACAAAGCAATCTCAGTCAGCAACGCCCACGGGGCAACCACAGTCTCACCCGAGATATCTTAATGGGTAACTTCCAAAACCATGTTTTTGCAGTTGGCAAGGGATTATAGTCCCTTAGCGCACGTCCAAGGCACTCTACATAGACGACGGGATGGATTCCTTCACTTTGCGACAGTAGCACAATTATGTGCCATAGTCCACCCGCACGACATGACCTGGCGCAACCATGTGACACAGCTGATTCCTTATACTTGACAGACAGTCTCGATTTCTTAAACTTAACAACTGGCACAACCATGTGACACAGTTGATTCCTTATACTTGACAAACAGTCTCGATTTATAATATGCTAAGCATATTAACCATGAACTCATACACAACAGTCCAACAATACTTTTAAACAGTCATTCATTCATACTGCGACATACATTCAACAACAACTATAACTATAATAATGTCAGATAAGCAAACATTCACATAAACATTCACCATTCAACAACATTCATCCATATAACACAAGAAATAATGTGGAAACCCATCTGGGAAAAACTACCAAGGTGCTCTTCATCTGGAATGAGAAGTATAGGTAGCACTTTGAAACCTGTAACTTGAAAATTGTTATTAAGATATGTCTTTCTGACTCAATATTCTCATGCTCTCTAGTTTATTCTTTATCTACTCCTACTGATTTGCACACATCCTGGATCGACTCTTCTAGTTTACTAGCAGTCTGTGCACACAACTACAAGATCCATGGCTCAACAACTTTCTTCTTCTGCTCGACTCCTCTCTGAGTCGACTACTGAATATAATTTAATCTAATTTAATCTCGTCTAAACTCATCTAACCCTTATACAGAGCGATTTCCTTCTATTTATATCATTTAGAAGACCATGCAGGGTCAACTGAGTACTATTCAGTTATTACAGACTCAGGTAGCTACAAAATATCTTTGTTACATTAAATTTCATCCCATACCTAGCCGCGAAAGTCCTACACGCATTAACCACAACCTTAACTAGTCGCAAAAACAGCCTTCATCTCGTCTATACTAGTCATAACTAGCTATAAAATTGTCCTTCGATCTTATGCTGGTTCTTTCTTCTATAGTCTTCCTTGACTTCCTCCTGTCCATCATTAACTCTTCTACCTGCCTCTTCCACCGACTATGGTTGTGCTTTTCCTCATCGCACCAACCCTATCACAGCTTCCTTTGCTCTGTGCTTCCTTTCCTTCTTTATCCTTCCTTTCTCCATCGCGTGCATGTTTTATCTTTCTGCGCCGATTCATTTGCTTCCTTCTTGACCTGCTTTTCCCTTGTCGTGTGCGCACTTTTCCTTCTTTGCTTATGCGTCAGATTCTTCCTTGTGGACTTTTCCTTGGCCCAAAAGATCTCCTAAGGCGCAGAGTCCTAGATAAAAGGCTAGATCATGGAGTCATAATAAGTTTGGGGGGAATGCAATAAATGTGTGGAATCCTTATTTCCTAAAAATAATAACACTCTTGAACATGAAATAACCACGTAAGATAACCTACGCTAAAACTTGAATTAATTTAAATTCATTTTTACCCACTTTGGATGGGATTATGACTATATTAATATTTAATGAAAAAGGAGAATTAATTAATTAAAGGAAAATTAATATTAGAGATTATTGTTGGAGTGACACCTAATCCACGTGAATAATAAAGGATTAAATAATTTAAAAATATATATGAAATTTATAAAATATGTTAGCTCAGTAGAGATTATGAATAATAACTATTTTTTAATTAATTAAATGACTATTTTTTCATGGAGGGGGGGGGAGGTGTCACCACACTTAGAAGCTATAAATATATGGTACCCCCATGGGTTTAGGGAGGAACCAAGACAAGAGAGAAATGTTGTGGGAATGAATATGGATTAAATAGATAGTTACTTCTAAACTAGTTGATCATCCTGAGAGTGGTAACAGTAGGAATAGCATGAACCTCTTCATGATATTTCCTTGGATTCCTCACTATTTCGGAATCTTGGCACTATGTAAGAGCTCTTATAGCTTACAGGTTACAGGGATATAAGTTCTCCTTGGATATGTCTAGGAGGAAAATCAGTTGCTCTAGTTGAGTTGGAAAGTCGAACTACTGGAGTGAGAAATTCAACTTGGAATAAATCATCATTGTTAAGGTAAAATCTCATGTTTGTTATATTTAATTTTGGTAAATTGAGTTATTTATTTAAATAGAACTATTTGTAATTTTCTTGGAGAAATGATTCATGGGATATTATTGAGAGTTTATTATGATCTATTTTAGCTAATCTTATAGAAACCAAATAGAGTGTAGAGTATTCTTGGAAATTAATAACATGTGTAGTGTGGAAGTAATTTTTATGTAGAGTTTCCCTAATTCTCTATTGTATTCTATATTCTTTTTTTACATAGAAGAAGTTATAGGTTTCAAAAATAGTATGGGAAGGCTATGCTACTATGTTATTTAATTTATGCTTATTATAGAATTTCTAAATTTCTATTCTTGGTGTTATATGTGAAGTTTTGATAGAATTCCCATAGGCTTTGGGATGGTATTCTTCCTTGTATGGCTATTGGTTCTACCCTTCATGTCCTATGATTGATCAATTATGCATATAGACATTGTAGTTTTCAGGGTAGATGTGTTTTAGTAATTCGAGTTTTCCTATGATTATGTTACGATTTAGATCAACATCAGGGGGTCTACATGCCATTTGGACTTGAAACCCATTTTTATTTCAAATAAAAGGTTTTCCAAACCAAATACCAAAATTTTATCTATTTCATATAACACACCTTAGGGTATAGGAAGGGCTTTGTGCCTTGGGTTTGTTAATTGATAGTTAATGCATGATTCATGGTTAACTTGTAATAAAAGCTAGTGGATGAATCAAATTATGTGTGTAAATTGTTTGTTATTGGTTGGTTCAAATCACCCCAAAATGGAAATATAATTCATGATGGAAAACTATTTGATGAAATGTCTAAATGGTTGTAGCTTCATGTTTGAAAACTATTTGATGAATTTCCTCGATGGTTGTAGCTTCACGTTTAAAAACTACTTGTGAAAAATCCTCATTGGTTGTAGCTTCATGGAAACAAATTGCTTGTCAAAATGCCCCAATGGTTGTAGCTTTCCATGTTTGAATTTTTTTGTATAAATGCCTAAATGAATTTAATGAGTTTGTAATCAAAGTGTATGTCGAAAAATCTCAGCATGATTAGTTTGGTAATTCTAGTTATATTTGAATTATGAAATCTCCCTCTCCTATAGAAGTTGTATTTTCCTTTAAAGAATTAATGCATTAACATGTTACTTCGTGGACTATATTTCAATCAATTTTTTTGTTATTTATTATCTACCAATGGAAACTTGTTAACCATCACAAAAATGAATACCTGGGTGATTTAAATGTTTTTTTAATGCTCAAATTATGCTTCTATTGTCAGTAGTAATATTTTATCGTGGGATTATGACTTAATTTTCCACTTAAATAAATAATTGGTATATGCATGTTTAGATTTGGTCAATTGTCTATTTCACCTCTTAGGGATATGGCTACAAGCATAAATTATTAAGAATTTTTGATGGTTTGGTAATCATATTTCAATGTAGTTATTTTCCTTAATACCTATACCAAATAAGTTCTTGTTGTAGTTACATACTTCTTGACCTATAGATAGTTAAGTATATGTGCCATGAATAAATATGTAGAATGGGAAATTATATCCTTAGTGTCATATCTATGTGAGTGTTAATAGAAAAAATTGTCCACATAGCTCTCTATGGACCACACCATAATTATACATCATTATTCCCTCCATTTTGACCTTCACAATAAAATTCCACCCAAATTTGTCCAAAAAATCATTATTCTTGTTAAGTTTTTCATATGCTAGACTAGATTCAATAGTATTCAATTCAAAATCATGGTAGCAAATAAAGAATATCTTATAGAAACACAATCACAATATAGACACAACATTTATCCTGGTATATCCTCAAGGGGAAGAAAACCCAGGAAAAACTTCCTCTATATAAGATGTATAAAAGACAACCACAAAAACAGTTGTTCTCCTCCTTATGTTCAGTCTCTATCTCTCTCTCCTATGCTCTACACAAGTGAGTGAGTCTGTCTTCAAATAAGCACCGTATCTCCTATATTTATACTAATTGTCACTTGACTTTTTGCACTAGACAAGTCGACCCCAATAAACTATCTAGGTCGACTTTACCTAGGAATACTGAAAACAATATATTATATTGTTAATTGGGGTACTAAAGACCCAATAGAAGAGGATGCTTTACCTCATGACTCTATGATGACCAAATACAATAGTAACACCCCATCAGAGGAATAATAACATCTCCCTAGGGTTACATCAATAAAATACATTTAGAATATCCTTTGAAGTTACAATATTTCAAAACTCCCCCTTAACGAGAAGGCTATTCGACATCATCATAGATTATAGGAGAACAGAGAGGAAATTACAATAGTACATTGAGGAGATACATTTATACATCACAAGAAGTTTTTCACAATTAGTAACTCAAAACACTTACTCTTCATCTTCTGCATCACATGATCACTTGATCTGTTCTTTGCAGAAACGTATCAATCTTTCGATCCTTTGCAATAGCACTTCAATCTTCACGATGCTTTGTAGTAGCACTTCGATCTTCTTGATCCTTTGTATCATAAATTTGATCCTTTCAATCCTTTGCAACAGCACTTCGATCCTTTGCAGCAGCACTTCAATCCTTTCGATCCTTTGCAGCATCACTTCGATCTTCTTGATCCTTTTCAGTAGCACTTCTATCTTCTTGATCCTTTGCAGCAGCGATTCGATCCTTTTGCCACCATGCTACCTACAATACACATGATCTATTTGTGGGATGATCAATCCCTATCACCTTAGGACATAAGTCCAAGTACGATGCAGTCCTCCATCAGCATGATCCATGAAACCGATCAGCTAAATCATCTACAACTAAATGTAAATCTCGACCGCACCTAGTGTCAGTCTGTAGCCCATCCATACCACACAGGTTAGGACCACTCACAAGTGAGTGTTATACTACGTTTTCAGTGAGGAATCGTCATAGAGAATCCATACCACATAGGATAGGACCACTCCCAAGAAAGTGTTACTATATGGAATCTACATCTGAATTTAGCTATATTATCCACATAAGAGTATCATTTGCAAAGAAGATCTTGACTGCATACACAATGTCAATCTTGGCGTCCGTGAGGACTCATCATAGAGAATCCATACCACATAGGTTAGGACCACTCCCAAGCGAGTGTTAACTCTATGGAATATACATATGAATGTATTTATACTCTCCACATAAGAGTGTCATCTGTAGAGAAGATCTTGATTGCATACACAATGTCATTCTTGGCGTCCGTGAGGACTCATCATAGAGAATCTATACCACATAGGTTAGGACCACTCCCAAGAAAGTGTTAAGTCTATGGAATATACATATGAATGTAGCTATACTCTCCACATAAGAGTATCATCTACAGAGAAGATCTCGTCATTACTCCCCCTTTCCTGGGAAGTTTTCATATACTCAACCTGCTCCCCCTTTGACTGAGGAGGGTTCATGTCTCTGACCTGATCTTCCTTTTTCGAATATGGTCCATCATTTGTAGTCCCATCACTTATCCTCGTTGCGAGGAAAGTCCTTCCAAACTACACCAAGATTTTCGCAGAAATACTCAAACTTCATTCGAGAGAGAGGCTTGGTCTATATATTAGCAACTTTCTCATCGGTACCCACATACTGAAGCTTGACGGCTCCCCTTTGTACCATATCCCTTATATAGAAATATCAGATTTCTATATGCTTATATTTGTTGTGGAACAATGTATTTTCTGTCATCTTTATACAACTCTGGTTGTCACAAAAAACTACTATAGTGTCCACCTTTATGTTGAATATTCCTAACATCAGCTTTTGAAGCCATATCGCTTCACAACAAGCAAAGAAAGTTGCAATATACTTTGTTTCATTTGTGTTGAGAGAAACAATACACTATTTCTTATTAAACCATGAGATCATGGCAGATCCCAAACAATAACATCCACCTAATGTGCTTTTCCTATCTATGGTACTTCCTACCCAATCTGAATCCATATATCCATATTGTAGTCATGATATTTTCCATAGTATAGTCCCAAATAAATCATACCTTTTAGGTACCTCATCACATGCTTTACAGCTATTAAGTGAACCCGTCTAGGTTTAACTAGATACTGACTCAAGGTATTCATAACAAAGCATACATATGGCCTTGTGTTCATCAAATACATCAATGACCCAATAATCTATATATAGCAAGTCATGTCTACTAGCTCGGTGGTCTCATCAGACAACAACTTTAAGTTGGTGTCCATGGGTGTGGTCATGGCTTTACAATCCAACATATCAAATCTTTTCAATATTTCTACTGCATATTTTCCTCGATTCAAAAATATTCCTTCTGGGATTTTCCACACTTCCAACCCTAGGAAATAATGCATTAATCCAAAATATTTCATCTCGAATTCTTCAGCTGGCTTCTTCTTGCAATCCTTTATCTGTTTCTCATTTCCAGTCAGAAATAGATCATCCACATACAATAATAGTATGTCTATTTCATCATCCATAATCTTCATATAAATATTAGGATCATCTTTACTCTTGGTAAATCCCATGCTTGTCAAGAATATATCTATTCTACCATACCAAGCTCTGGGATCTTGTTTTAGTCAATATAGAGCCTTTTTCAACTTGCATACATGAGTTTCTTTGTCTTCGACTTCAAATCCTTATGGTTTCTCGATGTAAACCTCTTCCTCAATCACACCATTAAGGAAGGATGTCTTTACATCCATTTGGTGCAAGTCCCATTTCATCATGGAGGCAAGTGCCATGATATTTCTGATGGAAGTGTATGTTGCTACTAGAGAAAATTTCTCTTCATAATCGATTCCTTCTTTATGAGAGAATCCTCTAGCCACAAATATTGCTTTGTTCTTTTCAATACTTCCATTCGTAGTATGTTTTATGTTCTAGATCCATTTCGAAGAAACCACACTCTTGTTTTATGGTTTGGGAACTATATCCCAAACATCATTCTTCATGATCGACCAGTATTCGTCCATCATTGCTTCAACCGATTCTTTCTTCTGTGCAGCTTCCTCATAGCTGTTGGGTTCTTGGTCTACAATATAACACATAAAATATACATAGCTAGAACATGGCTTTGATCTCTTGTTGGTTCTTGTGGAATCTTTTGGTGCTCCATATCGTTCTACTTCTTGTATAATTTCTCTTACCCAAGCAGGTTTTCTCTTTTGAGAGATATTTATAGTAGGGGGTTCCTAAGGCTCTAGCATGTCACGGTCTTCTGATGCTACTATTTTAGGAGTCGGTTCAGCATCTGTCCTTATGGGAGGTACATCTTCTTCATGTATTTCTTCAAGATTACACCTTCTATATTTCTTAAGAGCTGCCTCTTCATAGAAGCTTACATCCATACTGATCTTGATATAATGGAATCCTAAAATGTATATCCTGAAGGATTTGGAGACTTCATAGTATCCTACAAATATTCCCTTCTTTCCAGAAGGATTCAATTTGTTTCTCTTCTCTTTTAGAATATGTACATATACTGGACAACCAAATGTCTTGAGATGGCTTACTTGAGGTTTCTTTCCAGTATACACCTCTTCAGGAGTCTTGAATTCAAGATCTCTGTGAGATAATCTATTTTGCACATATATGGCAATTCTTGCAGCCTCAACCCATAGGTGCATAAGGAGGTCTTGTTCATGAATCATGGTATTCATTGCTTCCATGATAGTTCTATTCTTTCTTTTTGTAACACCATTTGTTTGGGGATTATAGGGAGTGGTTAGTTCCCTCTTGATTCCTGCCTCCTTACAGAATGCTTCAAATTTCTTTGAAGTGTATTCTCCACCATTATCTAATCTCAGTGTCTTGATTCTCTTTTCTAACTGGTTCTCTATCAAGGCTTTGAATTTCTTGAATTTCTTGAACACTTCACCTTTATTCTTCAAAAAATGTATCCAAATCTTTCTTGAATAATCATCAATAAATGTGACATAGTATTCATATCCACTTAAGGAAATGGAGGGAATAGGACCACATACATCAGAATGGATTAGTTCCAACATACCTTTATTCTTTGTGTCACTTTTTAGAAAGGGATTCTTGATGTTCTTTCCCTGTGCACATCCCTTGTAGGTTCCCTCATGTTCAATCTTCAGATATGGTAACCCTGTTACCACCTTGCTTACATAGGGAAATTATTTGTAGTTGATGTGAGCAAGTATCCTATGCCACAATTCACTTGAGCTGGTAGTCTCATGGACAAGGGTTGTCTCTAGATGTTCTTTGATCTTGTACAGTCCTCCTTCTTCTTCTCCAATGACTATAGCATCTTCATGTGTCTTACCCTTGGACCACATGAGTACTTGTCCATCTATAAAAGAAACTCTATATATTTTCTTGTCTTGAGCTGAGATGGAGAGTAGGTTATTTTTCAAACCTGGTACATACAGTACTTCCTTCATCTTCATGGAGGTCCCAGAGTCAATCTTGTAGCTTGATTCACCAATAACTTTGATGGGATATTGATAGTCATCTCCCAATGATACTTTCTCGGAAGAGTTCTTCTCTTCAATATTTGACAGAGTTGTCATATTTCCTGTCATGTGATTATATGCACCACTATCAATAAGCCATGTATCTTCTCCAGGTGTTACAGATCCAGAGAGTGGAGAGAATAACACATATTCCTCTACATCTTCTCCTCTAGTTCTCTTTCGAGTTCTTTCTTCATTCTCATCTTCAGCTAGATGAGCATGATGTCTTTTGTTGTTGTTGTTCTTTAGTGATGGAAATTTTATAGCAATATGTCCTAACTTATGACAGTTGTAGCATTGATAACTTGAGTAACCCTTATTCTTCTTTCTTCTCTGGAATTTCTTCTTTGAAGGGTTATGATTACTCTTCTTGAATTTTGATTGATTTCTTTCCTTGGTATGGGTAGCTAGAGCCTGATCATCTTCTCTATTGGCTCCTCTAGCTTCTTCTTGTATGCAATCTTCCCATACTATGTCAAAAATCATACTTTCTTTTCTAGCACACAGAGTTTGGATGAGTGAGTCCTAAGTTCTAGTGAGGCCATTGAGAGCAGTCATAACAAATTCATCCTCATCAAGAGTATCTCCAATAGCACTTAACTTCTCTTTTGATCTGGGTGATCCTTATGAAGTAATCTTGAACAGATTCTCCTTTTCTCATCTTGGTTCCGTTCAATTGAGTTCTTAGATTCATCTTTCTATTGATGTTCTTTCCTTCATACATTCTGGAAATTTCATCATGCATTTTCTTAGGTGTCTTCTTGGATGACACTTGAGGGATCAAGTGATCCTTAATGGAATCAGAAATGATCCTCATTGCTTTGATTAGGTCTTGTTCATGCTTCTCCTTAGCTTTAGCTTCTTTAGGTTCTGTTATCTCATTCATGATGTACTTCTCAAGACCATTCTATTTTTTAATGAGGCCAATCCTATACTTACAAGCCAGGAATTTTTCTAGTACTTCCAATTTGTCCTCAAGCTTAGTGCCTGAGGCCATCTTGACCAGTAAGTCACTCAAAAATGAAAATTGTCAAAATAGGAGTTTTAAATTACCAGTAAATGCACTTGGAGGAGGTGATTTGGTTGTTCCAACTACTTTCTAGAGATCCCTAATCTTTAGTCCTCAAATCCTACTTGCAAAGTTGTAGCATTGCAACTTTTCTGGTTCTATTTTGTTGCAGTTTTTTTGGTTCACTACCAAACTAGGGTTTTTCTTTCCCGGATATCTAGCCACCCAAAAACTTCAATCTAGGGAACAATAGATATACTCTGGGAGGGCGCAACTTTCTATGCAAGCATATATTCAATCCAACTTTTGTAGAAACCCTAATTTATTTGAGAGAGAGAGGAGGGGGGATTTCACCTTGTGAAATCTACTCTAATCAGGTTAGATCTGATACCATGTTAAGTTTTTCATATGCTAGACTAGATTCAATAGTATTCAATTCAAAATTACAGCATCATATCAATAATCTTTGATAGAAACACAATCACAAGATAGACACAACATGTATCCTGGGAAACCCTCAAGGGGAAGAAAACCCAGTAAAAACTTCCTCTGTATAAGATGTATGAAAGACAACCCCGAAAACAATTGTTCACCTCCTTATGTTTAGTATCTCTCTCTCTCTCTCTCTCTCTCTCTCTCTCTCTCTCTCTCTCTCTCTCNTGAGTCTCTCTTCAAATAAGAACCACGGCTCCTCTATTTATATTAATTTTCAATTGACATTTTGCACTAGACAAGTCGGCCCCAATAAACTGTATGGGCCCACTTTACCTAGGAATACTCAAAATAGTATATTATATTATTAATTGGGGTACTAAATACCTGACACAAGAGGAGGCTTTACCTCATGACTCTATGATGACCAAATACAATAGTAACACCCCGTCAGAGGAATAATAACATCTCCCTAGGGTTACATCAATAAAATACATTTAGAATATCCTTTGAAGTTACAATATTTCAACAATTCCTTCTCTCATAAAGAGAGGGAATATGGGAATTTATTTCAACATAGCCCCATTCTCTCAAAAAAGGAAAAAAAAAAGAAAATTAGAATGGGTTATAAACCATGGAAAAATATCATACACTACATAAAACCGTGGACCAATACCATGGGAAACAAAATACTGGACCATCCTATAAATACATTATGAAGGTCTCCCCACAAATACTTTGTAGTCACTTTTAGTGACACTTTTGGTCATACCTCTTGACACTCTCACACCTTTGTCACTATTCATCTTCTAGCCACATATTTCCACATCACATTGTATGTTGAGTTTAATCCATAAAATCCTTGATTCCCTTCCCATTGACAACCCTTGTTGGATAAAATCAGAGAATCAGATCATGTAAGCCATTGGACCAATTCCTCAATGACTATAGTGGCCCATTTATAAAGGTATGAGTACTTTCACTTTTTTTGTTATTTAAAAAAAAATCTAAAAAATATAGTTTGTTTATTGGTTGTTTGTAAGTCAAGGTTGAATGCTTTCCCTTGCACCATGAAATCCACCTCTAGATCCCTTTGATCTAAGGTAGGTGCTTTTGCACATAGCTGGAGAGAAATATCCACTACATTTTTGGTGACCATACTGAGGATCTAGAGGTAGCACATACCTTGGATAAAAGGGATTTAGAGGTAGAGTTTATGGTGCAAGGGAAAGAATTCAACCTTGACTTACGAACAAACAATAAACAAACTATAATTTTTAGATTTTTTTTAATTAACAAAACAAGTGCAAATACTCATACCTATATAAATGGGACACTACAGTCATTTGAGTTGTTCAAATGGCTTCCACGAAATGGTTCTTCAATTTTCTCCAAAAAGGGTTGTCAATAGGAAGGGAATCAAGGATTTATTAAAGGGATTCTAGAAGTATGGGTGGAGTATTGCACTCCACTCTGTATGGAAGGCTATCTCTTCATAGTCCTCCTTGTGCATGTTGGGGACCATAGTGGGTGTCAAGGACCAAAAGGCCAAAGTGTTAGGAAACCATTCTAAACGTGTCATGAATGAGGCAGCCTAGTTTCCAGTCTCTTAGGGATATTTTACCCGAGCCCCTCTCAATAGTGGGATTATGTTTTCCTTTTGTTCTTCCATTTCGTAATTTTTTACTGTGGATTTCATCACCCAACAAAGGATACAATTTTTGAGGGGATTCCATCCTATAGCTCAGATATTGCTTGAACTTATACCCCATAGTTTAGTGTGTCATTTTCTTCATAGGTAGTGTTCCTTGTTGGATTTTTTGCCTCTTTTATTGTAGACTCACCTACTGTGACAAGTTTTCATAGTTTGGTTTTAGAGATTTCTTTTTGTCATGTGTGCCACCATTTATCAGCTCTCCTTCTACACACTCAACTGCATTTGGATTTTTTAGATTTTGTTTTCCACCCTTAAGCCTTCATTAATCATATAGCACACCATCACATCATCATTTCTCCCCCATGCTACTCCCATATAATTAGGGTTCATAGCCCTTAGTGCGGTTCCTTGAACTGCCATCACTAGATCAATATTCAGCATCATTCACCATCTTCAGAGTCATACACTGCATATGATTCAGATTCAGATTCCTATCAATTTGAGCCTACCTTGTTCACCGCCCCATTTATCCCCATGATTGGTGCACCTCCCAACCCCTTCCAAGGAGGTATTGTTGGTATTGCACTTGTGAACTCTCTAGTCTATCATATCGAATATCCCTTCTTCTAAACCTATAGATCATGGTCCTACTGGGCCCCTCGTCACCGCATACACTATTGTTGGTTTGCTACCCACTAGTAGTGGTCCCACTTCAGCCACCATGGTTCACACCATTCCTACATTCATGCATGGGTCTCCTGGCCCTTATACCACTATTTGATCTATTCAAACCATTAAAGTCACTACTTCTACTATTTGATTTATCCCTACCAACCCCCATTTTCCCCGGTAACTACAATCCCACTGTCCCCAACACCATTCTTTTCCTTTCCAAATCTAGTCTAGGTCCTATTATTCCATTCATGGATAGTATCAACCTTCCATATTTGTCTAGGTTAACAAATGACCCCATCCATCACAAATCGTTGTGGCTTCCCATGCCTACCAAAATCCCTTCAGACATCCTTACGTTTGAGGGTAAGGAGGGAGAAGACCCTCAGAACCATATCATGTTCTTCGACTTATGGTGTTCCTCCAACAACATAGTGGGAGATTCTATATGATTGTGGCTATTCCAACTCACACTCACTAGTGTTGCAGCTAAATGGTACATTGAGTTGCCTCATGCCATTTATCCATATTTTTCCTCTTTAGCCTATATTTTCCTCTAGTACTTCAAGCTACCCATATGTTATGATGAGCGAATGGAAATCATGTTATCTTGTAGAAATAACAATGCTACCCATATCAGAGATCACATCCATGATTGGCGTCATCGACGTAGCTTGTGTAAAATCCAGTTAGATGACAAGATCTTCCTTGATTGGTTTCTTAAAACCTTAATCCCCCTATTGCCAAGGATGTTTCATCTGAGTACCCATAAACCAAGGAAGAAGAAATAATCAAAGCACAATAGTTCAACCTTATTTATTCCCAATCGGGTTTCCTATACACCATCATCCTTGATGCTCATCTTGTTGGATCCTCATGATGAGATACATCGAGGGAATCCCATGCTGCTAATGAAGTCACTAGATCTATTACCCAGAAGCCCCACCTATACATGACATCTCCTTCAATTCCACCTCACTTCGATAACACCCGTAGTGCTTCCCATCCTAGCTATGCCCTAGACTTTTCACACACAACGACCAAGTCCAGAGCCACACCTTCATATGCTTCTCTCGCACATGTTCCTCATGTTCATGAACCAAATTTATTGGAACCTACTTGTAATGTCCAAACAATGGCTTTTGAATCCCCTCTAGTCACTCCCACCTACTACCCACCACCTGTGTAACCTACACCTACTCTGGCCCCAACTCCTCTTGTTCCTAAAGGAAAGGTCTACACTCAACAGAACCTCCCCAATAAACCCACCCCCAATAACCAACAAGGGCAGGGAAGTAGATAGAGAGGTAGGAGTTGGGGAAACAACCAACCTCAAAGGGGCAGTCAACAACCCAACCATCCTAACAATAAAAGAGCCAATTCCCCTCCACAGAACCCCCAGCGTTCACCTAGACCTCGGTATAACCCTAAGTTATGGAATAACCATTTGTGTAACATTTGTGACGTTTATGGTCACTATAGACACTAGTGCCCCCAATTACATCAACTCTTCCACCTATTACACGAAGTCAATAAACATGTAACCAATGTTGCCACTACGGCACAAACCCAACACCACAAGGTCCTACGCCTATGGTTCTACAGAACCCGTTACTGAATCAAAAAGTGGTTGCAACCCAAAAATTTGTACAACAAAGTACTGACACCACTTCTTTGACTCAACCCATTGATCTTGGTGTCCATCATCTTATGATGTTGTCATCTGACGTCAACTTACAAAATCAATGCAACCAATTTGGTTCCACCATAGAAACCATTAATCCCTCCATGAAATCTACTTCCAATGCTCTCAATATGTCCTTACATTTGTCAATACCTGCCATGCAAGGATGGGAGTGCAAACAACTCAACTACTAGAGTCGCTCTCAATTACAGTATCATTATTGACTTGGCCCAATATCCCTTTTTCATTTCCTCTCTGGAAGTCCTAAGAACTTTTCCTCTACAATGCAAAGCCTTGTTATTTTGTTTAGGTGTTTTCAACCCCTCTGAGTTCAGGTTGATCACTTTCGACTTGGTTCAAGGAAAACCTCAGATTCCTTCATCCATATCCTTCCATGTTCTTGTCACCGTTGGGAATTTGATCATTCATTGATGTATCATCGATGAGGGTTCATCCACTTGCATTATGTCAACCTTTGTTTGGTAGAAGTTAGGATCCCTGACACTTCAACTCTCAACCATATCCCTTCACGCTTACAATAGCCACACTTCCCAACCACAAGTTCTTGTCACGAATTTCCCCATTGAGTTGGCAGGTAAAACTGTGTTGATCGACATTGAGGTTGTGAATGCCCAACTAGATTTAAAATTTCTCCTTGGACATAGTTACATGTACATGATGCGGTCCATTGCTTCAATGGCCTTTTGACTCATGAATTTCCCCCATGATGGGAATATTGTGACTATTGGGCAGTTGATGTACTATGGCCCCAAAGGACCATCCACTCTAGAGCATGTCCTCCCTTCCATCGAATCCACGATTAATAGTGCATCCATCCCGTCAATGTCTGTCATTGGTCCAGGCCTATTTACTGGTGCCCCTTTGACTGACATATTTTTTTCCATACCACCTCCTCCCTCTATGGATGAAACATTGGATTTGTGCACCATCATATACAGTAAACTTCTAACCTCATCGTAGCCTCATCCGCATCCCCAACAACAGACTGCACCCACCGCTAATATTTATCTAGGGAATTATTGGGGTTTGTTGGATGATCAAGTCGATAAGTCGACTTGAATGATAGCCAACTTAGTTGATCAGCCGACTAAGTCAGTCGGCCGACTAAACTAGAGATTAGGTCAGCCACCTAAGGTCGTGTCGGTTCACCGAACCGACAGGTAGTTATTTTGTAACTGTTTTGTAATCATATATATTAGGATGTTGAGCTAGATGAGAACTTGGTTCAGTTCTATGTGTTCTATGGACCCATTCATGTAATATAATCTATTAATTCACCTACTTGTTCTTATCTCTTGTCTCTATTATGTATGTATGTTTTGGTATGTATTATTGGTAACATTATGTGATCTGTGAGATTACAACATTGATTCTGTTGCCTGTAGTACATGTCTGAGATGTATGCAAATAGATGATATTAGAACAGGAGATTAAGGACTGGTGGGAACGTAAAGTTGCAAACTATTTGCATAATTATGCATGAAGGAATAGATTAACAACCGCACAAGCAAAAGCAAGATTCTTTACAGAAACACATGAGAATTTTGTAGAATCAGTGCCCCAACTTTTGAAGAAACTCCTGGATGAAAAATTTGGACAGGACTAAAGACCAACAGTTGCTGGAAAAACTAATCCAAGGAGGAAGAACAAACTTGTCAGATTGGTTCGAAAAAATCGCCGATGACTTATGTGAGGATCAAGCAGTAGAAGATAGAACTTCGGTGGAAATCGTCAAGGAGAAATTTTACACAGACCTCACCGAGCAATTTCTGTGTTCCTTTTCAACCTTACTGTTTAAATTCTTGATCAAGAAGAGAGTAGGTCATATTGGTGAAGCTCATCCATCACTTCACGGACCGCCCTCAAACTCTAACTGGGCGAAAAATCAAAAGAGGTTGGAAAAATTCATTGCAGAAAGGGACTGGGAATACTTCCTAAGCAAGTAGACCGAATTATCTGGGATTTCTAAAAGCATCAGGTAGTCTATGGGGGGGTAGCTGGTCATATGTTGAGATAATGTGGAGTGGATTCTAGTTGACTAGAAGCAGATAACATTCACCAATAATGATAAGTCGACCAAAAGGGAAATCAAGAAAATAGTATCACACAACGGTATGTCGGACATTCAGAAAATAGAGAGGGAAGAGAGACAACAAAGGAGGGAAGCAAGAAGAGAAAGAGCCTTAGCGCTGCACAGAGGAAGGAGTCCTAGGGAAACCAACCAGGAAAGAAATATGCCAGAATCGGGTCATGACCAACAAGAAGAAGGCGTCGAAGAAGAGGCGTCCCCTATGGAGGAAGAATTGTGGATAGAGTAGCGAAAAGCTCTCTAATTAAGAGCTCCCTAAGAAGGAACAACTCTCTATTCATTGAATCTGAGTACCCAAATACAAACTATTGTCGAAGAGGACCTCCGACTAGTAGCTAGTGACTTTGGTATATGGAGTCGACTAGACGATGAGACATACACTAGAAGACACCTCATTATTTGTCGACCAGAAGAAGGAAATTGGGTTACCTTTCAAGTGATACCCTCCAACTGAAGTATCCACTTACTTCTACTGACACATGAAGGAGCACCCCCCCTGACAAATACAGCTTTGGAAGACACAAAACATTCATAACTGTGGACAAATAGTTGCAGTTTCCCATCAACAGAACAAGTCAACATCAACCGACTACTGGTCGAAAACGAAATGACAAAAAAAACCAATGGAGACACAAGTTCCATTAACGATAGCTCTATAGAGATGAATAAACCAATAACCCCACTACCCCCACCAACCCCACCCCCACCTCCACCACCGCCGCCTCTTGAAAGCAACGACAATGATTCCAACATGGGTCACGAGTCAGCACACATTCCTCTATATGAGGGGGATGAGTACCCTAGATGACACTGGTTCATCTACGAGCCGACTTGGGAGGCTAACCAAGTTACGGATGAAGACAGACAGATGGCACAGTTCGTAGGTGCCTAAAGAAAAAGGGCATTAACTTGGTATATGAATTTTTCTAAAAGACAACCTAGAGCAACCAAAGCTGAGATCAAAGCACAATTTCTATCATTTTTCAAAACTCCAAATGCAAAACATCTGGCAGCGAAAAAACTAAAAGCAACATCACAGAAGCCAGGAGAAACTATCTGTGACTATGATAAGCGATGGAAAGACCTTCTTAGCTAGTTGGACTATCTTATAGATGAACAATTACTAATCCAGTGGTTTCTTGCAGGTTTATCTCAGAAATTCTGCCGACACATAAGTCTGGAAACATTCAAGTCTTACGAAGATGCGCTTACAAAATCTCTCCAAGTGGAAATGGATGAGAACATACCAACATACTCCATTGATCACAGATTAGAAGAATAGCTTTAGAGTGTACATAAGTCTTTAAAGGAGTTAAACCTCAAAAATCAGGATATCTAGTGCACAAAGTGCTCGACGGTCGAACATTCCAAAGACAATTGTCGATAAGAGTACAGCCAACAGGACATTTGATTCATGCAGATGAAATGTTTTTGCGACATTTTCCAGGAGCATGGAGACCACTCAACAAAATATTTCCCATTCAACATGAAGAATAGCAAGGCATCCTAGTGTGCAATCTGTGAAACTAAAAATCATAACACATCCGACTGCCATTTAAACCTGAAGAACCAACAAAATTACCATGCAATCTACCAAACCACTGCAATTGCACAAAATAATGAGCAAAACAACTTACGAAATGATCAAAACAGTCAGAGATATGAAGGTCAAAGATACGAGCGCCAGTATTACAATCAACGTGGAGGCTACGGAGGACGAGGTCGATTCACTGATAATCGAGACAACCAACCACGTCGACCCATCCAATGCTTTACATGTTATAAGGAGGGACATCGCTATGCAGACTATCCATACAAAGACAGAACTGACCTCAAATTTTGTACTCATTGTGGAGTAGGGGATCACTCACTAGAGGATTTCCCTACCATGTTGGAAAAAATAAATACAAAGAAAAATGTTAATGTCTTGTCGTGTGTGCAAAACAATGATGTAATAAACACAAAAAAATTGCATATTGTAACCCGACAAGGGATAAAAACAAGAAGTGATAACCCAAGAATCAGCAAAATAAAAGAGAAAAATGTCTACCCTGATCCACTTAAAGAAAAACAAACATACAAAGAAGCAACCAATGTATTCAAAGAATTTGCATGACAGGAACAAGCTAATGACAATCGACATAACACAATAAGTGAATTAATACAGCTCATACAAAAAGACAACTCAGTATATCAGTTCATCGACTTACTATATGAAATAAAACATAACAACTTTGAAAAACAAACAAAGAATATATGAAGCTTAAATCAAAAAGATAAAGGTGACGCCGACCCACTTGTCTACTTAGAAATCAAAGGATACCATGTCCGACAAGTAGTGCTCGACTTTAGATCACAAGTAAACATCATGACTCATGACACTTGGGAACAAATGGGCAAACCTCGACTATATGAGTCAGGCATATACCTGAAACTAGCCGACTAGGGCCTAATTGAACCTATTGGAATCTGGAAAAACGTTGACACAACTATAAAAGGAATTTTGAAGAAAGTTGACTTTGAAATCATTGACCCTAAGGAAGGATCCAGTTCCTTCCCAGCATTAGTAGGTCGACCTTGGGGTAGAAAGATGAAAGCATCGATATCCTTGGACAAAGAGAGAATCAAATTAAAAGGATATGGACAAAAGGTCATTGTACCTATTCATCCATCTCAAGGAGAACCTTGGACTGAACCTATCGATGAAGAAGTCGACATTCGACAACTCTACCAGATTCAAAACAATGCAGATTATACAGAACCTAATATCTATGCAGAACTTCATTTAAGCAACCAAGACTCAGTTGGTTATAATTCAAACGTAGAATTATATGATTGGGAGATTGAGAACTATGAAACACAAGCAAGACGATGTTGGGCTATTCAAAAAGTGCAGAAAATTCCCACCCAACAGTGCTTCATAGCGTCCATTGTCCCAAAAATATTTGAGAATAAAATTAGGGAATACGCTACCTTACAACCTACCAATCTAAATACTACACAAATACCAAGATACAAGGAAAGAGAATCACTAGTCGTGCATGTAGAACAAGTTTCCAAAAATATTGGTGACCATGGCTGACTTCAAAGCCTAGTAGAAACTTTTACAGGCCAAGCTGCTTGATTGTCGGATACCCATCAAACAATACTGCAGACCTGGACAACAGCTTCGACTTACTTTGTCAAAAGGTTTGGAGGAAAGATTTTAACCAAACAGGCTCAGATACCTATATTCACTCAAGGATAGAACCCAGAAGATCATATTAAGACATGTGAAAAAGAATGGAGAAAACTTGGATACAAGGATGAATGAGCATGGCCACACCTGTTCCCATCAACCCTCGCCAACTTACCAAACAAATGGTATAAAATGGAAGAAGATAGAGGTGAAAAATTCCTATGGCATGAACTAAGAGAAAATTTCATTAAAGATTTCAACTTTATACCACAAAATGAAAACTTGGTCAAAACAGCAAAACAGATTAAAGAATTTATACAGCCGACCGAAAACAAACCCTTCAACGATAACCGACAAACAATGAAATCGAACAATATACAAACCAGGACAAAACCACAGTCAACAAGACTATAGTTAGAAAATGAAAATACAGAAGGGAAGAGATTTAGATGGAAATCAAACCATGTCGAAACGACCAAACCTATTTGTACAATCCTTAAAGTGGAAACAACCGCCAAACTGGATACTGACAGAATGACTGCAGCTAAATTCCCTACTACATTCTCACAGTTTAAGGAAGAAATTCGACCAATCAATGAAGCCAAAGCACCAGAATGGCTAGATGCTAAAGTCAAAACTAGAGAATTCGACATCTCAAACGATGATCAACCAAAAATGGCAAAGATTGGTGACTACTGGAGTGAACTGTAGACCACATAGATAATGAACTTATTAAAAGAGTTTCAAGATGTATTTGCTAGAGATTATAAATACCTCAAAGGCTTAGTCCACAAAATGGGAGAAATGAAGATTGATACTAAACCTGATGTTTGACCTGTGAAGAAAAGGCCATATAAGCTAGCTCACAAATACAAAGAGATAGTCAAAAAGGAAATTGATAACATGCTTGCAGTAAGCATCATCTACCCTATTGACCAATCAGAATGGGCAAGTCTAATGGTTGTACATCCTAAGAAACATGATCCGACCAAACTAAGAATTTGTGTCGACTTCAAAGAGCTAAATAAAGTGACATTGACAGACCCATTTCCAACTCCTTATACAGATGAAATCTTAAATGAGGTTGCAGGACATGAATGCTACTCATTTACAGATGGATTCTCAGGTTACAACCAAGTGGCAATAGCTAAAGAAGACCAGAAGAAGACAACCTTTGTATGTGAATTTGGCTCATTTGCTTACAAGGTTATCCCTTTTGGATTAAAAAATGCACCTGCAGTATTTTCTAGAATTGTTGTCAAAACATTTCAAGAATATATTTACAAAACCATGGCAGTATACTTTGATGATTGGACAATATACTCCATGTCAAAGGATCATTGCAAATGGCTCAAGCTTATGTTGGAGAGATGTCGACAAATTCAACTATCCCTAAACATCAAGAAATGCATATTTGTGACCCCCATAGGGATATTATTAGGGCACATTGTCTGTAAGGAAGGTATTAAGGTCGACTTTGCAAAAATCAAAATTATCCTCGACCTAAAACCCCCAGTAAACCTAAAACAAGTCAGGGTGTTACTTGGCCACATAGGCTATTACAAAAAATTCATAAGATATTATTCAGATATGGCCTATCCACTTGAACAACTATTAAGGGAAGATAAAGAGTTCAACTAGATAGAGGAGTGCCACATATCATTTGAAAAATTAAAAAGAAAACTAGTCGAAGCACCAATCCTAAGGTTTCCAAATTGGTCGATCAAATTCCATGTTCATATTGATGCATCACGCCTAGCAATAGGAGCAATCTTAACTCAACCAGGAGATGATGGAATGGATTATCCTATAGTTTACAGTAGTAGAAAATTAAACAAAGCTGAGAGAAACTATTTGACAACAGAATCAGAAGCATTAGGAATGGTCTTTGCATTACAAAAATATCGACATTATCTTCTAGCTAACCCTTTTATATTCTATACAGACCATCAGGCACTTAAATATCTCGTCAATAAACCACTACATCATGGAAGGATTTGTCAATGGCTACTATTATTCCAAGAATTCAAGTTCGAAGTTGTTGTTAGACCAGGCAAGTTAAATGTCGTTCCAAACCATTAATCCTGAATCGACACAGGAGAAGAGCTGACAGGAGTCGAAGATGACTTACCTGATGCACATCTATTTTGTATAGAAGTAGTCCCAGCAGAAATAGAATAAATAGCCTAGTTCTTAGAATATGGACATGCACCAGAAGGAATGAGTACAAAGAAGAAGCAGATATTATCCATGAAGACTGCACCATATAGTCTTATAAATGGATTCTTATACAAAATGGGATTAGATGACATCCTCAAAAGGTGTGTACTAGAACATGAATGAGAAAACATTATGCATGAAGCACATTATGGACCTACAGGAGGACATTTCCAAGCATACACAACTGCAAATAAAATCCAACAGTCAGGTTTATGGTGGCCGACACTTCACAGAGATTGCAAAAAAAGTTTCAGTCAATGTGACAAATGTCAACAACTAGGTCGACCCCTGCCTAGTACAGAAATGCTTTTGATATCAGTAAACCCAAGTTTGACATTTGAAATCTGGGCCATAGACTTCATAGGACCATTTCCTATACCAGCAAAAAGGACAGGTGCAAGGTACATCATAACTATAGTCGAATATGTAACTAAATGGGAAGAGGTCGAACCAGTAGACACATGTTCTAGTGAGATAGCTGCTAAGTTTATCTATGAGAATATCATCACTATATTTGGATGTCCACTAACCTTAATTAGTGACCAGGGAACACACTTCATCAATAGAACTATCAAAACCCTAACCGACCAGTTCTAAATCGATCATCGTCGGAGTACAGCATACCATCCTCAGTCGAATGGAGCAATTGAATCATTTAATAAAACATTAACAAGAGGACTAACCAAAATATGTAATGTTGATAAGGACGATTGGGACGATAAATTACCTGCAGTATTATGGCCATACAGAATAGCATACAAATGTTCGACTGACCAAGGAAGCAATAGTTCCACTACACTTCTAACAACAGTCACCTATCATCGCAAAGATCCTACATGTCGATGTCGAACAAGGAAGAAAGTACCGACTATTGCTACTAAGCAAACTCAAAGAAAACTGGCTAATGGCAATACAACATCAAGAAATCCAGAAACAACAACAGAAAGCATGGCACGATAGAATCATCAAGAATAAAAACTTTTCAATAGGAGACCTTGCTTTACTATACAATAGTCGAGTAAAAGGTAAACCTAAAAATCTCCATACATAATGGATGGGACCCTACGTTGTCGAAGAGATAAATACCAAAGGATCAGTCTAACTAAGGACGTTACAAGGCATAGTATTTTGGAAACTCGTTAATGGAGCCCAACTAAAATGCTATAGAAACTAGAAATAAACATGGTGAAAAAAAAATCATATAACGACCATAACGGTTAACCCAAAAGCTATAAAAACCTAAAAAGCAAAAAAGCAAAATAATACCAAACATGCAAAAAACTATGACAGGAAATTACCATTTCAACAACCAACATCATGACCATTGACATAATGCCATCGACCATTTTCACAACTGACATCGATCGACGACCTCGATAGTCCCATCACACATTCATGACCTCGAGCGCCGAAATCAATTCACCATTAACGCACATTCAAGTGTTACAGCTGGAACATCACGTCCACCATTAATACTCTCATCGACGAAAACATCCAAAGCATCCCCTATAAATACTAGACCATCGAAGGATCATTCACCGCAATTCATACTGAGAGAGCATCAAAGCATCCAAATGATTGAAAGTCGAGAATACCTTAGTGAAATAGACCACCAAACCGACAAGATGGCACCCAAACAGACTAGAGCCTCAGCCAAAGCAAGGAATTACAGACTGCAAAAACACCTTTAGTTCGAGGCTAAAGAACATTAAGAATGCTAAGGTGCATGAAGGCTCATGGAAAAAACTATGGACCAAGATGAAAGAATGGGCTTATGTCAACAAAAATCCTACTCTAGCAGCTGAGAAAATAAAATATAGTACCATATTAAACTATATCAATGCACCGCTCATGGCTAGCTTCGGCGGCACCAAGGGAACAGCCATAAAATTTATCATAAGCCGGTACCATAACGGTCGGTTTTACTTCGACCATCTGGTCGATATCTCTGGGGAAGTCATCTCCAAGCTGACAGGTCTCTCAAACATAGGAGACCAGTACCAGTCAGTATTAAAGAAGGACTGGTCGAAGAATTAACTGGGTCAGCTTCGGGAAAAAACTCAAAGGGGTTGATGATTAGTCAAATCACATCTCGAACGTCACAGATTGTGGCCGAAATAATAGCCATAACACTCACCCTGGCAGGTCGAGGCAGTGACCTCAAATTAGACATGCTAGAAGCTATCAACACCATTGTGACAGATCAAAAGATATACAAATGGGATGAATATGTTTCCGACATGGTCAAGACCATCTGTGAAAGATGCCAAGAGATGGGAGGAATCATCAGGTTCCCCTCCCTCATACTATGGATAGTCATGTACCATATCTTCCCCGACGAAAACCCAATCTTTCAAGAACCGACAAGATTCCACATGTGGAGATTCAAACCATTCTCCCAGAAAGGAACCTTGAAGGAACTAGAAGACGAAAAAATGCTATTGGAGAATTGGCTGCAGCAGCTAAAATTCTACACGACTAGATGGAGGGTGCCTCAAAACATCCGACGAAGTCTATCGACAAAGTCCCACATCCAGTTAGAGCTCGACCATACTTCGGTGTGGTACATGCAAGGTGCCGACTCAAATGCAAAAGCCCTCGACTATTATCCATCGGTCGACCAGATCTTTCGAGAGCTGTCTTGACAAGCTAAAACAAAAATACTAGTACCAGCAACAACAAAGAAGATCAACTTCTCAATCGAGAAGCCATTAACCGACAAAGAGAAAGAAGAAGACTATGAGCTAAACCTCTACATCAGCACCTTTGTGTTGGAGGAAACACCGGTCGAACACACTGGCCAAATTCAAATCATCATCAAACCTCCGACAGCATAGAAGGCAGAACCACAGAAAGAAGAAACACAGGTAGAGTAGCAGGTAATCACTCTAGCTACAGAAAGTCTCATCCCGACTCAGGAGCCAAAGGGAGAGATAGAAATAGAAAACCCAAAGTATGCTATCACAAAAGGCATTATTAAAAAATTGTCAAAAGAGATAGCAGCTATAAGGAAGAAGTTAAAGACACAACAACAACAACAACAAGGAAAAGGTAAGCGCAATCTTATCATCACAGAATCCTCAGATGACGAGGATGAACTAGGAGCTATATACACCGACATAATAGAAGATGTCACAGTGTTGCCGCCTTTCACACACCTGGGTCACGTGGCAGAAATCTTCAAGCCACTCGGTGTGTCCTTGGGGGCAAGTCTCGAGTCAAGGCTGTCACCTTGTTCTTGACTCCTCCGTTTAGGCTCAACTCCTAATGAAGCCAAGGGGGGTAGACCCTATTAAGTTACTAAAGATGATTTCTTAGTGGGGTGATGTTAAACTGAATCAGTTATTTAGGAGTTTGAATATTTTAACTATAAACAATTAAAGATGACAAGATACGAAGATAACACACGAAAGCACAAAGCTGATAAACAATATATATATGAAGCAAAAATGACCAGTGCCTTAATAATGGAGTCAAATCAAAGAGATCGGTGTGCTTGCATGTGTTTGGAGTGAATGTTTTGCGATTGCATATTGGTATGTTTTAAGTTAAAATTGAAGTATGAATTGATTAAATTAGGCTAAGGGGGGACTCCAGATATACCCGAGAGTACTTGGAGTATGTCCAAAACAAAACCTATACGGCTACCCGCAAGGAATATCTAGGCTGAAATGGAGTCTTTAGGGCTATGTTCGTAATGCACCCGTTAGGGTGTGACAGAGATCGGCACCCCGAGGTCACTTTTCAGTAGATTCCCGCTTCCTTTGGGTATTTTTCCACCGTAAAGGTTTGATCGAGGTGTTGGATTTTCACCTGATGGTTTGTTAGTTGGGGAGGGTGAGTCCTAATTATGCTAGTCACCCAAGTGCTTTTGATATAGCTTGACTGATTGGATGAACCGCAGCCAAGTGCAGAGCATACACACTGGAGTCTTGTAAATTTTAATAAGTTTTTAAGAGATGTGTTCTTGTTTAAAAGAAAAGCCTCCAAGAACCACTTTCGATCCAAGTGGATCTCAATTGGGGAATCAAGGAGGGGTTAATTTTAAAGCTGTTGATAAACAAATGATAGAAAAAATAAAACAACTACACAAATCTGGTTTTCTGATTAATCCTACCACGAATCTCTTTCCCCTTTCAGGTCACTCGGGAAATCGTGGGGTAAGTATTATGATTATTTTTGAAAGTAAGATATGGAATATGGAATTAAAAACAAGATAAAATATACTACCCTACAAATCAGATCAATTCTAGTAAGAGGAAATAAGCAGAAAACGACGAAAATGGCACCGACGTGAATCCCCCCAGGGGGGATGGGGAATGGGATCGAAAGAACCTATTCCCAAGGAAATTTTATTTATTACTTGTTACAATATCAGAGGACTGATATATTAGTCCTTCTTGGTCCTTATACAGGCTGAAACCAAGATCTTACAGTTTATACAAAAAATTTACAAATTCTGTGACAAAAGAGAGACCCCTGAGGGGATTTGAGCGCTCCCAAAGCCACTTTGGACAGCAGCTTCCTTTCTTCTCTGTTAGACCTGATAAATGACAGTGAGTGAATTAGAATAAAAAATTCCCAAAACCACTTTAAGAGTACCTTTAGGTCAGCCTACTTTATCTCAAAAAATAATGAAATTAAACTAGCTAAACCGACGAAAAGGAACCAAGGAAAGCAAGATTTCCTTGGGATCTTGACTTGTTGTTTGTGCAGAAAATTAAAATGCACTGATATTGCAGAATATTGAAATTTATCACAGAAAAAGGAAATCTAATGCATGTGATCTACAAGTTTTCTTTCAAATTCATGCAAAAAGGACAATTTCCCTACAACTAGATCTGGGATGCTTATGATACTTTTTTTTTAGTCCAAGATATAGGATGTGAGCTATGAAATATTAGATCTATGTATAATTTACTTTGATGAAACATATCCAAATCAAATCACAGCTATAAACTGAAAAGGTAACCGGGTAAAGTGTTGATTTTGAGGGAGGAAGAAGAGGAGAAAAGTGTTGGTTTCCTTGAAGATCCGCAGTAGAGCTTTCAAGTGGAATACCGAGGGACTATGCCTTTGAAATTTTTTGAAGAGAATGAAGAATCAAACTAGATCAGCATCCTATCCAAAGTATGAACCTGCAACTCAGCTGAAATCAAAGAACTTGCCAAGAAACTTGTGAGATCCGATTAGTACATACAAAGAGATTCAAGATAACATGCATATAAGCTTATAGGACATGCTAAATATATATCTCTAAACATGCATCAAAGGAGAGTGATAGTCAATAAACTTATTGAACAACACCTTTCCTATCAAGATTGTAATAAGCTAATTACCAATCTTAACCACATATCTACAAGAAATTAGCAAAAAATGACCACAGATACAGGTTACCTCAGTAAAACAATGGCAATAATCATCCACACATGTAATGGCACCACACGGTATTGCCTCCAAAGCTTTTCTTTATTTCAAATGCAGAATTACAACAATACAATAGCAGCAGCACCTCAATCCCAGCTCTAACTCTTGGAAGAGGAGGCTGTGCCTGGATATATACAATTTACAGGCCATCCATCCCAGGGGGGGCGCAATTACTCATGGAATCAAGTGAAATAAACTGATGGAGAGTCCATCAATGCCTGATCTGTGTCTGGCTGAGCCAGATCTGAGTCTCACTGAGTGCAACTGTCAATCGGGGGGCTGATCTGACTGACA
>LPNX010343272.1:219883-258896 GCA_001517045.1 Pseudotsuga menziesii
AAAATGAATTCTAAGAGACCGAGTCTTTTACAGAAACTATCATGCTAAAACATTTATTACAATTCCCCCATGGGGTATGAACATGTGATATGATACAACAAAGCTTCCTGGAAGCAAGATTGAAAGTTCTCTAAAGTCCGAACAAGTTATCCCTGTCCGGTTCACTAGGCTCACTTGATAGAACGCCACTAAGTACAAATTAGGTGGTAACATTCTGGCTCCAACTGTGGGACATGTGCTCAATCTGGTCTTTTGAGGCAAGGAGAGGATACGAGAACATCAGAATCTCTGGTTGATATACCCTGTAAAAACATCTCAACTTGACAAGAAAAACCTCAGTAGCACAAGTTTTATAAAAAACCAATTGAACCATTAAGATGATTTATTTAAACAAAATAAATGTAACTAACTAAAAGAAGCAAAGTTTTATTATAGCTAAGTAGAAATGCAGAAAGTAAATGCTCTCTTTCAAGGAGCTTATTTTCCTAATCTAAGCATGATATAAAAAGGGTTAAGTGTAATCGGAAATCCAATGTAACCACCTAAGAATTTTATTAACATAAAAAAAAAATTCCTTGTCTTTGGTTACCAGCCAAAGTAAGGATACTTTATTCAAAAAATGCAAACCTGCGTGATGATCCAGAAGGGGCGAGATGGATGGGAAATCATAGGCATGAACAACATCGTCAAACTTCCTCCCAAACTGGTAAGTGCCTGTGCAGGCTGCTTCTATCCATGACTGGATAGGGTTGATGTACAAATTGGAATGATGAAGCAGATTGACTACACCATCATACTGATCATCAAGGCTTACCGGATGATAATTCACTGTATAAGCCCCAAGCATCTCCAAGTCATGAGGAAACTCTATATGTGAAGATGATAGTTGAGACTGATATTCTAATAACTGCATCACATCTATCTTTTCACAACACTGCTTCTCCATGTCTTCATTATTTATACCATTGTGCGGCTCTGCATGATATGACTCTGAATGATCATATGGATAAAATGCATGCTCCTTTTTCATATCAAAGTTTCCCAAGGCCACATGGTCCGTGCTCTCTCTTTTAGATATGCCATAGACAGAAAAATTGACAAAACCATCAAAAGTTTCTGGTTCATTATTTCCCACTTTATTCATGTCACAGACTAGATTTTCCATGAATTTTCGGGACTCCTCATCAACATCTTTGTCGGGGATAAGGGAGTCTTCATCACTTGTATCATGCTCCAAGCTATACTTGTCCTCATTTTCATACTCATATTATTCAGAGAAAAGGTCACAAGGTAGTAAACCTTCAGGACTATCATCATTATATGGAGAACACATAGGAGTTCCATCATGTATATTACAGTTTTCATCATAATTTTCACTATAAGATTCTGCAATGGTTTCATCCTCAGGATTGTACTGTTTAGATGGTGATTGCTTTTCGAAACCGTAATCTGTGGCCTACTTCCAATGCTGGTTTGATAGAGGATAGGTCCGGCCTACCATGTACACATGATCAGACTTGCCTGATGTTGTTTCCTGATTACTGACCTCTGCCATCCCATGTTCCATAATCTGGTTTGCTATGTAGCAAGTACTTTCTGGGTGGAATTTCTCACAAGGTCTACACCATGGAATTACTTCTTCTACCAGGTTAGTTGAGTCTAACTGGTTTGGAATCCTAGGTTCTTGCTGAGGATACTTCCTTTAATACACTTGACTTTGTTTTGGTTGAAAATTCTTAGGTCCATTATTTCTCTCCAGTGTGACTATTCTGTTTTGGATTTTATTCATTTGCATAAATTGTTCTACCCTGAATTGGTTCTGAGTAGTCATCACCTCTTCCAACATGCTAGCTATCTTTTCCATGGGGTCTTTAAAGGTTTCCTTTTCCTCTAACTCAATGGCCTTTCCCTTTTCTTTGTTGTACCAAGTGATTTTCCTAGTGTAACTTGGAATGTTGGACTTGCCCGAAGATTGCATATTCCTTTCTATTTTCTCGGCCAGATCTTGAGCAGTTTTTAGATCAACCGGCTCTTTATCCCTTAATTGGTATCTCAAATCACCAGTGAAAGCTTCGATGTAGAATATCAAGATGGAGGCATCACTTGGCTTGATGTCTCTAGGGATATCCGCAACCACACGCCCGAACTTAGTATTAAATTCATCTATGGTTTCATTCTCCATCTTCTTTATATTGTGCAGGGCAGCAAGCAAATGTCTTGGTTCTTTCTTTTCCCCCCACTTCTTCTTAAAGCCTGCTAGGAACTCATTAAGGGTTTTATATGAATCATCATCTAGGTTGTAGTACCATTCTTCAGCATCATCTTCCAAGGATAAAGCAAAGAGCGTCATTTTAACATCATCATGGTCATGGGAAACATCATTGCAATAACTGGCTAGGTACTTTTCAAACTTCCGAAGGTGAGACTTGGCAGAGATGGCATTATTGCCCTCGAACTTGGGGAGCTTCTTGATCGCATCATTTGGAATATTATGAGGAGCACCTGCTATCTGAGAAAAGTCAAGGGGTTTGTAAAATTCCATCATTTCTTGATATTAGTGAACATGACTCTCTACAAATATGTGATGGATATCTGAGAGGGATTGGTCTCCTAAATCTTCAAGGTTTCTACGAGAATTCTGCCTATTCAATCTTTCCCTAATAAACCTCTCGGGATCAGGGAGAGGATTGAATAATTGTCGGCAGTTTCTTCGGGTAGAAATTCTTGAAGGGATGTTAGACAATGGAGTTTTCAGATGGATCGAGTTTTAATTTTTATGTTTTTTAAAGACTAGATCAATCAAAAGTTTTTTATCTTTTTAGTTGTTTAGAAAAAATCTAAGCTAAGTCGTACTCGGGAATAAAAAGATTTATCCCTGGCAATGGTGCCAAAAAGTGTTTCCGCCTTTCACACACCTAGGTCACATGGCAGAAATATTCAAGCCACTCGGTGTGTCCTTGGGGGCAAGTCTCGAGTCAAGGTTGTCACCTTGTTCTTGACTCCTCCGTTTAGGCTCAACTCCTAATGAAGCCAAGGGGGGTAGACCCTATTAAGTTACTAAGGATGATTTCTTAGTGGGGTGATGTTAAACTGAATCAGTTATTTAGGAGTTTGAATATTTTAACTATAAACAATTAAAGATGACAAGATACGAAGATAACACACGAAAGCACAAAGCTGATAAACAATATATATATATGAAGCAAAAATGACCAGTGCCTTAATAATGGAGTCAAATCAAAGAGATCATTGTTCTTGCATGTGTTTGGAGTGAATGTTTTACGATTGCATCTTGGTAAGTTTTAAGTTAAAATTGAAGTATGAATTGATTAAATTAGGCTAAGGGGGGACTCCAGATATACCCGAGAGTACTTGCAGTATGTCCAAAACAAAACCTATACAGCTACCCACAAGGAATATGTGGGCTGAAATGGAGTCTCTGGGGCTATGTTTGTAACGCACCCGTTAGGGTGTGACAGAGATCGGTGCCCCGAGGTCACTTTTCAGTAGGTTCCCGCTTCCTTTGGGTATTTTGCCACCGTAAAGGTTTGATCGAGGTGTTGGATTTTCACTTGATGGTTTGTTAGTTGGGGAGGCTGAGTCCTAATTATGCTAGTCACCCAAGTGCTTTTGATACAGCTTGACTGATTGGATGAACCGCAGCCAAGTGCAGAGCATACACACTGGAGTCTTGTAAATTTTAATAAGTTTTTAAGAGATGTGTTCTTGTTTAAAAGAAAAGCCTCCAAGAACCTCTTTCGATCCAAGTGGATCTCAATAGGGGAATCAAGGAGGGATTAATTTTAAAGCTTCTGATAAAAAAATGATAGAAAAAATAAAACAACTACACAAATCTGGTTTTCTGATTAATCCTACCACGAATCTATTTCCCCTTTCGGGTCACTCGGGAAATCGTGGGGTAAGTATTATGATTACTTTTGAAAGTAAGATATGGAATATGGAATTAACAACAATATAAAATATACTACCCTACAAATCAGATCAATTCTAGTAAAAGGAAATAAGCAGAAAATGACGAAAATGGCACCAACGCGAATCCCCCCAGGGGGGATGGGGAATGGGATCGAAAGAGCCTATTCCAAAGGAAATTTTATTTATTACTTGTTACAATATCATAGGACTGATATATCAGTCCTTATTGGTCCTTATACAGGCTGAAACCAAGATCTTACAGTCTATACAAAAAATTTACAAATTATGTGACAAAAGAGAGACCCCTGGGGGGATTTGAGCGCTCCCAAAGCCACTTTGGACAGAAGATTCCTTTATTCTCTGTCATACCTGATAAATTAAAGCAATCAAATTATAATAACAAATTCCCAAAATCACTTTAAGAGTACCTTTAGGTCAGCCTACTTTATCTCAAAAAATAATGAAATTAAACTAGCTAAACCGACGAAAAGGAACCAAGGAAAGCAAGCTTTCCTTGGGATCTTGACTTGCTGTTTGTGCAGCCAATTAAAATGCACTGATATTTCATAATATTTAAATTTATCGCATCTAAAGGAAATCTAATGCATGTGATCTACAAGTTTTCTTTCAAATTCATGCAAAAAGGACAATTTCCCTACAACTAGATCTGGGATGCTTATGATACTTTTTTTTTAGTGCAATATATAGGATGTGAGCTATGAAATATTAGATCTATCTATACTTTACTTTGATTAAACAGATCCAAATAAAATCATAGCTATAAACTGAAAAGGTAACCGGGTAAAGTGTTGATTTTGAGGGAGGAAGAAGAGGAGAAAAGTGTTGGTTTCCTTGAAGATCCGCAGTAGATCTTTCAAGTGGAATGCCAAGGGACTATGCCTTTGAAATGTTTTGAAGAGAATGAAGAATCAAACTAGATCAGCATCCTATCCAAAGTATGAACCTGCAACTCAGCTGAAATCAAAGAACTTGCCAAGAAACTTGTGAGATCCGATTAGTACATACAAAGAGATTCAAGACAACAAGCATATAAGCTTATAGGACATGCTAAATCTAGATCTCTAAACATGCATCAAAGGAGAGTGATAGTCAATAAACTTATTGAACAACACCTTTCCTATCAAGATTGCAATAAGCTAATTACCAATCTTAACCACAGATCTACAAGAAATTAGCAAAAAATGACCACAGATACAGGTTACCTCAGTAAAACAATGGCAATAATCATCCACACATGTAATGGCACCACACCGTATTGCCTCCAAATCTTTTCTTTATTTCAAATGCAGAATTACAACAATACAATAGCAGCAGCACCTCAATCCCAACTCTAACTCTTGGAAGAGGAGGCTGTGGCTGGATATATACAATTTACAGGCCATCCATCCCAGGGGGGGTGCAATTACTCATGGAATCAAGTGAAATCAACTGATGGAGAGTCCATCAATGCCTGATCTGTGTCTAACTGAGCCAGATCTGAGTCTCATTGAGTGCAATTGTCAATCGAGGGGCTGATCTGACTGACACCTCAACCTGTTGACTGAAGAATCCACCAAAAATCATCCAGTTGAGACAAAAACGTGTTGAGGAGAGAGAGAGGGAGAAATTCCCCATAAAGGATGCTCAAGATCAACTCTGGATCTGATTTGATCACCTCCTTCAGTCAAGGATTTGTCAGATCCAATCAATCCGCTTCAGATCTGACTGATTTCAATCAAATCGGCTAAGAATCCATTGATTTATTGATTTTGGATTTGCTCCATTATTCATCAATTTATTAATTAAAATAATCAATAATTGATTTTTGGGGCTTTCTCACCTGAGTGATGGAAAATCACTCAAAACTAGGAAATAGTGGATCCATGGGTTTACATGGTGCTCTTAGCTTGAAAATGAGCACCTACATGACTGAAACTTATTATTTGGCCCACTTTTATTACAAAATCAATTTTTCCAATTAAACTATTAGAAAATAGCCTAAGTTTTGGAAAAATTACAATTTAATAAAAAACACTGAAAAACTGAAAAATTGAAAAATTGAAAAACATCTAAGGGGACTTAGACATGTTCATATGACTCAAAAATGATGTCTAGCATGCTTATACATTGACACATAGACTCTAATAACCTCAATAGGCCTAAATGCCAAGCCGACCACCCCAACTTTGGAGGTATGGAGTGAAAAACTCAGAAATTATCAGTCGTTTATTCAACAACCAATAATAACCAAGCAAAAAAACACCCTGGGATGATCGGATTGAAAAATGAAGTCTAAGAGACCGAGTCTTTTACAGACACTATCATGATAGAACATTTATTAGAATTCCCCCATGGGGTATGAACATGTGATATGATACAACAAAGCTTCCCGGAACCAAGACTAAAAGTTCTCTGAAGTCTGAACAAGTTATCCCTGTCCGGTTCACCAGGCTCACTTGATAGAACACCACTAATTACAACTTAGGTGGTAACACCGCAGCAAATAAGGTGTTGGTGGAAACCTAGTTGCAAAGATTTGTCGAAGCAGGAGCACTACCGGGTTGACCAAATAAAGCCAAGACCACCCACACGATGACGCCTAAAAACATTGTTGATATTGTGTCTACACCTCCACCTCCATCCCTGACAAAAGTAACAGAGGACCAAGTACCAGAACAACATTTAGTAAGCCCACTCGACTTGTGCAAAAGTGATATGTTGGACACTGTGAAGGCAAAGTTCGATAAAGACAGAGATTTGTAGGAATTCATTGAGAAAATGCCTGAGATATTTATGTCAGTAGAGAAGCTATCCACAAAATCACCTCTTCGAGGTCGGTGGATACCAACTAGGTCATGAATTCCAGTCCTGAACCTTTGCAACTATCACTTTGACTTTCGAGAGAAATCCTGACAAGGAAGCTAAAGAGACCGCAAGTCGAACCGCGATTATCACTATGACTATACCCCAAACCAGCCTTCCAACCACTGTACCAACCAGAGAAGAAGAAGAAAATATCGCAGACATAAATCGAGATATCAACCAATTCTTCTCTAAACTAGCTTCAACCCCTCAAACCGACAACCCACCACTCACACACAATTCCCCCAACCCAATCACCTCCACCATTCACCAACTCCATCACCACCACCACCATCTCCCCCACCACCACCACCCCCTGACTCAGAGCAAGACCCACCACAACCATCAGCACCAACTGCGTCCACTTCATCCCCTGCATCTAACCAACTAGAGGTAGCAGTCATCCCACCTCCCTAAACAGAGAAACCATCAACCACTATCCCACAAACCACAAATCCTGACTTGAATTTTGCAGGTACACAGGTGCCGACACAAATAGAGAAGGAAAAGCATAAGAAGAGGAAGGAGAAATAGAAGAAGGAGCATCATGGACAGTCATCAAAGGTCCATATCAAATTGAAAGATGCAACCTCACTGACCGATGCAGAGCTAGGACAACTCTTGAAAACCCTAGCATTTGAAGCAAAGACAAGGAGTGAGTAGATATGTAAGGAACTCGATAAAAAGGTCGAAGAACGGGTCGAGTTCCTCAACAAATGTAGAAACCTTGCACAATCAGTAATGCCAGGGCCCGTAGAGGTCGACACCAACAAACCACTAGAAATAGCATAACAGCTATTTGAAAGCATGGTGTCGGCACTCAAAGCACACATTCAAGAAACAAAGGAGGAGCAAAAAGAAGAAACTGCCCGCCTCCTAATGGCACAACACACAACCTTTACTAAAGCTTATAAAGTGCTACAAGATCACATGGAGGAGTCTATCATCATTGAAAAAATACTTCGAGATTGGCCTGCTTACTATGGGAAAGTCTATCAGCAAACTCTGTAGACCCGACAAGGGATCCAAGCATTCGAAAAAAAAAACCACTAATGAAGCACTTAGAACCATAATAGAAGAACAAATAGAGCTTGAAACAGCCAAGCTGCAGAAACTTGAGAGGGAAGCAAATCAGCGGGTGCAACAAGCTATCCCCAACTTGAAAAAAGTCGACATCATCTACCCATAGATGAAACAACTTATCGAGACTGTAGAAGAGAAGGACCAATTTATGGGTCCCTGCATGGAGAGAATAGTTTAAGTCTCCATTTTAGAGAAGATGTCGATCTTATCAATTATAACTACACTCACCATCGACATCCAGAAGATATTACAAAGTTGGACAGATTTCCAACATCACCTAGTAGTGATAGCCCCAACAATTGTTGAAGTCTATGTACAGAAAAGACCAACCATTAGACTTCACAACCCATGACAACCAGGCACATCATAATGACTACTGAGAACAGATAGGAAGAAATTTGTACCTCCCTATTCCTTAAGGATGAAGAAAAATTGTGTTCATGGGGGAGATGTTGGAGGAGCTAGTCGATAAGTCGACTTGAACAATAGCTGACTTAGTCGATCAACCGACTAAGTCGGTCGGCAAACTAAACTAGAGATTAGGTTGGCCGCCTAAGGTCGTGTCGATTCACCAAACCAACAGGTAGTTATTTTGTAACTGTTTTGTAATCATATATATTAGGCTGTTGAGCCAGATGAGAACTCAGTTCAGTTCTGTGTGTTGTATGGACCCATTCATGTAATATAATCTGTCAATTCACCTACTTGTTCTTATCTCTTGTCTCTGTTATGTATGTATGTTTTGGTATGTATTATTGGTAACCTTATGTGATCTGTGAGATTACAACAGGGTTCATTTCCCATAAACACCATCCTATTTCTCTTTCCACCCTCCAGAATCATGAGTAAACCAATCATGGATACTCTTAACATTACAAGATTAACTTTGGGTGTTCTAGTGTAGTACCTCGATCCACCCAACACCACCCTGACACCACAAATCATGTTGAAACCAATCCAACCTATTGAGAAAATGTCACATCCACCTCCTTGTCCACAACTAGCTTATCCTTCATCCAATCTTTTACCCCCTCCTCCTACAAAGGCTAGCGAAAGGAACCAAAATACCCTACAGAACCACGCCCACCTCCTACTTGTGCCTTATGTTATTTCCTTGGGCACGCTGCTCAAAATTGTCCCGATATCCCATTCCTTTTCACCCACATGCACACAATAGTAGAATTCAATGACACTTTGGTTGTTAATGTTGATGTATTTGTAACTTTGGAATGTATTCACTTGTATATTTTATATTGTATTTCATTGTATCTTGACAGGGATGTTTGTTCCTCCAATCGGGAGAGTCATTAATATAATAAAGTCTTGTAAATTCATTGAGGTTAACCCTCTATTGTAAGTCGGGGAAATAGTCCCCATGGTTGAGGGGTATTAGGGTTATTAGACTCTCCTAGTGAGGTCAGACCTATAGAGTAATTGTTAAGTGGAAAACAAGTATAAATAGAGAGGGAGACTCTCTATCTGAAACGGACACTCACTTAACTGTAGTGCATGAGTGAGAGAGGAGGATCTTGCACAAGTGAGAGAGATAATAGTTGTCGGAGATCATCTTTGTGTCTTTGGGTTTTAATTCTGCTATTGGTTCTCATTCTATCTCTGAGGAAGTTGTGGGATTTTATCATTTATGGTTTCCCTGAGGAAAATTCTTTGTATCTCTTGTCTCTTGTGATTATTGATGTGCATGTTATTCTCTCAGATAAGATCCTATATCAGATTGATTAAATGATAAAAATCTAACATGGTATTAAAGCTAACCTGAGAAGAAGACATTGTGCAGTTGCAGAATCTAGGGATTCTTACTTTTTGGGTCTCTCTCCACAGATCATCAACAAAAGGAGGCTAGGCTAACTCTCCATTGAATGGCGCATCTTTCTGTTGAAACAAAATTTGATTTTGGGCATTTTCAGTTTTGGACCTGTCACTGCTGCGGGAAATTAGGTATTTTCACAGAAGAGGAATTTTTGAGTGAGCCCAGCATAGGACTTCTCTCCTCCTCAAAATCAAAATTTAGAGACCAATATTGAAATTTTTGGTTGGGTAAAACTCCGGAAAATTCAAACCCTAATTTGACCCCGGACCAGAAAATCAGCATTGCAAAAGATCAGCTCCAGATTCAGCTCGGGCATCTCAAATTGGTAAGATATAAATATTTTGTATTTCCATTTGAAGTTCTCATTAAATATGAATTAAAAAAGTTTCACTATACATCTTAAATACAACTGAAATGGCAACTAATGGAAATTAGGGTTTCATGCCTGAAAACCTTAGAAGACTAAATTTACTAATCCTGGAACTTTTGATATAATGAGATATTGGAGAAGGATCAAGAGCCGAAAATTTTACAATTCTAAGATAAATTCCTAATGTACCTTGTGTAAAAATTTCAGCCTCAGATTCGATATATTCTGGGAGATATGATTCCTCCAAATCAAGGTTCCAGCCTCTCCCATGATTCATCCCTAAAAAGGACACCTAGGGATAATTTACATATCGCGGGCTACGAAGATCCAAATTAAATTTCACAAGATTTTCTAGATAGGGCATGCAATGTAATTTATATGATAAAAGTTTCAAACCCTGAAGGTGAAACAATGACACGTGAAAGTTCGTACAAGTTCTCTATGTCGAACAGTCCTGAAATAAACCATATTGGGAAAACTCTCATAAGTCCCAATTGGTGAAACCAATTCTGTTGAAAATTGCGGAGTTGGAAATACGACAAACAAGGCTACCTCCATACTATGTTTTAGACACAGAGCAGTATTAATTTCAAATATACAATAGAAACAATATCAGGGAATTCTGTAGAAGAAATTGAAGAAAACTAGGGTATCAGATATTTTGAAGTTCTGATCACAGTTTTGGGAAAATGAGTATGCTGCTCAGCTCACCTTGAGGAGGCATGTCTTTATATCCAATAAGATATGAAATATTCCAAGTTTTGAAAATTATGGTTTCTCTGACAAACCCTAGATCAGCCAGCTCCAGAACCAGACCGACACCTCAAATCAGTAAGATCTAATCATTTGCTATTTACATTTGAGGTTCTCATTTCAAAATGACTAATTACACCGGCTTGATGACAATATTGGTGAAGCTGGAACACCTAATTATGGAAGTATAGGACCTCCATGATCCTTGAATAAATTGACTTAGATCATTATTTCAGTAAGAAAGGTCTAAGAACTAGAGGGAGATGAGGCTAAGGATAGAGCCAAGAAAATCATTACGGATTCTATTAAAGATCATCTCATCCCTCATGTTTCATCCTTGAAGACATCAAAAGGAAGCATTCGATGCTATGATGAAGCAATCGAAGAAGAATAAGATATTTTTATAACCACCTTGAATGGCCTCCCATGATCATGGGATTAATTCATATGAGGAATGTGTGCCAGAAGGAAGTGATTACCTTCAGAAGACTCTGGGAAGAGTGCACACAAGAAGGTCAACTCATAATAATATAAGAGAAGATGGGGGCAACTGAAGATCAAGCTCTCATGATTCAAAGAAGGTGCCTCAAGCGATGAGGAATATGAAGGACTCAATTCTTGAAGAACCTCTTATCCATCTTAGCATTTGGATAAGAAATGATGATGTCATGAATGAAGAAGATGATGAAGTTGAAGGCTCAAGAAGGAGTCTACCCACGAAACAAATAAAGATAAGTATTTGAATTGTATTTTCCTATATATCTAGTTGTTTATATGGCATTGTTTAGTTGTGAAATGTATAATGGATGATAGAATGTCTGCATTAATGAACAGTTTACTACTAATATGCATGTGATGGGTAAGTATCCCATGGCGCTATAAAAAACTCTATTGCTACTTATCTAGAATGAAACCTATTTGCTAACATAGTGGATTTAGTGCACAATCTCAATGATGTCATGGTAGAGATGGAAGGAATCTAGAAAGTTTCCATGAGATATGGATGAATGTTGTATTGGCTAAAATAGTTGCATGATTATATATTTATGCATAATAATTTTCCATTATAAATATGCCTTATGAAATGTTTCTAACCATACAACTGGTTCATTTGACTTGTAGGAAATATCGCGTACAATTGCCTACAAGAAAAAAAGGATGAGACTTGTTCTGAAAAACAAGTGACGACAGTTCAATATTCACTCCAATAATCATACATGAAGATGAACCAAGAAGATTCCATAGCGAAAGAAAAATATTCAAAAGAATATAAAGAGAATGGTAGATGAAGAATAATATGATGATACTTTCAAAGAAAGAAAGAGGCCTTAGAAACAATGCAGTTATGTGACACTGTTGAGTGACATCATTGATGTAGAACCTTCCAGCTATGAAGAAGTAGCCAAGAAGAATGGGAAGGAGAGCACCAGTTCAAGAAGAATGATGTCTAGGATGTGGTATCAAGACCTGAAGGGAAGTATGTAGTGTCTTCCATATGTATCTACAAGAACCAACATGCAGGGAAAGATTACTAGCAGAGGAAGCTACTTGTCACTCCAGTACATAATGTTTCAATACATAGAGTATGAAAGGTAGAGGGAGAATGATGCTATGCTTCAAAGGGAGTGACTGCAAAATATCCCGAGGTTCGACATGGTATGACGGGATGGACATATTACTGATGGCTCTAGGTTTTACTTAGAGTAAAGAATATTTCAACCTTTGCTTCAAGGTTGAAGGCAGAAGACCAGTGATGCTCCTATTATATGTCGATGACTTGTTCCTGATGGGGAAAGAGGAACTCATTAAAGTTGCAAGAAGGAGACTTGCTGCCGAGTTCGAGATGAAGGACTTGAGTATGATGGACTACTTTCTGGGCATGGAGGTGTGGCAGAGTGCGGGAAGTATGTAGTGGAGATCCTGAAGAGGTTCGGTATGATGGACTGCAAGGCCATGGCCACACCTATGGCATAAAACCTGAAGTTATTGAGTGACGCTTCATCAGAGACGATTGATGCCAAGATGTATTAGGAAAGATTTTTTTATTGATGTGCCTAACGAATATGAGACCAGACACATGCTTTGCTTTGAATGACCTGAGCCAGTTCCTGACTGATCCAATACATGCTCACCTAGTTTCAAAGCATGCAGTGAGGTACATGAAGGGTACAATTGAGTATGGGCTCAATTATGATACGAATATGAATACTAAATGGCATGGTTATGTTGATTTCGATTGGACAGGAAGTTCCATTGATAGGAAGAGCACTTCGTGGTGCTGCTTCAATATGGGATTAGGTGTGATCTCTTGGTTTAGCAAGAATCAGTCCTGCATGGCACTGAGTACAGCTGAAGTAGAGTATGTCACATCTTGTTTGGCTAGTTGTGAGGCAGTGTGGATAAGGAAGCTACTATATGGTTTGTTTTATCTCATGTTGGATGCTACTTCTATATATTGCGACAACCAAAGTTGTGTGAAGTTTTCAAAGAACCCGGTGTTCCATGACAAGTTGAATCATATCGATATCAAATATCACTATATCAAGGATATGGTGCAGAGAGGAGTAGTGAAGCTCTAGTATGTTGCGACGGACAAGCATATAGCTGATGTGTTTACCAAGCCATTAGCCAAAGTGAAGTTTGATTACTTCAGGGAGAAGCTTGGTGTTCTCCAAATCAAGTTTCCTTCCAAGGGGAAGTGATGAGTCCGTGAGCCTTTCTAAAATGGTGGTAGGTAGGGCCTCCCATGGTCAAATGTAAGTATAGAGTCTTTCTGACATGATGGTAGGTGGGGCCTCCCATGGTCAGATGTAAGTGCAGATTTGTTCTGACATGGTCGTAGGTGGGGAATCCCATGTTCAGATGTAAGAGCAGAGCCTTTCCCTGGATGGTAGATGGTGTCTCCTACCATGTTGGTGGATGTAAGTGTAGATCCTTTCCCCAAATCGTAGATGGTGTGTCCTACCATGTCGGTGGATGTAAGTGTTGGGCCTTTCCCTGGATGGTAGATTGTATGTCCTACCATGTCAGTGGATGTAAGTGTTGGGCCTTTCCCTAGTTGGTAGATGGTGTGTCCTGCCATGCCAGTGGATGTAAGTGTTGGGCATTTCCTCGGATTGTAGATGGTGTGTCCTACCATGCCATTGGATGTAAGTGTTGGGCCTTTCCCCAGATGGTAGATGTTGTGTCCTACCATGCCAATGGATGTAAGTGCTGGGCCTTTCCCCGAATGGTATATGGTGTGTCCTACCATGCTGGTTGAAGTAAGTGTTGGGCCTTTTCCCGGATGGTAAATGGTGTGTCCTACCATGCCGGTGGATGTAAGTGTTGGTCCTTTCCTAGGATGGTAGATGGTGTGTCCTACCATGCCAGTGGATGTAAGTGTTGGGCCTTTCTAACATGGTGGTAGGCTGGGCCTCCCATGGTTAGATGTAAGTGCTCGGACTTTCTGACATGGTGGCAGGTCGGGAATCCCATGGTCAGATGTAAGTGATGGTCCTTTCTGACATGGTGGTAGGTTGGGCCTCCATGGTCGGATATAAGTGCTGAGACCTACATCCAGCATGAAAAAGGGTTGGCTCTGTATAAATTTCTATGACAAGTAGAATTGAGAGATAACACCATTTGCTCGAGATAGCAGGAGTAGTGATGATGAATATGATCCAGCTTGATGATGATCCAGTAATGAATACTTGTGCTGATGAACTATTTCAAGAGAATACCTTCCTAGTTAAGAGGGAGTGTTGATGTATTCGTAACTTCGAAATGTATTCACTTGTATATTTTATATTGTATTTCATTGTACCCCAAAGGAGATGTGTGTTCCTCTGATTGGGAGAGTGATTAATATAATAAATACATGTAAATTCATTGAGGTTAACCCTCCATTGTGAGTCGGGGAAATAGTCCCCACAGTTGAGGGGTATTAGGGTTATTAGACTCTCCTAGTGAGGTCGACCCTGTAGAGTAATTGTTAAGTGGAAAACAAGTATAAATAAAGAGTGAGACTCTCTATTTGAAACATACACTCACTTAACTATAGCACATGAGTGAGAGAGGAGGAGCTCACACAAGTGAGAGAGAGAACAACTATCGGATAAGATATTTGTTTCTTTGGGTTTTACTTTTCCTATTGGTTCTTATTCTATCTCTGAGGAAGTTGTGGGGTTTTCTCCTTTATGGTTTCCCCGAGGAAAATTATTTGTGTCTCTTGTCTCTTTTGATTATTGCTGTGCATGTTATTCTCTCAGATAAGATCCTAGATCATATTGATTAAATGATAAAAATATAACAATTAATGTACCAAACATCCTTGCAGTTAAGAACAAATCAATACTTACGAAAAACTCATGTGTAGTTTGTGGCCTCTATGGTCACTATTCCCATCATTACCCAAACCTTCCCAAGTATAATTTCCTCCTTTCTAATTTCTATGAATACTCCCTTGAGTCTACAGTCACTGTCCTTGAATAAATCCACCCTCCATCTTCTTCCTTAAATACAACCAACACCATCTTTATGGTCTCAACTTGTTGTCTTACTCCCCTCTCATCGACCGCAGAAGATCCCTTTGATATATCAAGGAAACACTCTCGCAATGACGAAGAGATCCTTAAAGCTCTCACAAATCCTAATTATCCTTGGGATGACCTGCACCATCACTCATTTTTCATCTACGATGAATCTTCTTCATCGTCACATCAATTATATTTCGAATCGAAATATTTTATTCATGGAAGTGTCGATTGGTTCAAAAACCAAATCCCACCCCCAGAAGCCTTTGAGGAAGGTAATATGGAAAATATCTCACCAACCATCCAAGTCAACATCTCAACAAAACTTGGGACAATCAAGAATATTACAATTGGTGCTTCATGCTATCTTGAGGACTTCACTACCTACAAGACACTTTTTCAAGAGTTTCGTGGCGTTTGAACTTTGTCCTATAGTGAAATTCTTTGGCTTGATCCATCTATCATTGAACATTGTATTGAAACATGGCCCAATTTTACCCCCATTCACCAGAATAAATGACCCATCCACCCATCAAAGGCCCTTGTCGTCAAAGCTGAGATTAAAAAAAATACGAAAAAGCAAGCTTTATATATCCCGTCTTGTATACCAATTGGGTTTCCAGTCTTGTTCCCGTTAATAAAAAAAGGAACCATTTGTGTGTGTATTGAATTCCATGATTTAAATTTGTATTGTCCCAAAGACAAATTCCCCACTCCGTTTATCAAACAAATCATAGATTCATGTGCCAACCATGAAGTCTTTTCCTTTCTGGATGGTTTTTTGGGTTACAACCAAATCCAGAACCGGAAAGAATATCAGTATAAAACTGCCTTTACCACCCCCTGAGCCACTTTTTCATATATTTTCATGCTATTTGGACTTAAAAATGTTGGATCCACTTTTCAACGCTCCATGTCATTTTTCTTCCACGGCCTCGTTCACATTATCCTTTTCTATTTGAATGACCTCACGGATCGATCTCAGAAATGTTCCCAATATTTGGAAGAATTACAACAATTCTTCCTTCAATGTTGCAAATATAATGTTCACATGAACCCCCTCAAGTGTGTGTCCAGTGTCCCATACAAGCTCTTTGTATGAATAATCAAAACTGATTCCAATTGTTATCAACCTAAATGGCACTTCTCCATCCAAGTACTGACATCCACTATGTCGAGACACAAAAGGACAAATAGGATTTAAGTGGCCAAAACACTATAGATGTGCATGACCATTGATGGATGATATCCAGACCATCTTGATATATTTTAATTCTAAGTTTTGGGTTGCACATGGTCCTATTTTCATTTCAACTCTTGTGTCACACACGACTATGTGCATTGCAACCCGCATGTACATTGAACACGCGGGTTTCCTTTGAGCAACAAGGATGTCATACACGCCTTTATTATATACATACTCATGTGTACCTTAATTCGACATTAAAAAATATAAATCATGATTAGATGAGATTAGTTGGGCCTTAAACCATAACTATCCCAACCATCTCAACCATCCTAGCCTTCGAAACTACTCTATTTCCCAATGTATAAATAGAGGCCTTGGGATGGGACTAAGGAATCAATTCTAGAAGAGAAACATTATGCTGGTGGTATACCTTTCGAGTATTGGAGCAGTAGAACTTAGTGTCCTCAGTTGTAGAGGAGTCCTTGTGTCAAAATATGGGTTGTATTCTCACCTATTCATTGCTTGTTAATAAAGAGAATTCTTCTTCCAATCTTTGTATTGTGCCTTTCTCATGTATATTGGTTAACGCATGATTTCAATTATGTTATTAAAATGAATTTCATCTAACATGTTATATATATGTATGTATGTATGTATGTATGTATGTATGCATGTATGTATGTATGAGATATTACTTGAATAATTGTCTCTTTGCAAGTGAAGAGAAGCATCCCTAGAAGCTTTGGATAAGATTGAAGCAGAAGAAGACAAATCTTGGATCAACTGTCATTTCCCAATATTTGGAAGAATTACAACAATTCTTCTTTCAATGTTGCAAATATAATGTTCACCTGAACCCCCTCAAGTGTGTGTCCAGTGTCCCATACAAGCTCTTTGTTGGAATAATCAAAACCCATTCCAATTGTTATCAACCTAAATGGCACTTCTCCATCCGAGTACTGACATCCACTATGTCGAGACACAAAAGGACAAATAGGATTGAAGTGGCCAAAACACTATAGATGTGCATGACCATTGATGGATGATATCCAGACCATATTGATATATTTTAATTCTAAGTTTTGGGTTGCACATGGTCCTATTTGCATTTCAACTCACTATCACACACGACTATGTGCATTGCAACCCACATGTACATTGAACACGCAGGTTTCCTTTGAGCAACAAGGATGTCATACATGCCTTTCTTATATACATACTCATGTGTACCTTAATTCGACATTAAAAAATATAAATCATGATTAGATGAGATTAGTTGGGCCTTAATCCATAACTATCCCAACCATCTCAACCATCCTAACCTTCGAAACTACTCTATTTCCCAATGTATAAATAGAGGCCTTGGGATGGGACTAAGGAATAAATTCTAGAAGAGAAACATTATGCTGGTGGTATTCCTTTAGAGTATTGGAGCAGTAGAAATCAGTGTCCTCAGTTGTAGAGGAGTCCTTGTGTCAAAATATGGGTTGTATTCTCACCTATTCATTGTTTGTTAATAAAGAGAATTCATCTTCCAATCTTTGTATTGTGCTTTTCTCATGTATATTGGTTAACGCATGATTTCAATTATGTTATTAAAATGAATTTCATCTAACATGTTATATATATATATATGTATGTATGTATGTATGTATGTATGTATGTATGTATGTATGTATGTATGTATGTATGAGATATTACTTGAATAATTGTCTCTTTGCAAGTGAAGAGAAGCATCCCTAGAAGCTTTGGATAAGATTGAAGCAGAAGAAGACAAATCTTGGATCAACTGTCATAAACCAGGTAATCCAAACTCTCTTACTATTCCTATTTCATTTTCTATAAAAGCTAATTGTCTGCAAGTCTATTAGTAAGTTGGTAACCCCAGACCCTAGGTTACAAGGGTGTATTGTCCTGCACAATAGAACTGGCGACTTCACTGGGGATTCTAACCTGTTGTGGGTCCATCATGTAGGTCCCTTTACCAGCCTTTGTTCTGGTTTTGATTTTGAGTGTGATTCTCTTTATATCAACTTTTAATTTATAGTGTAGTATGCACATAAGTCTTTGGTAGTCCTTTTTCTTTCAAAAAAAATTAGTAGTACATGTGGGTTTCTTTGTGCACAGTCGCGTGTGTGACCTTGTACATGCGGGTTGCTATCTAGATAGTCATATGTTGTATGTGGTTTTCTTGCATACATAGTCGCGTGTTTCTTGTAGAAGTCTATAAGTTGGATAGGGTTTTCTTGTCCCTGTCTCTTTGGATTTTTAGTTGTTTGGAATTCTTCTGTTTATGGCATGACTCTGTGAGTCTGAAGTCTATGTGTCACACTGATTACTTGTTCATCAAGCCTTCGAGATTTTTGTTTGAATTTCTTTCACTCGTGAAGTGTAGGTGGTCCTCCTGCTTGGTATGTAGGTTTGAGTGCTTCTATCTAGGTTAGTGATCAGGGCCTTGGATTCTTTATACTCTATGCCGCATCTTGTGGTGTCAGTTTATCACTTTTCTTTTGTGAATCTAGTGGACTCTTTGGGTTCAATAGTTTCTCCAAGTCAGGTTTTTTCCAAGTCTTCTTCCTATTGGTTGAAGTAGGTTACTATAGGTCCTTTATGCCTCATTTCAATTTTTATATGTTTTGACTATTTGAACATGCTCAAAACTTGCATTTAGTTGCATTATAGTTTTTGAATTCTTTGAAAAGAGAAGAAAAACATTTTATACTTTTGCATTTAATTGCATTTAGTTGTTTCTTTTCAGTATTTTTCAAATAAAAATTATAAAATAATAAAAAAAAAATTCTTTTGGTTTTCTCGCACTTAGTTACAAATTCATTAGCTTCTATTTACAAAAAGAAAAGAAATTTGGTTTAAGTACTCACAATTTACTTTGAAATTTGTTTTATACATCATTTTGCTTTTTCTTATCGAGTCTATAACACCACATTTGTTTCACGCCATTTGCCTCTGACTAAAAACAGCCTTTTAAAATGAACGATATAATTAAAAATCATTAGTAAGTTTTATTTTTTAGGCTCCTACACCATCTAGCTTAGGCTAGACTTGTGGATTAGGGAGTTTCAACTCTCCACAAGTATTTGATTTCAAACGTAGTTGGACAATCAATAGGTAAATCCTCTTCTATGTTGATTCTATCTGGGAAGATCCTCTTAAACGGGAGTTAAGCATGAGGCCACATGGAGACTTGGACTGAGGAGATAACCCTCTGATTCCTTGTCAAACCGTAGATCAATATTTTTGCGCATCTGGGGACTTTTGTCAATACCACCTCTTGGGCCCCATGCGGTGCAAATGTTGATAGGATTTCATTCTTTTCCACCCTTCCCATGCATACGAATTAGGCTTGTGGCTGTCTCCCCAGACTGTCAGTATAGTTGCGGTAGCCTCTAGTCTCTTTGACATCTAGGGTTCATACACGGGTACACCGAAAGGTTATTTCTAGTTGACCTTGAAAAGATTTGGAAGGTAACCCTAGTAGAAGGTGTGGGAGGGTGGTTGGGTGATTCCTTTGTGTGTGCCTAAGAACATCTATAGGGACGCCAAGTAATTGTCTCTCAACTTTCTTTTGGAAAGCATATCTTATACCCTTTGTGTCTGCTTTGTATTTAGGAAATTTTGCAGTGAATGTTGTGTGGTTTGTTTATGTTTAGGCCTTAGGGTGTGTGAAGATTCAATTTTTAACCATAGAGGACCAACCTCTCAGAAGGTCAAGAAGGTTGCAAAACCTTCCTCCAGTTAATACAATGGAGCCTACACCACCCCCTCAAAGGCGGAGATTGGATACAGATGTTTCTTTCAAACCAGTAGGAGTAAGTGAAGTTCCAAGTGAACCAGAACTTAGGACAAACCAGGTTGATACAACCATAGTAGATATAGAATACTTACAGGCTAACGAGTTTGCAAGAAACTTTAATTCACCTCTTACTGACTTAAACGATCTTGTGATCATCTAGGTTCTTCCATTTGATTCACCTATGATTGGTGTTCCCATGAGAAGAACTATGGCTAGCTTGGGAGAGGGTCCATCTACCCCCATTTCATCCATTTTGTCTAAAGGAGTGCCACCTCCCCCAGTTGGTACTCCTAGAACAAATATACCTGCTACCCATTTAACTCCAATTAGTCAGGTGGTTCAACCACCAGCTTCCACGAATGTAGTATTCCCTTCTAGTGGGGTGGTCACTAGTATTCCTGGTGCACCTTTTTCTTCCCCCTCTTTCACACACACTGCTCAGAGTGGTCTTGTTGCATCCTCTTCATTTGTCTAGGTTTTCTCGTGGAATTGGGGGCATATTCCCCCATCCTCTCCTTATGTAGGACCTACACCTGCATATGTGGGGATGCATTTTGGAAATACTAACTCTTATAGTCATGGTTTCCAAACTCTGATTTCAACCCCATTCACGAGCTCTCCCTTCTCGCTTTTTAGCAGAGGGATACCTGCTTATGTTTTCCAAACTCCAGTCTCAACTAGAGAGGCTCAAACCACATACTCTTCACCGCACACAAATAATCCACTGGCTTAGGGGTGGAATCTATTTCAAATTAGTCCAACTACTTCACAACCGATGGCTGGGGGCAAACCCACCTTTACATTTGGGAAATAGGGGGTAATTCCTTCTACTTCCCGAGCGGCAACTTTTCAAGCTCCTGTTAGACTCAAAATTCCATTCCTAGAAACTTTAAACTTTCCATATTTGTCCAAGTTAATGAATGACCCAGTGAAACATGATGCCACTTGGCCACATGTCCCTACCAAACTACCCTCGGACATTCCAAAATTTGAGGGCAAATTTGGTGCGGACTGAGGTGCCCATATCAACACCTTTCACTTATGGTGCTCTTCCAACTCATTGAACGATGACACCGTTTGGTTGAGGTTGTTCCAAAGAACTCTGACTATTTCCACAACAAAGTGGTATATTGAATTTCCCTTTGTTGTGTTTAACAATTTTTGGGACTTAGCCAATGTGTTCCTTAACCACTTCCAACTTCATGTCCTGTATGATGCTGGTACAGATTTATTTTCCACCTTTCGACGGGACAAAGCCACTCACATTTCGAATCATATCCATGAGTGGTGAAGGTAGAAGAGGCTCATCAAGGCCACAATCCCTCCCGAGTTTTTGTTAGAGTGGTTCCTTAAGTCTTTATTGATGTATATATCTAAGGATGTATCCACCTCAAGAGTAACTAATGAGGAAGAGTCCATCCTCACAGCCCAGCAACTAGATTTGATCATTAGAGGAAATTTGGGGTCTAAAATGGGCCTTATAAGAAAACGTGCCAAAATAAGTTTTTGTGAGTTGGAATTCAAGAACCAATAGAATTTCAATAAAATAAGTCAACCATAATGGTTGAACTGACATATTTGCCATTAAAAAAAACTACTTTTTTTGTTCGTATTTTCGACATATCTCATTGTGTTTTTACTCAAATTCCGATCGGGAGATCTCGTTGGATGTAGAATTTGATTCCGCATCCAATGAGTACCCACACTGCATACTTTTTACGGACCCTGCTACCCCAAAAACAAGAAATACCTGAAAAACGTGATGATGATGTCATCATCATGTTTTTTCAAGTATCTATTGTTTTTGCGGTAGCGGGGTCCGTAAAAATTATGCAGTGTGGGTACTCGTTGGATGCGGAATCAAATTCTGCATCCAACGAGCTCTTCCGATCGAAATTTGAGTAAAAACACACGGAGATATGTCGAAAATACGAACACAAAAAGTAGTTTTTTTCTTTCTTCCTCCAAAATTAATCAATATTATTTTATTATTTTAACTATTATTTTATTATTTTAACTATTATTTTATTATTTTCCTTAGGAGGCCCATTTTAGACCCCAAAATTCCTCTAATGATACTCTCAGTCTAGGATACTATATGAAATCATACCTCAGGCACCGCAACCTACGCATAGTGTCGAGAAACCTAAGCCTAGACCCCATGTCGATGGTGTGGTTGGTTCAGTTAAATCTCTCACTATAGAGTATTTGGATAAACAACTCCATGCATTGTCTATTAAACAGTCTACAGCAGAGGTAGCAAAGGCTACCCCCTCACCCGAAAATGAAAATGTTTTTCCTCAATCCTCCCAAAAGGGAAATCAACATCCCGGTGGGAAAGAGAAAAAGGGGAATAAAGGTGAGGGAAACCAAAATAATCCTAGACCCACAAATAATGTTGATTGGGGGGGGGGGGGGGGAAGAGAAGAAGAAGAAGAAGAAGAAGGTAAAATTTCCCTATAAGTTGTGCCAGAAAGATCACCTGACCCATCAATTCCCTCTCATTGATCAAGCTTAGAAGCTGCTCAAGAATCAACAAACGGTTGTCCTGAAGGATCCATTTCCCCAAGGAGAGAATGAAGCTTCGATTTCTAATGTATTTGAGGGCACTTCTAATACCCCTAACCAAAATTATATCAACATGGTGCGATCTAAGAAATTACTCTAGACTAAAAATAAGAACTATGAGACGGAGGCTTCGGAGAAGGGTAAGTCTATAGGTGAAACTTCTAACCTTCTCACCATGAATATGTTGATGTAATTGTAACTTCAAAATGTATTCACTTGTATTTCTTATCTATTGTAACTCGATGTTTATTCCGGGATATATTTGAGTCATGGCATGCCCCGATGTTTAGATCGGGAAGTTTCTATAATGAGAAAGTCATGTCAAGACATTGTGGGTAACCCTTCTATTGGTCAAGGGTTAAAGTCCCCACATTTGTGGGGCCCTTGGGTTATTAGACTGTCCTAGTGAAGTCAACCCTAGGTGAGTCATTGTAAGTCGGGGCAATATTCCCCACCATTTTTTTACCCTCCTATTGGTAAGAGGAGGCAAAGTCCCCACAAGTGGTGGGGCACTAGGGTTATTAGACACTCCTAGAGATGTCGGCTCTAGTAAGTAATTGTTAAGTGAGGTCGACATGTTGGAGTGCACTTCAAGTGAATGGAAGAATATAAATAGAGAGTGAGCCTCTCTATTTATCTCACTTGCAATATACACACTCACTCATTGAAGGCGCATGAGTGAGAGAGGAGAAGCTCTCTCAGTGTGAGAGAGAGAGACTGCTGCTGTCGGGAGTGCATCTTACTGTTTTGGGGTCTTACCATTTTGTGCTGATTCTATCTCTGAGGAAGTTGCGGGGTTTTCTCCTTTATGGTTTCCCCGAGGAAAACTCTTTGTGTCTCTTGTCTCTTGTGATGTGCTCATGTTTTATTGCTGTGCTTGTTATTCTCTTAGTGAAAAGATCCTAAGATCATAATGCTAGCTTATATGATGAAAAACTAACATGGTGTCAGAGCTAACCTGAGAAGAAGAAATTGTGCAGCTAAAGAAGCTAGGGATTCTTAATTTTTGGGTCTCTCCCCACAATCCATCAGCAAAAATATGCTAGGATGACTCTCCATTAAAGGGCAAATCTTTCTGTCGAAGCAGAATTCGATTCCAAGTATTTTCAGTTTTTGATGCGGAAATTAGGGATTTCTATAGAAGAGGAATTTTTGAGTGATACCAGCATAATATTTTTATCCTCATCAAAACCTAAGTTTAGAGACCTGGATCAAGAAATTTGGTTGGGTGAAACTCCAGGAAAGTCAAACCCTAGTTTGACCCCGAGCTAGAGAAACCCTAAATACTAAAACTGCTAAGTTTTGGTACAGTTGCTATATCACGAGATTGGAGAAGTTTCAAGAGCTGAAAATTGTAGGGTCCCAAAAAATAATCCTGATGAATCCTGTTTCCAAGCATCAGCCTCAGATTCACTATAGTCTGGGAGATATGATTCCTCCACATTAGGGTTCCAGCCTCTTCCAAAATTCATCCCTAAACAGGACACCTTGGGAAAATTTCAATATCTTGGGCTACAGAGGTACCAAGGGAATTCCTAAAGATGTTCCAGAAAGGGAGTGGACTTTAATTTCAGTGGTCCAAATATATGACTCAGAAGATCAACCAGTGACACGTGGCATTCCGTACAACTTCGCTATTCTGAACAGTCCTGTAACAGGTCACCTTGGGAAAAGGATCATAAATACAAAATGGTGACACCAATTTTGATGAAACATGCATTGTTATATCAGGGACATGTGAGGTTACCTCAATATGAAATTGCAGACACAAAGGAGCAGAAATTTCATAGATATCACAGAAACAGTAACAGGCATTTCTGCAGAAGAAATTGGAAAACTGGGCTTCCTGTTCTGGGAGCTTCCCTCCACTGTTTTCAGAAAAGGAGTACATTGGACAACTCCATTTGAAGAGATATATATGTATATCCAATCAGATCTGAAAGATTCCAAGTTTTTAAAATTATGGTTTCTATGACAAACCGTAGATCAGCTAGCTCTGGAACCAGGATGGACACCTCAAATCGGTAAGATCTAATCCTTTGTTATTTTCATTTGAGGTTCTCATTTAAAAGTGATCTATCACATCAGCTTGATAATAATCTTGGTGAAGTTCACAACTTCCAAGCATAGAAGTATTTGATCTCTTTGAAGAAAATGGATTGGACACCTACATGAGTATAGAGGTTCCAGTTCCAGAGGGAGATGAGGCTAGAAGCCTTACACAAGAAGAACTTGGTCAAGGTCAAGAAGATCATGGTTGATTCATTCACGGATCAACTTGTACCACAAATGTCTCCCCAAAGACACTGGAGATGTTTGATTCCTTGACCAAGATATTTGAAGGAAAGAACATACATCAGAAGATGACCTTAAGAAACCAGTTGAAGAATGTGAAGATCCAGAATGCAAAGACCATGCAGTCATAAGGGTCTCTCAAATCAAGAACAACTTGAAGCGGTAAAAGAAGAAGTGAAGAATGCAAAAGTGATGATGGACACCTTGAATAGCCTCCTAGGATCATGGGATTCATTCATGCAAGGAATGTGTGCTAGAAGGAAGTGATTACTTTCAGTAGACTCTGAGAAGAAGAAGCAGCTCAACTCATAGGAAGAGAAGAGAAGATGGGAGCAACTGAAGATCAAGCTCTCACCATCCAAAGAAGATCCCTCAATCGATGAGGAATATGAAGATCTCAACTCTTGAAGAACTTCTTATCCACCTTAGCATTTGGATAAGAAACGACGCTATCATGTATGAAGAAGACGATGAAGTTGAAGGCTCAAGAAGTAGTCTACCCACGAAACAAATAAAGATAAGTATTCAATTGTCATTTCATGATATTGTTTTGTTATGCATTTGTTTATATTTAGTTAATGTATTATGCATGATAGAATGTTTGCATTAATGACATTATACTACTAATATGCATGTGATGGGTAAGTAGCTCATGGTGCTATACAACTCTCCATTGCTACTTATCTAGAATGAAACCTCTTTGCTGACATATTGGATTAGTGCACAATCTCAATGTTGTCTTGGTAGAGATGGAAGGCATCTAGAAAGTTTCAGTGAGATATGGATGAATGTTGTATTGGATAAAGTAGTTGCATGATCATATATTTATGCATAAGTATTTGCCAATATAAATATTCCTTATGAAATGTTTCTAACCATACAAATTCATTTGACTTGTAGGAAAGACCGCATACATAATCACCTACAAGCAAAGAAGAATGAAGACTTGTTTCGAAGAATAAGTGACGAAAGTTCAAAGACGAAGAATAATATGAGGAGTGCAGTGACATCATTGATGCAAAACCTTCTAGCCACCAAGAAGAAAGGGAAGACCAGTTCAAGAAGAATGATGTCAGGGCGTAGTATCGAGACCTGAAGAGAAGTTCATAGTTCCATCATGCAGTAGATGGAAACATCGTGGGATACAAAGCAAGATTCGTAGCACAAGGCTTCTCACAAAAAGAAGGCACAGACTACGAAGAAACATTTACAGCTACTAGAAGTGAAGTCACATGACATGATCATGTGTGCAAATGAAAGAAGGCCTTGTACGAGTTCAGAAGACACCCATGGGATAACACATACATGATGAGATTGATAAATATCTTAACCGTTGCTACAAGGTTGATAAAGGATGACAAGCTCATAGATGGATGTGAGAAGAACTTTTGGAAAAGTTCAAAATAGAGGATTTTGGTATCTACTTGTCACTCCAGTACAGAATGTTTAGTGCATAGAGTACAGAAGACAGAGGGAGTATGATGCTCTACTTCAAAGGGAGTGACTACAAAAGATCATGTGTTTCGACATGGTACGACAGGATGGATATATTACTGATGACTCTAGGCTTTACTAAGAGTAAAGTGGATTCCAACCTTTGCTTCAAGGTTGAAGATGGAAGAATAGTGAAGCTCTTGTTATGTGTTGATGCACTATTTTTCTAGGCATAGAGCTGTGGAAGAATGTGGATGGAATCTTCCTTGGACAAAGGAAGTATGCAGTAGAGATCCTGAAGAGGTTCAGGATGATTGACTGCAAGACCATGGCCACACCTATGGAATCGAACATGAAGCTGTTGAGTGATGCTTCATCAGAGACGGTTGATGCTACGATGTATAATCAGTTGATTGGGTCCTTGATGTACCTGAGACTAGATATTTGCTTTGCTGTGAACACATTGAGACAGGTTCACCTGATGGTTGCAAAGCATGCAGGGGTACAATTGATTATGGGCTCAAGTATGATGTGAATCAAAATATTAACCTAGAGGGTTATGTTGATTTAGATTGGGCAGCCAATTCCATCGACAGGAAGAGTACTTTAGGATGTTGCTTTAGTATGGGATCAGGTGTGATCTCTTGGTTTAGCAGGAAGCAATCATGTGTGGCACTGAGTACAACTGAAGTAGAGTATGTCGCAGCTTGTTTAGCTAGTTGTGAGGTAGTATGGCTATGGAAGCTATTATCTGATATATTTGATCTCCAGTTGGATGCTACTTGTATACATTGTGACAACCAGAGTTGCATGAAGTTGTCATAGAATCCAGTGTTCCATGACAAGTCGAAGCATATCGAGATCAAGTATCACTATATCAGAGATATGGTGCAGAGAGGAGCAGTGAAGCTCCAGTATGTTGCAACGGAGGAACAGATAGCTGATGTGTAGACGAAGCCATTGGCCAGAGTGAAGTTCGAGCACTTTAGGGAGAAGCTTGGTGTTCTCCAGATCAAGGTTTCCTCCAAGGGAAAGTGATGAGTCCCAAAGCCATTCTGACGAGCAGGTCAGATGTAAGGGCTGAGCCATTCTATCATGGTGAGAGGATTTAGTTCCTTCCATGTCAGATATGAGTGCTAATATGCATAGCCATTCTGACGAGTAGGTCAGATGTAAGGGATGAACCATTCTATCATGGATAAAGGATTAGGTTCCTCCCATGTCAGATGTGAGTGTTGTCCATTCTGTCAAGTAGGACAGATGTAAGGGCAATTGCCACTCTCTGGGAGAGTGGAGGCACCTGGTCAGTTACCAGGTAGCTCAGTCTGGGACTGGGGGCCTTTCTGGGGAGGGTGGATGATTTAGTTCCTTCCATGGCTGATGTAAGTGTGGGCCATTTCGTCATGGTGAGAGGATTAAGTTCCTTCCATGGCCGATGTAAGTGCGGGCCATTCCGTCATGGTGAGAGGATTAAGTTCCTTCCATGGCCAATGTAAGTGCGGGCCATTCTTTCATGGTGAGAGGATTAAGTTCCTTCCATGTCAGATGTAAGGGCATGCCATTCTATCTTGGTGAGAGGATTCAGTTCCTTCCATGATAGATGTGAGTGCAGGGCCTTTCTGATGGGATTGTAGTTTACTACATGATCAGATGTGAGTGTTGGGCGTGCCTTTCTGACGAGTAGGTCAGATGTAAGTGCTGGGCATGCCTTTCTAACAAGTAGGTCAGATATAAGTGCTAGGAAAAGATCTACCTATTGGCTAGGCCTACAACCAGCATGAAAGAAGGCTGGCTCTGTAGAACTTCCTATGACGAGATAGCACACACATGATGATGACAAGATGAGATCCAGATCGAGCTATGATCCAGATCCAGTTATGATGAATCCGAGAGATCCAGATCGAGTGATGATCTAGATCCAGCAGTGATGATCCAGATCCAGTCCAGTGATGATGATCCAGATTGAGAGATGATCCAGATCCAGTGATGATGATCTAGATTGAGTGATGATCCAGATCCAGTGATGATGATCCAGATCGAATGATGATCCATATCGAATGATGATCTAGATCCAGTGATGTTCCAGATCAAGTATGATCCAGTGACGATGTTCCAGATCGAGTATGATCCAGTGACGATGTTTCAAATCAAGTATGATCCAATGACGATGATCCAGATCGAGAGATGATCCAGATCTAGATGAAAGATGACTAAAGATGAAGATGACTTGAAGATGAAGATGACAAGAACTCAATGATGATTCAGATGATACAGAGAAGAAGACTTGTGCTAATAAATTGTGTTGAGAGAATACCTTCCTAGTTAAGAGGGAGTGTTGATGTAATTGTAACTTCAGAATGTATTCACTTGTATTTATCATCTATTGTAACCCGATGTTTATTCCGAGATATATTTGTGTCATTTCATGCCCCGATGTTCCGATCAGGAAGTTTCTATAATGAGAAAGTCATGTCAAGACATTGTGGGTAACCCTCCTATTGGTCAAGGGTTAAAGTCCCCACAGTTGTGGGGCCCTTGGGTTATTAGACTATCCTAGTGAAGTTGACCCTAGGTGAGTCATTGTAAGTCAGGGCAATAATCCCCACCATTGTGTTACCCTCCTATTGGTAAGAGGAGGCAAAGTCCCCACAAGTGGTGGGGCACTAGGGTTATTAGACACTCCTAGAGATGTCGTCTCTAGTAAGTAATTGTTAAGTGAGGTCTACATGTTGGAGTGCACTTCAAGTGAATGGAAGAATATAAATAGAGAGTGAGCCTCTCTATTTATCTCACTTGCAATATACACACTCACTCATTGAAGGCGCATGAGTGAGAGAGGAGAAGCTCTCTCAGTGTGAGAGAGAGAGACTGCTGCTGTCGGGAGTGCATCTTACTATTTTGGGGTCTTACCATTTTGTGTTGATTCTATCTCTAAGGAATTTGCGGGGTTTTCTCCTTTATGGTTTCCCTGAGGAAAACTCTTTGTGTCTCTTGTCTCTTGTGATGTGCTTATGTTTTATTGCTGTGCTTGTTATTCTCTCAGTGAAAAGATCCTAAGATCATAATGCTAGCTTATATGATGAAAAACTAACACAAGAATCCTATTGATCCAATGCCCAAGATACCAAAAGGTGTCTTTAAGAAAGAATTCCATAATCCCAACACGAGGGATGCATCCAATTACTCTGTAGTTGAATATTTGGCCCAAACCCCATGTGCGATGTCGGCATTGCAGGAGCCATAGAGTTGTCCTGCCCAGCAAGATGCACTCTTAGTATCCTTAGGTAGTATGGATTCATCGAGCCTTATGGAGGAATTTAATTTGTCTGATGTTAATATTCTCCTACCGTATCAAGTGGATTTTTCAGTAGATGTCATCCATGGTGGAAATCCCATTGTAAGGACAGTTGTTGACGAAGGTGCTTCCACATGTGTCATGTATTTATCTTGTTGGAAGGCTCTTGGATCCCTAGATATATTTCCATCGAACACCTTACTTACTGCTTTCGACGGAAGGTCATTCTGTCCGCATGGTATCCTACCAGATTTTGAGATTAAGCTGGAAGGGAAGGCAGTGTCTATTGAAGTGGAGGTGATTGATGATCTATTGGATTATAACTTGCTTCTGGGGAGAAGTTGTACTTACGCTATGTGTGTGATTGCCTCAGTCATTCTTTGAGTGGTAGTGTTTCCACATGAAGGGAATTTGGTCACTATTGACCAACTCAATTTCACTCGGAAGGGTTGTATGGAAAATAATGAGTCCACCATACCATTGGTAGATCAGGTTAAACTAGCTAATGAGAGCTTGGGGGTTGGTATGTAATCATCATTAATGGGAACTTTTGATATCCCAACCTCAATACACTACTTAGGTTCTACTAGTGTAGGGAATTCTATCGCTACTTAGGTTTTATAGAACGGATCCTTGGGTCCTTCCTTCCTGTTACAAACCTAAAGTTCCCTTAGCGGTAGTGGAAGTATCATATTAGGCTATCGTTAACACCACTGTTGATCCCATTCCAATTTCTCCTACAGTCTCAGAGGAGTCGAAAGAAGCCGATCTGCCTGCTTGGGCAGAGAACTCTTTGTATACTGATGATTACTTAGACATGGTTTTTCCTTCAAACGAATCCATTTTGGAAGCTATGAGTGGGCGAGATAAGATCTGCGAAGATCTTCACCATAGATCCTACTTTCTTCAAGAGCTAAGCAGGATTGAAAATAAAGAGTTCCATGTGAAACCGATGGGTGATGTTCATACACCGATCAATCCCTTACCAAGGGAGGGAATCTTTGCCGAGGGAAACATGGAAAACCCTTCCATTCTATCCCCATAAACATCTATGTGAATCCCAATGTCATGGAAAATGTATATATTGGTGCGAACTGCTCTCTGGAGGAGATTGCTATCTATACGGCCTTATTTAAGGAGTTTCACGATGTGTTTTCCTGGTCATATGAGGAGATGTTAGGCATAGATACATTGATAGTCTAACATGAAACCCAAACCTATCCTGATACCAAACCGGTTTGACAAAAACTTAGACCTGTCAACCTGTGTAAAGCGACAGTCGTTAAGGCTGAAGTGGAAAAGCTGCTGAAAGCTAGTTTCATATACCTGGTCACTTTGATGGAGTGGGTATCCAATACTATTCCCATCGATAAAAAGAAAGGGGTAATACATGTATGTACAAACTTTCATGATTTAAACAAAGCTTGTCCTAGGGACAACTACCCCACACCATTCATAGATCAAATCATTGATGTTTGTTCAAGGGATGAGGTTTTATCGTTTATGGATGGTTTTTCTGGGTACAATCAGATTCAAATCAAACCAGAAGACCAACATAAGATGAATTTCATTTGTCCTTGGGGTACATTTGCATATAAGAAAATTCCCTTTGGATTGAAAAATGCAGGGGCTACCTTTCAGCAAGCAATGAATTTTTCCTTCCATGACATCAAGAGTATTATCGAGTCGTACCTAGATGATCTTCCTGCTCATTATCGTAAGAGGATCAATCATCTAGATCACTTCTGCTTAATTTTTGAACGATGCAGACAATACAAAATATGCTTGAATCCCCACAAGTGTGTTTTTTGTGTTGAGTTAGGTCAGCTGCTTGGGTTCATAGTTTCTAACAAAGGTATTCAGGTGGATCCTTTGAAATTTGAGGCCATTGTAAATTTTCCTCCTCCTCATTATATCAGGAAAATTCAAAGCCTGCAAGGAAATCCTAACTTCCTTCTACATTTTATCATGAATTATGCCAAGATCACCAAAGGTTTCATGTGCTTGTTGAAGCAGGATACCCCATTTGTACATGATGAAACCGCACAACTTGCTTTTGTGGCATTAAATAAATCTTTGTTGTTGGCTCCTTTGTTACGTCCACTGGATTACTCTCATGATTTTATATTGTATCTGGCTGCGTCTGAGTCTACCATTGGGGTAGTGTTTGTCCAGGAAGATGATGAGCTCTAAGATAATGTCGGCTATTATCTTAGTTGTTCTTTAGCGGGACCTAAACTTCGATACTCACACGTTGAAAAGTTGGCTTTAGGAGCTATTTATGTTGTGCAAAGGTTACATGACTACATCTTACTAAGAAATACAACAATAGTGGAAGATGTCAATCCCTTTCAGTATGTTTTGTCCCAATGCATAATCGGGGGAAAATTCAACAAATGGATAGTCATTCTTCAGGAGTTTGACTTGGATTTTCAATCCACCAAATCAAAAAAATCCTTAGGTTTTGTAGAGCTTATTGCAGAATTTCCAGTGGAAGAGGATGTAGTAGTTAAAGAAGACGCATTCCCAGATGAGCACATTTTTGTGATTTCCACCTTTGATCCTTGGTACAGAGATATACTTATCTATATCTAGACCTAGAAGTGACTTACAACCTTCTCACAGGAAGAGCGATGCAAACTACATGTACATGCGAAAAAAATACCTTATCATCGAGGATAATTTATACTGTAGAGGGGTAGACTCTGTTTTACGTCGGTGCCTCACCCATGAAGAGGTCGAGAGTGTCCTAAATGATTCCCATAGCAAAGCATGTGGGGGTCATTTATCTGGGTTAGCGACAGCCCATAATATTTTGCATGCCGGTTATTTTTTTCCCACGATCTTTAAATATTGTGTGGAAGTCATGAAGCGATGTCATCCTTGTTAGCTTTACACCAGAAAGATGAGGTCACATCCCCACTCACTAAGTGGGGGATAGATTATGTGATGTGCAACCTAGTATTGACTATGTGGCACAAATACATCATTGTCGTTGTTGATTACTTTGCAAAGTGGGAAGAGGCAATGCCCACCTTCAGGGCTGACGGGGAAACTACAACGTTTTTTTTTCAACTAGATTATCGCTTGTTTCGGTATTCTAAAAGAGACTGTCATTGACCATGGCAGTCATTTCCAAAATAGCATGATGACGAATTGGCTACTATGCTAGGTTTTAAACAAGATCACTCATCTTCTTTCTACCCATAAGCACATGGTCAATTCGAGGAAGTTAATAAGACCTTGAAGACTATTCTCAAGCGTACTATTAATGCAGCCCGGTCAAATTGGCACATTATGATGTATACTACACTTTGGGCATATCGAACCAATGTTAAAACTGCCATGGGGTTTTCACCTTTCCAATTCATTCATGGGGTGGAAGCAGTGACTCTGGTTGAATGTGAAATCCCATCACTTAAAATTGTCATTCATGTGCTACCTAATACGACTGAATTAGAAGAACATTTTCTACATTTGGAACATCTAGATGAATGACGCAGAGATGCGTTGATAGCAAACGAGACTCATAAAAATAGGTTTAAAAATAAATATGATAATTTGGTCAAACCTAGTATTTTATCTGAGGGGGAGCTTGTCTTGCTCTGGGATCATGACAAAGAACCCCTGGGGGCAGGGAAATTTAGGTCCATGTGGTTAGGACCGTACATTGTGTTGAAAGTTTTGAAGAAAGGAGCATATGAATTAACTGATTTTGAATGGAATAAGCTTCATGAGCCTAGAAATGGGCTCTTCCTAAAGAAATACTATGCTTAGGCTTAACACTTTTTCTTGTATTTTTATTTTATGTAATTTTATGTACAATAGTTAGTTGTTTCGTGTTCTTATATCATATGTTGGTTGTTACAGATGTCTTGCAAGTGGTTCGTAGGTTTTGCAGATGCTTTTAGTCATCACACTTGCAACCTGGCTTCAGCCGTATGGGTCATTTACTCACCCTTAGGACAACTAGTTGCCTCTAGAGGCACTTTCTTGGGTCTTGCTACCAATAATGTGGCTGAATACAAGGCTGTCATTGACCTTTTATGGGATGCCTTGTCATGTGGCACCACTCAGTTAAAAGTTAGACTTGGCTCTCAACTTATGGTTTCCCAACTCCATCGATCTTATCAGGTGCAAAACCCTATCTTGTTATGTCAGTTTTTGCAGGTTATATTACTTGAAATAAATTTCAATTATATCTCATTTAATCATATTCCACGAAATCAAAATTCATTAACTAATGTGTATGAGAACTATATCGTAGATTTGAACTTAACACACATTTTATAAAAATACATAATAGATACATTTTGAACACATGTAAATAAGCCGACAATATATATATATATGTAAAAATGTGTCCATAAGATAGGTCGAGTTTTGGTCCTCATATCTAGTCATAATTGTATAAATATACAAAAATATACAAAATTTGGATCGCAATCCATAAAATGCCTCTAGATCTATCCTTGATCACCCTGATCACCTTGATCACTCTGGTCACCCTGATCACCAGCATCATTAGAATCATCAGCTTCTTGAGCTACAGCAGCCTCCTCGGCTTCTATATAAACTAGTATAGTGCTGGATACCCTTCACATAAGGCATATCCAAGTAGGTGGAATTCCTACAACAAGTTCCTACATGATGGAAGGGATCTTCTCAATCCATATGGTAGGAACTCTTTGGGTAAGCCTGGCCATCTTCCCCTCAAGGACCCTCATCAAACCTTAGTATTCCCCTGTCACTAGTCGCATGTACATCCTAGGATTCCCATCAGGGTGGAGATGCCCAATATCTGCATTTTAAACATTAAAATGGACTAAAAACTCTTATACATATGCATATATCTTTATGATAAAAATTCATAAAAATTTGGAACATGAAAATTAAAATACCTAGTGCTCCCCATACTCCTCCTTGAAGGAGGATGAGATCATTGTCACCTCAAAAGTCTAAAGAAGCATATGGAAACTACTCTAGTGTTGGAAACTACCACCCCCACCACAAGTAGAAATCGTCATCATACACACTCTGAACTGATCCACCGCAGCCCTGGCAAAGGAAAATCTCTACCCACCTGGTTAGTCTAGGCTGACGAGGAGGGAATGTTGGAAGTGGCACTGCAGGGATGATTGTGGGAACTATCTCAAAAAAGAAGGCCACTAATACACTTGAATACCCAAAATTCTTGTGACAACCTCTCTTGCAGTCAGAGCATAATTTTTTCATAATCAGGATTGTTCCTGAGCACCAGTCAAACACGGTTCCCTATAAGCACTCTACAACAATCCTCATTTGGTTCTGAGTGGCAAGATGAAGTGATGAAGATCATGCAACCCTCACTATAGTACTTACCAACACCTATAGCGGGAAGTTAGTAATATACACTATAGGGATGCATGATCCCTTTTTCTGACTCCCTGGCACACAGTAGGTGTCCACATAATCTCAAACACTCATGGGGTCACCACCCCTGCCAGTACCTTCGAGGTTGATAGGAATTCCCTATGGATACAACCCCGTGATGAAATATATATCTTCCATTCCTACCTCCAAGATCTCACCTTGAAGGTCAAAATCCCCAAGGTCATGGTCCCAATAGCCAATCAAATGTTTGAGCAAGCAGACTTTGGCCCACATGGGCGAAGTGTAGAAGAATTTCAATATCCCATTTTGTCATAATGCTTGCACAGTGGGGGCACTACGGAGTACGTCTCAGTCCATATTCTCATGTTCTCGCTCCCTTCACTACAACACCATGGTTGAACCTGCCCATTTGACCAATATTTAACATTGGAATCCATCAAAATTCTTTGAATTTTGGCCATTTTTTACTTTTTCTATGTCGCGCAGTACACGCAACTATCTTTTAGACAAGTCACGTGTGACAAGTGGGTTTCCTTCATGTAGGTCACATGTATAATGCGTGTACATGACTGTATAAGTCGCCTACCCACGTGTACCATGTGGCCTCCATAGGGCAGGCTTAAACATCAAAATTTTGCATAAAATTGAAAATCGAAATGGTTAAAATGGAAGAGAAAGGAGAGCTAGCTTACCTGGCACTTGTGGAATTCGAAATAGTCCATCGGTTTGTCCACAACGAGCAATCCAAGCAAGAGGTAAAATGTTGCCAAATTGGGTAAAAACTTAAAATGGTATGTTTGATTTCTATTTTTGAACTATATATAAGAAAATTTTCAATTTGTGGGTTTTTAACCTATAGTTTGAAAAGTATTTTTATATTTGAACTAATACCATCTTATTTTTCCTAATGCAACAGGTTCAAGGATGTTTAAATTTGTTGTCCACTCATATAGGATAGGTTTTTGGTCCTCCATGTGCAGTTTTGCATCTATACCTAATTCATTTTTTACCCTAGGATGACTTCATTGGCCATAGAATAAGGTTTTTAACCATTTTTTACCCAGTCTACATCATTGTTCTTCCGTGGATAGAGCCCCCCTTCCATGAGTACCCTAGTTTAGAGCACTTTGTTGTCTTTTGGTACTCATGCCGCATTTATCATAGGTTTAGGGGAGCTTTCTTAGTTATTTTTCACTCCAAATTGAGCCTCATTTGGGTCTCATTTTACAAGCTATCCCCTTTATGAGGCTCCCCGCCCTTATGGAGTTTCTTTAGGCCCAATTCTAACTCCTCAAAATAGACTTGATTTCTAAGTAAAATTGTCTATTCATGCTCATTAAGAATATGTGAATGGGAATCCACATTGGTGGTAGCTTATCACTTTTTTGGACCATGTGGAATAATACAAAAAAGGAACACTCTCTTTTCTTGGGAATTGAGAAGAGTATTCTCAAGTATAGGTTTATCGCTTTTATAGACCTGAGGGACTAAATTAACGGAAAAGGAGCGCCTAGTATGAGCTTATTTTTCTCTTTTTCATGCTTTGGACCTAAACATGAAAATGATTCCGAGCGTACTTTATGCCTTTGTCATGCTCATTAAACCCTAAAGAACAATGCATCGACTTTACTGTTGTAAGCCGCATTTCTTGTAAACAAATGGATCTTTTCGAGTGATCTTGCCTTCCTTCACACTCGTAAAACTTAGGCTATATGCTTCTTTTGAAGGGGCATTGGGTAGGTGGCAATTTAACCTTTTTCGGACCTTCCTAACTAAGTACGAAAAAGGTGCGCATTACTTCTTCGTAATATAAGAGAGTTACTATGTGGTATGTTTTATACTTTTCTGACCTCAAGAAACTAAATTGGACAAAAAATCACCCCCCTTGAGTCTTCTTCGAAGTTTTCAGACTCTCAAAATATGAAAATGCCAACAAGCATGTACTAGTTCGGGCTTGTAAAATCCACGAATCATTGACTTTATTAAGCATTATTCTCTCCCCTCTTCAAGCTTGTCAAAAATGAAGAGAGACATGAGTTGACTTTCCTGGACTCACTAAAATTGAATAGGAACTATAAGGAAGAAGTAATCTATTTGGGTTATAAACAGTGACAGCATGTCTTCCTTGAATAGAGAACTCTTTGAACTTTTCGATACTCATGTTTCAATCTACACTTTCAGTTCAGCTATTACTTTGAGTTTCTTGCTCCTCCACTTGTCCTTTATACATGGAGAATTTGATCATGTCTCATACATGATAGATAATTTTAGTTGTCCTATGTGCAAAGTGAAAAGATTCCTTGGGTCATCTCTGTTTCGTGCTCACTGTTCAAGGATCTATCCCTGCATCTAGCTATTATCCTGATTTCATCATTATCCTATCTGAGTGTCACTTGTGTCTACCTTCCTACATCCAGTTCCTAGTCACTCTTATGATCTATTGGAGGTTCTATTTCCTTCCTCATCATAGTATGGTTTCTCATCAACACTTCCTAAAGATGAAGACCTAGAGTTTTGATGATGGTACCTTAGGATTCATTACCATTATTGGTGAACTCCTTTGCTTCAATAGTCAATTTCACCTATTGATTGACAATATTTTGAGTCCTTTCCATGTTCAACTTCAGCACATCTATTCACATGGTATGGAGTGTAATGGTTCCCTTGGATTTCGATGAAGACCTTAGGTTCACCTTTATAACCTAAGTTGTGCAAGATTGTGTTATGTTCAGTTACACAGCCTCCATATTTTGAAGACTCATCATTGTATATTTTGGCTTCAATCCACCTTTGTAATATATGTGGTCTTGTCCCTGTATCATATGATGTAATAAAGCATTGTAAAAGAGCTAGTGTTCCAATATATTGAACATGGCATTCTCAGATATGATTTTGTATATGAAATTGATATATATTTGTTTCAGGTACTTCCTCTGCTACCTTGGACATTTGAGTTCTCCAAGATAAATATTGTAATGTATTTCGTCCATCACTTCCCTCTGACCTCACACATTAGGGGGCATCTGTTATCAACCTAAATGGCACTTCTAAGTCCGAGTCTTGACATCCACTATGTCGGGACACAAAGGGACAAATAGGATTGAAGTGGCCAAAACACTATAGATGTGCATGGCCATTGATGCATGATCTCTAGACCAAACTGATATATTTTTATTCTGATTTTAGGGTTGCACACGCTCCTATTTGCATTGCAACTCATGTGTCACATGTGACTACGTGCATTGCAACCTGTGTTTCTTTTGAGAAACAAGTGTGTCATATGCGCCTTTATTATATACATACTTGCATGTAACTTAATTCGACATTAATAAATTTAAATCGTGATTAGATGAGATTAGTTGGACCTTAATCCATAACTATCTCAACTATCTCAACCATCCTAACATTCTAAACTACTATATTTCCCAATGTATAAATAGAGTCCTTGGGATGGGACTAAGGAATCAATTCTAGAAGAGAAAAATTATGCTGGTGGTATACCTTCAGAGTCTTGGAGTAGCAGAACTCAGTGTCCTTGGTTGTAGAGGAGTCCTTGTGTCAGAAGTTGGGTTGCATTCTCACCTATTCATTGTTTGTTAATAAAGAGAATTCTTCTTCCAATCTTTGTATTGTGATTTTCTCATGTATATTGGTTAATGCATGATTCCAATTATGTTACTAATATGAATTTCATATAACATGTTA
>LPNX010343272.1:258914-290978 GCA_001517045.1 Pseudotsuga menziesii
GACAAAGCTTGGATCAACCGTCATAAACCGGGTAAGCCAAAATCTATTCCTATTCCTATTTCATTTTCTGTAAATTTTGATTGTCTGTAAGTCTATTAGTAAGTTGGAAACCCATACCCTATTTTACAAGGGTGTATTGACCTGTACAACACCAATACTTGGGATAAAATAATTAATCTTTTTGATTAATTTCCTAGGTCCTACACTAGCTAGTTTGCATCCACTTGCATTTATGTGGTCAAAATTTCCAAAAATGCCACCTGGAGTGCTTGGTAATATTATAGATAAGATCCTTCCAACTAACATACTTCCTAGTTTACTAAGTGTAAATTCCTTCCTTATCCAGAGTTTCTAGCTTTTATGTAGTTTTAAGGAAAAAGCTAAAGCTAGTTTTAAGGTAGATTGCCTTGTTTTTTGAAAAAAAATCACCTTCCTTCTTTTCCTCATATAAAAGCATGATAAATTCCACTTTCCTTCACTTATCAGTTGTACCAACTCATTCAACAAATTCGTGAGCATATTGGTTGGTTTGGAAAGTGCTTTATGCACCTATGGGGTATTTTGACTAGTTTAGTAAGCCTTCTTTTGTACTGATTCGAATAGCATATTTATGCTTTCAAATCCCTAAAGTATGTACATGGTGAGAATCATATATATATTTAATTATGGCTAGTGTAAATTAATATCAACAACAGTTTGTGTTATTCAACATATCCAGTCTCCTTTTGAGTGTTTCTTGCACAGCTTTCAAGCAATTTTGTGAGTTCAATTGATCTAAGTTTGGTATTAATTTCCACATAGTATCATAGCCTTGGTAGCTTAATTTTTTTCCTCTTCTAAATTTTTTTTCATGATCAAAATCACTCACTGGGAGCGCATTCTGTCAGTTCAAGGGCGCGGTTGCTGAAGAATGGGTCAATCTCACCCAATCATCTTGACTCCATTTAGCTACTTCGAATGGAAGGAAAGGATGGAGATTCTGATGAGGAGTAAAGGCCTCTATAGAGTGACCATGGAAAATGAATCTGAGCCTAATACAACAGCAGAGAAGATGAAATGGCATAATAGGAGAGATGAGGCGTATGGTCTCTTATGTCTCGGCATTTCCAAAGACCTTCTTTTTCATCTTGATGGATTTTTATCTCCAAATGAAGTATGGAAGAATATTCAAAATTTACTTGGGAAGAAATATAAGAAGAGGGGTCATCAACTGGAGAATGAGATGATTTCACTGAGTCCAAGTAGCTTTGAATCCTTGCAAGTCTACTTCTCTAAATTCAAAGCACTGGTTTTGTAGCTAAAACAATGTGGTATTGATAAAGAATATGAGAAACTAGTCTTGGCCATCCTTTAGAATCTTGGCCCTGACCACTCAATATTGTTTGGACCTTCCATGCCACCAAGTTCACAATTCAAAACTGGAAGATTCCTTCACTAGAAGATTTCATGGAATCCTTGACTTGGGAGTAGGACAAATCGGTCTTGATGGGCACCATCAAGCCTTCCAATGATCAAGATTTTGTTTCTAGAGATTCCAAGGTTGATTCCAAAGGTAAGAAGGCTAAGAAACCTCTAGATAAAAAAAAGGAGACAAGTCTAAGTCTCACAAGGAGTCCTCAAACTCCAAGAAGAATAAATTTTAGAAGAAGAAAGGTAACGGTTAAGGAAGCAAGTGTGCATATTGTGGTAAGGGCTTTCATATTGAGAGATATTGTATGAAGAAGTAGATTGATATGATGACTCAACTCCTACAAAAGAAGAACATCTCCCTTCCTGATGGCAGAAAGAAGAAGGAAGGAGGATCCAGTTTCGAAGAAAAGGAGAGATTTCATTCCCTAGTTGCAAGCACTGTAAGATCTCCTTCCTTGATCATTGATTCTAGAGCTTCTAGGTAGATGGTTTCAAAAAAGGAGGCCTTATCCTCTCTTGATCATTCGAAAGGTCCAAAGATTTTGTTGGGGACAACTCAAAAATTGAAAGTAAGGGTAAAGGTAGCATTTTGACCATGGTTCCTTCAATAATGTATTGTATGTCCCAGGTCTTGCTGCTAATCTCTTATCAGTCTACCAGATGACCCACACCGGGTCTCCTAAGAAGGTTGTTTTCTCTCCCAATGATGTTTAAATATCTGATATTGTGAATGGTAGAGTCATTGCTAAAGGTTTTTTGGATCATAGTTCAAAAGTATATAGATTCTCACACTTCATGGCTTTCTCTAACCCCTCTTCTCTCCTTTCCCATTCCAATGAAGAAAACAAGCTTTGGCGTGAGAGGTTTGGTCATTTAAATTACAAATATTTTTCATATTTTTGTGAAAAGTACATGGTTTCATGGTTGCCAAAGATAAAGTTTTCCAAAAGAGTCTTCCAGGGTTGCATTCTAGGAAAGCATCCAGAGCATAAGTATGAGAGAGTCAATCATGAGAGAACCTCAACATTTCTTGAGCTCATCCATAGTAACACTGTTGGTCCCTTCCCTTGTATGTCCATGAGTTAAGCCAAGTATTTCCTAACCTTCATAGATGACTTTTCTAGGTATTGTTGGGTTTACTTCCTTAAAATCAAGTTTGAATTTTTTTACTTCTTCAAGGTTTTTAAAGCCTTGGTTGAGAACCAGTCTGGGATGAAACTAAATATCCTTAGATATGATAATGGTGTTGAATATGTCAAGTCTTATTTCATTAAATATTGTTAATATGTGGGTATCCATATCCTTACACACCTCAGCAGAACGGTGTTGCTGAAAGGAAGAATAGAAGCCTCAAGGAGATGGCTACTTGTATGATGGAGTCTAAGAATTTTTTACCAAAGTTTTGGGTTGAATCTATAAACTGTGCCTCCTACATCCAAAATAGGGTGCCTCACAAGAAACTTGATGGATTTACTCCTTTTGAATCTTGGAGTGAACACAAGCCTGATGTGTCTCATTTTAGGATTTTTGGCTCAAGGGCATGGGATATAATTCCATTAGACAAAAGAAGGGATTTGGAACCCCAAATTCAAGATTACCTATTTGTTGGACATTTTTAATATTCCAAAGGGTATAATTTGATCACCATGAGCACTCAAAAATCCTTCATTGGAAGGAGTGTTCATTTTTAAGAAGAGCCTATGCTAGCAGCCGAGATTGGAGAGTCTTGTTCACCACCTCCACCTTTAATTATAAGTGAAGAGACTAATGAACTTTTTGATTCTGATATGTATAATAATGATGATTTAATTGTAGATCGTAACATCCCCACAAGGCCATGTGGGAGACAAAGACCATTTAAGCAGCTGGGAATCCTAGTGATTTTAGGAGGACTATATCTCAATTCCAGAGTTCCTTTTCTATCAAGGACCCTTTATTTTCTGATAAGTGTTTTACAATGATTTAATATGATCCACGTACATATTAATAATCATCTGAGTACCACATATGGAAAACATCCATGAAGGAGGAATTCCATTCGCTCTAAAAGAATGACACGTGGGAACTAGTCATTCACCCCCCTAGGAGGAATCTATTCAAGTGTAAGTTGGTGTTCAAAACTATATTGGATGCTTATGGATATCCTATGAATTGTAAGGAAATTTTAGTGGCCAAGGGATTCTCCCAAGCCCAATGCATTGACCACAACAATACCTTCTCATCAGTTGCAAAGATGGACTCCATAAGACTAGTTTTGGCCATTGCAACTTCCAAGCAGTGGGAGGTACATCACATGGATTTAAAGAGTTCCTTCCTACATGGATATATGAAAGAATAAATATATATGCATCAGAAATAATTTTTTGTGACTAATCTCTTTTGTGCAGGTTGAATAAATCACTATATAGGATGAAACAAGCTCCCATACCTTGATATGCCAAGACCGATGGCTTTTTGCTATCACTGAACTATTGTAGATGAAAGTCTGATAAAAATGTCTATTTTAATATGATTCATGGTTATTTAATCATTATTTTATTTCATGTGGATGACCTTCTGATCATAGGAAGTTCCAAGAAATAAATTACCTCTTTGAACAGTGCAATGAACCATGCCTTCTCTATGACTAATTTGGGATTGTTAAGCCAATTTTTGGGGCTTGAGATTTCTCAATCAGATCTTGAAATCAAGGTACATCAGTCCAAATATGCTTTAGATATGTTGACAAAGTTAAATATGAATGATTTTAAGCCAAGAAAGACTCATTTCCTTTCAGTAGCTAAGCTTGAAGAAACACAATAAACTCCATTGGTAAAAAACACCATGTATATGAAACTGGTTGGTTGTCTTCTTTATTTGACTCATACTCAACTTGATACATATTATGAAATGAGTGTGGCTTCCATACACATGGATCATCCTCATGAAATCCATTGGACGACAGCAAAGAGAATCCTAAACTTTGTACACAAAACAAAAACTCATGATATTCACTATGTTGCACAATCTATCCTAGAGTTAGTTGGTTTTACTGACTCTGATTGGGTAGGTGAAAACACCGATAGAAAATAAAGTTATGGATATGTGTTTATTCTTGCATATGGACAAATCATCTAGTCAAGTCCCAAGTAAAGTGCAATTGCATTTTCATCTACAGAGGAAGAATACCAAGGAGCCATGAATGCAACTACTCATTGTTTGTGGTTGCAGGGAATACTTGGAGAGTTTGGGATCAAGTTTGAGACTTATACAATAATATATTGTGAAAACCAAAGTACCATTTGAATATCAACTGATCCAGTACTGAGGCAGTGAACCAAACACATAGAGATCCATATGCACTACATCAGAGGACTTGTGCATGATGAGGTCATTAATCTGCTCTATTGTTCATCATCTGAGCAAATTGCAGACATCTTCACCAAGGTGTTTTCTGAGAAGACTTTCAACAATATCAAATCAGTGCTGGGGATATATGATCATGTGGTGAATACTGATTGAATACAATATTTCTTACAATTTTGTTCATGTCAATGTTTAAGGGTGGATTTTTCCCTTGTGGTTTTTCCTCTTTCCTTATTTTGTATGGACAAGAAGTGTGTAAAGGGTGACTAAGTCTTGGTAATAGGACCTATATCTCTGATATTTTTCTTATATTGTACATAAATTCGGGCTCAATAGCGGGTGTTGGAATAATCAAAACCCATTCCAATACTTAGGATAAAATAATCAATCTTTTTTATTAATTTCTTGGGTCCTACACTAGCTAATTTGCATCCACTTGCATTTATGTGGCCAAAATTTCCAAAAATTCCTCCTAGAGAACTTTCGAAAGATTATAGATAATATTTTGTTGACTAACATACAACCCAGTATAGTAAGTGTGCATTCCTTCCTTATCCAACGTTTCCAGCTTTTCTGTAGTTTTAAGGCAAAAGCTAAAGCTAGTTTTAAGGTAGTCTGCCTTGTTTTTGGCAACAACTCACCTTCATTATTTTACTCATCTAAAATAATTATAAATTCCAATTTCCTTTACTTATCATCTGTACTAATTCATTTAGAAAATTCATGAGCATATTGACTAGTTTGGAAAGTACTTTATGCGCCTATAGGGGATTTTGACTAGTTTAGTAAGCCTGCTTTTTTACTGATTCGAATATCATCTTTATGATTTCAAATACTTGGAGTATATACATGGTGAGAATCCTATATCTATTTAATGATGTCTGGTGTAAATTAATATCAACAACATTTTGTGTTATTCAACATACTCAGTCTCCTTTTGAGTGTTTCTTGCATAGTTTTCAAGCAATTTTGTGAGTTCAATTGATCTAAGCTTGCGATTAATTTCCACATGCTTATTAGGATTCATCATGTATTAGAGAGGGATTACCATGGATCCCTTTAATTTTCAATCCATCCTGAATCTCCCCCCTCCACACACTCTGCGCTAATTGCAGAGCGTTCAAGGCAAGGCCAATTTCCTTTTCCGGTTTATTCTGTATTATGCAACCAAAGTCCATGTATTATTACACTTGCTCCATACCCACATTCCTTTTGTATGGGATGATAAAGCACAAGGTGATTTTTATGCTTTGAAACAATAATGACTTCCACTCCCTTGTTGTCTTCTCTCGACTTCACCAAGAATTTTATCCTCTACGTATCGACATCCGAAAATGCCATCAATAGAGTCCTAGTCCAAGAAGACGATGCTCGTCAAGAACATGTAATCTATTATGTGAGTCAGAAGCTTTCCATACCACCATTACGTTACTCCCATGAAGAGAAAATGGCCCTAGCCATTTTCTTTCCGATGCATAAGCTACATCATTACATTCTTATGTGTCTAACCAGAGTTGTGGCCGATTCCAACCCCATGCGTTATATCTTGAGTCGCCTCCTTGTCCAAGGTCATGCCACCAAATGGATTGTTGTTCTTCAAGAGTATGACTTGGAATTTGTCACACCCAAAAGCACCAAAGCTTTGGAGTTAGCTTCCTTAATGGCATTTTTCCTATCGTCGTCTACCTCGCCTCCTATCACGATCAATATCCCTAATGAATTCTTATTTTCCATCTCTACACTACAACAAATTACCATTTTAGGGGCGGTTTTACCTTGCGATAGTTCTTAACCCCCCCCCCCCCCCCCCGGCCAAAAAAAAGTCCTGAGAATTGGACTTTTGAGGGTGGTTTTCAAACCCCCTCCCCCAAAAGTCCAATTCTCAGGACTTTTTTTTGGGGGGGGTGGTTGGAAATACCCCCCCAAAGTTTATTTTCTAGGCGTTTTTTAAACCCTCCTCTTCCCCCCCCCCCCCACACAAAATTCTTGATAAATGATCTATTTGGGGTGTTTGTTTTAAATCCTCTCCCAAAATTCATAATAATTGGACTTTTGGGGGTGGTTGTTTTAAATCCACCCCCAAATGGCATGATAATTGGGATTTTAGGAGCGGTTGTTATAAAGTCACCCCCATAAGTTACGGGAATTTAGACTTGTGGGAGATTTTGTGATAAATTCGCCCTCAAAATTCAATTTGTTATGACTTTTTTTGGGGGGGGTGACTCAAACCCCCCTAAAGGTTCTTTTTAAGGTGATTTTTGAAATAACCCCCTTAAAAGTCATGAGAATTTGGACTTTGGGGGGAAGTGGTTATAAAGATGCCCTCAAAAATCCAATTTTCATGGATTTTTTTTTTGAGGGGAGGGGGGGGAGGGCGTGGGAGGCTTAAAATACTCCCCCTAAACATCCTTTTCAAGGTAGTTTTTTAAAAAACCCTTAAAATTCATGAGAATTTGGACTTGTGGGTGCGGTGGTTATAAAGTTATCGTCAAAATTCCAATTGTCGTGAATTTTTTTTTTTTTTTGGGGGGGGGGGGAGGGGGGTTGAAAGACCCCCCCTAATGGTCCTTTGCAAGGAGGTTTTTAAACCACCACCACCACCACCACCCCCCCCCCCCCCCCTCCCTTAAAATTAATGAGAATTGGACTTTTGGGGGTAGTTGTTTTAAAGTCGCCCCCAAAAAAGTCCAATTTCATGCCATTTTTGTTTGGGGGGGGGGGGGGGGGCGCAGTGAAACACCCGTCATAAAATTCCTTTTCAAGACAGGGTTTAAACCACCCCCCCAATCCAAAAAAAATAGGTACTACAGGTTTCCATTGGGTTCCAAAATATACCCATTAATTTCATAGAGAATCCATATGTCCTAAGACATGAGCAATTTTCCTTATACCATGGCCTAGGGATTCAAAATTATCTACAGACTATTATACCATAAAAAATATCTCCCTTACATGATAAATATTATGTGTGCAAGGATTAGTTGTGGATTTGGGGCTTATGCATGGCCCTTCGACCTTGCAAACCAATGTTATGATATAAAACCCAAAATTTTGGCCATGTACCATGGCTTATGTTTGAAGAACCATCAATAGTAATATAAACATCAAAATGGCCATGATATCCTGCTCTCATGGAAATTGTTTAGTATGTGGAGCTTGTGTCATGTTCTTTGTCCCTATTCATATCCCATCAACCATGTACACAAATACTATCACTTAATACCCTCCCTTTTGTCCCTAGAGTGTGGCTTAGACCTTGACAACTATTCAAGGTGTTTTAAACCTAAACATGACTAAGATATCTTACTTGTATACTAAATTTTCCTTATTTAAGGCTCTTGTGGAGGAATTAGGAACCATGTATGACCCATAAGTTCTGTAGACAAAATTTATGTTTTAATACCCCAACATTTTCCCCTATTTAAGGAATCATGTACATCCCATGAATCCATTAGGTCATTAGTATCACCTTAGAATCTAATGCATACAACGAATATTTAATAGAATAGTTATCAAGCTTAATGGAACATGGATATTTCCATCTAGATATGTCACTATAAATATAACATATTAATAAAAAAACTTGATTGCGAGGCATCCCCCAATAGATATACTCATCGAATTTACACATTAAGACTTAGGATGCAACCTTTTCACGTGTTTATACACTAATTATAAGTAGAGCACTATAAATTTGATCATATTAAAAATCAAAACACTCATGCAATGGGGAAAGAGTGTTGCAAGGAAACAATTTTGCAAGGCTCCTCGATCATGCAAGAAGACCAGCCATGCCTACTCCTATAAAACTATTCTCGGAATCATCCCAAATTACAGAAAAATTAAGGAAATGGGGAGGCCAAATGAATAAAGTTTGATTCTTGAATACTATGCATTTGTCTTTAAATATCCAATACAACACAAAACCAAACCAGGTTATCACATGTCAATGTTGTAGGTTTTTCTATATAATTTTTTTCACTAAACTCGTACTTCATGATGGATCTGATGCTGCTGGCATGGATCGATTAGTAGTTTTTGGTAGATTTTTCGAAGGAAAAATACAAAATCAAATTTATTTATTTATTATATCTAGTGGAATCAATAATGAACGCAGTGCTTGTATTCACATGACATGGAGTCCATTCCCATCCGCTACCACTATAACCTCCAGGTGCACCCACACTGCCCCTACATGAGTACACAAGCTATTAGAGGTTTGAACTCGTGATGTCACAAGGAATACCTTAACAATGCACCCTATCGCCAATTGATTTACAACTCAAGGAAAAAATCAAATCTTTGTAAACATTAAGAAACAATTTTAGTCATATACAGTTTTTTTCCTTATAATTTTGGTAAAAAAGTTTTAGGAATTGTTAAAACTAGAAGTTTTAATTAAAAGGTGAGATAATGAAAAGTTTTTAAATTTTATTTATTTTTTTAAAATATATGAATTACATAAACTAATTAAGAAATATAATTTTTTAATACCCAATTATATCAATTTAAATACCGTAAAAAAAATTATTGTAGATTTGAGGTTTTTGGAAGATCGCAACCTCCTTCGCGAGATTATTAGGACTATTTTCAAGTTTGCAGATTCATGGTTTTATGGAAATGTGGGGGTTTTTTTGGGTGCCAACCTCTGTGGACCCTAATTTGGAAATTATTGAGATCACATTAAGGGGCCAATGGAAAAAACCAATTGACTCGAGGTTCTAGGAGGTAGTATGTGAAGAACATCAGATCGATCCCCCTAGGAGGTATCATAGCTCTTCAAATATACAGCTCTAAAGGGTCATTTTTTCCAATGATGAAGCAATATGCAAGAGATTTGTGCCTCATGTTGTTTTCATTGATCTAGATCTTGGTACCATGGAAAACATGAGGACTAGGCCTTATGGCCAGGTTTTCAGGCTTGAAAAGTTCATTTTTGTCCAATCTGGGGCTGGAAACAATTGGGCCTAGGGGAATTACATCGAAGGAGACGAGCGCATAAATTCCATGCTTGATTTTGTCGATAAGGAGGCCAATATCTATGATTTCCATCAAGGGCTCCAAGTGTGTCACTCGTTGGGAATAGGTACTGGATCTGGGACATGAACTATCTTGATCTGTATCACCTACTGCCTAAGGTTTCATATTCAGTTGAACTCATACTTGAGAAAACTCATAGAGAATATGATCCCCTTCCCCCATATTCATTTTTTCATTGTGGTATTTACTCCCTTTACCTCCCATGGATCCCAACAATACAGAGCAATCTTAGTCCCTAAGCTAACCTAGAAAATGTGGGATGCCAAGAACATGATGTGTGTTGCAAATATTTGATCAACGAGGAAGCCTATTATGAAAGGGGCATGTAGCTTAGTGATGAAGCAGCCCATTAATCAAGGGTAAGTCCTGGGTTCAATTCCTAGCCTATCAAATTTTCAACATATATTTAAAAATGTAAGAGTTCTTTTATCTTATGTCAAATTTTCAAAGTACATTTAAGAAATGTAAGAGTTCTTATGTGTGTGTGTGTGTGTGTGTGTGTGTGTGTGTGTGTCACTTATTTTAGAAATCCTTTGGTCATATGATATGTAACATTTTGAAAGAAATCATCACAACAGTATTATAAAGTGTAGTGAAAATGGCAACTTGAAAACTGTCAATGCATGATGGTCGTAAAGTGTAGTAAAAATGGAAAGTCTGTTTCCTTTTACTTGATATGACAAAATGAACAGATGGAAGATAAAAGAATCCTATTGCAAAATAGGCTTGGAAGCTACACATTTTAGAATTCCCACCCTAAAAACCTTTCTTTCATATGAAATACATTTCCTTACTTTATCTGCAACACTACCTACCACATCCTTTATAAAGGAACCAAGACATTCATTACAACACATAGGCATCAGGATAGGCTTGGATATTGTCTATACTATTTTGAAAGAGAACAATATATTCTTTGGAAGGGATGCACTCTCTTCCCATAATCCTCTAATCCATGGGCTGTTGGTTTATCCAACAATACTAAGAGGGGGGGGTGTCACATGCCCCAATTTGCAAAACAATTTAATGTTATTGAGGAACATTATGTTATATTTTATGCTAAGTTTGTAATTAATGACCAAGTGGAGCCAAGGATAATTAATGTATTTCAGAATATTTTATTAATAAATAAATAAATGATGAGACAACAACTTAGGGAAGCTGTTAAAAGAGTGTTAACTAGTCACTTGGTGGAGGAGACTGGGTGGAGAGTATACTGACAAGTGGCGACATCCTCAAACTACTTCTAACTGTTGCAGGTGGCAATTTCCCTATATTTTTGGTCATGATTCCCCAAGAAAGTGGATTTGGAGTAGGTGGCTCATTAAGTAAAAAAAAATGACCCAGAAGATCTAGGCATTTTGTTATAAAACTTTCCATTGAAGATAGTTGGGGCTGCTCATTCTAGAAGTGTGATCATTCAAGGTGAATGAAGTACACATTGAGAAATTTGATGGAGGGGACTTATTGAAGTGAGTTTGAGGGGTTAACTACTAGGGATTGAACTTGTGCAGTTGTTAAGCTGAAGTTCTTACTGATGTGAGGAGGTTTGGATTACTGTTGTAATTTGACTAGTCAGGTGACAGAAGGTCTTAAGGATACATCCTTCACCCAGTACTCTAACAAGAGGACCAGGAAACAGGCTCGGGGGTCCTGAGGAAGTGTGGACTAAGCTTTCTCTAGGAATTGGTTGGGAGAAAAAGTCTCCTTAAGTTGTTGTCACCTTGTCATTCGACAGGTTTTCATTTGTTCGGGTTATTTATAATTTATTTACTATTTTCAGCAAATGATTACTAGTTTTTTTTTCAGAGATATGCATGTTATTATTTTGTTAGGGTTTATACAGAAAAGAGCATTGTTTATCAATAACTTAGTGATTGTAGATTTTTTTAAAAATATTAGTGTTATTGCTAAATGAAAAGTGATGAGAATAAATTACCACACTGTATTTTTCCACGCCTTGTATAGGTAGTACTCTAGTACAACTGGTTGTTTAAGTAGATGTGATGTTTTGTTTATCAACTCTGAATAAAAATTGCAAAGGAATTATTTTATAGATTCATATGATTTTTTTACAGAAATTTTTGTTGTACTTACTTTATCTACTGAAAGTAATTGTACTATTTATTTATAGGAAAAGAACTGAATATATATATACTAATTATTAGTAATCATACTAATCACATAACTATTATTATTACTAATATTTATTATAAACATATTAGGTAAAGTTAAATTAATAAATATAGGAACAGTAAAACAAAATAGTATTTAGGGTTTACGAAAGATAGGTTTTATCTTTGCTTACAGACTTGCATAATCTTACTCATAACATAAATTTTAACAGCTATAAAAATTACTGAAAATAAAATAGAAAATTAGAACTAAAATGTATTCCTGTAAAATCTATTTTATTACAGGATTGTAAGATTCTCAAAATAATAACATTTCCGAATGAAAGCAGAGTACTAAATTTACTCTTTAACATTGTAAAATTTTAATAGTAAAAATACCTATAAATCAATTATATTAAACGAATTTCTAGAATTTAATAACTCTGTACACAAGTTGATAGAACGAAATAAAACAAAGGTATTGGCTTGTGGCCTTTTATAACAATGGTCGAGGCTTAAGCCTGTATTAACATTTTATACAAGTTTTAAACAAAAATAACAATTTAAAACTTAAACCGTTACGGCTTAAGCCAAGTTTTTAAAGCAAAAATATTTTTCATCTTCCAAGCCATAAAGGCTTTATTAAGGAAACCCCAAGTTACAGCTGCAATATCCTTCAAAGTTCTTGCACATAATACCCTTTAGGGTTTTCTTTATAGAAACAACATGACAAGAAGTAATCTAACAATAAAGACCCAAGCTGAGTCCACAATCAATAGCAAAGCATTACCATCTTTCCAACCACCATGATATCAATACAGGATAAACCCTCAGTGTAACCGGGGCTTACCAGGGTTTACGTAATTGAAGCTTGAAAGAACGAGCTCATCTCCAACTTCTGATTCGGTGAAAAGAACCTACGCAGAGTAACCACTTTAATGGTTAAAAATATTTTAAAAGAAAATTCTAAATATCCTTCTTTGAAAGAAAAGAAAAAAAAAGGATAGGCCATTACCTGCTAACGTTTCCGGTATGTAGAAACTGAGATTGCACAGCCTTTGAGTCAATTCGTAGGCACTTTGGAGAACATTGCCTCAGTAGATTTTGTGTCGTAACTTCTGAAAACCCTAAGTCATGAATCCAAAGGAAAATCAAGCAGCACCCAGCTAAAATGAAGAGCATTCATTTACAAAGATCTGTCTACGATTTCTCTATCTTAAAAACCAACTCAGTCCCTAAATCGATGAAGGTGCACGATTTTTTACTCACACGGTTTCTTCATAGCAGTCGTAGAACTCATCAAACTGGTATTTACTTCTCACAAGACCAAGCTCACAGTGGAAATAGGAAACTGGAGGACAGCAAGGAGTAATGGCGGCCATGAGCTCCCAGCTCGGCCGCACCAAATAAAGAAACCCTCGCCCTTTGCAAAATGAAGGTTAGGGCACACACAAGTCAACTTAACCAATGACTTTGCCACCTCCACGTGTCCTTCAAGATTTATCACCAGCGTGGGTAGAAGTTCTATAGTCACGATTGCAGTTTTAAATCTACAATTAAAATCATTATATATTTCCTATCCTATAATCACTAAATCAATGCAATTTCTATGTTTACCATTAATATTTTACCTTTGAAATATTTCAATACTTGGTATATTAACTATGGGAATAATATATGGATAATTCTCTAGCGTTTATTTTATAAATTAAGTTATCTTACTAACTATGTTTGGTATAGTTATAAGACTTTTGTTGTATATTAAATTATATAAGAAGGAGATCATATGGTTCCTTGAAGTACCCTTTTGTTTTGGTAAAAGTTGGAAAGTAAAATGACAACTAGAACCCAAACAATAATAAGAACTCTTATATGATGCCAACCAACTATCTTATATTAAATATTTTACTAAATCAACTTGTGAAAAAAAATATATAGCCTATAGTTAAAGGTGCACCATAAATTTAAGTGATTGATACAAGTAAAAAGAATTTCAAGATAAGAACTATAATAGTTAGAAGGAAAAAAAATTTCAACCAGGTTCACAACTCTTAATGCATTGGGTAGTTGGAGCTACAAGTATGTGCAATTCATAGACTTATATAATATTCTTAAATAAATTTCTAGCATTCGTTTAATGAATAAACAGCTAAGAGTCTAGATAGTTTTTGTTTATATAATGTGAAAATTATTTAATTACAAACCCTAGGATAAGGGTAAAAGAGATTTAAGAGTTTTTAGAATTAACTTTTTCACTAAAATATGTTAGATTTATAGTTTATCAACCTAGAATATTTTCTATCATATTATACAAAAGATTCATAATTCTTACGTTCAAAACTCGACTCCAAATGTTTGACTGATCTAAACAAAAAGTCTGAGTACTATAAATTCTTCTTAAATGAACTCTAGATCAAATTTGCTATAAATTTAAAAACACAAGTAATCTTGGAATTAACTGTAATCAACCAGTAACTTGACTTCTTTTGTATAGTACTTTGATCATGTTTTTACACCCATGCAAATGCAGTTTGTTATAAATATAATTATGGAGTTTCGACAGCAAATTTAAGATCAACATTACCTCTTATGGATACAGGATGCATTTATACATTCTAAGGCTAGCATCATAAACATGCTAGAGAAGTATCTTCTTGACTTGAATATAAATATTATTATTTTACTGAAACTTACGCTTACCTGTAAAACCCTGTAAAGAACCATCATTCCCACTGTGTTAGCTTAAAGCTAAGTAACGATCACACATAAGATATTTTCCCTACTTGACAAAAGAAATCAACAGTATACCTAGCATTAGTAGAATACAAGTTTCTTTCTACTTTATGGAACAAAATTACAACTGCCAAGTTGAAAATAGCACTAACACAGCTTTTAAAGTTAAGCCTATAGATTATACAAAACTATATAAAGAAGTAAATATTTGTTTCTCTTACAAACTGTTTTATTATCTGTTAATAGTTAGTGGTACTTTAGAGATGACATTTGACATTTTATGTCACATGAAAAATTTTAAATTTTTACGAATTTTTGAGTTATTACAGGGGGTGAATCAGTATTTACTTATTTTCACTTTATTAAAAAAATTAGTATAAGATAAACAATAAATCAAACAAGTTAGGACACAAAATTTTATCATGGAAACCTCAAAGAGAAAACAACAAAATCAAACTCATTAATAAGATGATTTTTACTAAAAACAAATCTCACTACTATAGAAAGGATGCACTAACACCCTATTTTATGCCTACTCCAACAAACAAGGATGCACCAACACCCTGAATTTTTCTACCTGCACCAAAATATAAGGATCCTAAAACACCCTTATACTCTAGCCACTATTGGAAGGAGGCTAAAACCTCCATGCAGGATTGCATCCTACTCTACCACCACCCTACTTCCCTAATTTGATCTTTTTCTTCAATTATGTTTCTAATTATTCTTCACTTCATTGGTCTTTGTCTTCTCTTGTTGTTACATCGATCTGGATTGTTGAGAAACCTTTATTCCAATTTGAAATTATCTTTAAATACTTATTTCATCGTGTATTTGAACCATTGTGTGTGTTTTAATGTCCCTATTTAATCATTTTCCCAATGTGCTCAAATTCACCCAATTTCAACTCTAGGTATAAGGATACAACTGATTCCAAACTCCTCCAATTACTTTCAAACTTGGTGAGGAAGGTAATGATGGGTGATGGGAAACATTAACACATATATAAGACATATAATCAACTGATATACCCAACCATGGTCTGCAATTTGCAAGGGAAGAATTTTCGGGACAAGACTACTCAATTTGGGAGGTGGAAATCCCCCCTGGGTCCTGGAACAAATCTCTTCCAAACATTGTACAACCTCCACTAATGGTTGGTATTATACTTGTATCTATTGTAATAAATTAATTATAGTATATTTTCAGCATTATATGTGGTTTTGGGGTCGGGTAGGTATCCAAGAGACTCAGGGTATTTACTAGTAATTTTGAAGCTCAAACCCCCAATGGTAGATGGATCCAAATAGCTCCAAATGCTCTCAAATTAGAACATAATGTGTATGAATTAAGTTAATACATAAAAATTTTGTTTATAGGTGTCTTTAAATCATCAAATGAATTATGTAACTCACTTTGGCAATCTGGTCAATGTAGGGAGGTTTACGAGCAACTTGTGGTTCAAATCCCTTAGGGGTAGATGATGAAAAGGATTTTCCCAATGCACTCAATCCAAATAAAATTTATGAATGGAATCATGGGAAATATAATGTACATCAACATGAACTTATATGCATCACCATTCAACTTTTAATGTCTACTATAGCTTCCTTAAATCAAATTCAAAAAGACTATTTTCAACCTTGGGGGAAATGATAGGAAATATTCTCCAAATGCTTATGTACTGAAAATTAAAATCATATAATAAATGAATAACATTCCATTCATCCATATACCATCAGTATTTTACTTATCAATTCGAATCCATCAACATTACATTGGTTCACAACAAGCTAGTGGGGAAATGGCACTGTTTCTTCATTGTTTAACATTTTTACATAATTTTTTTTTATATTTCAACCTGAGAGTATTCTAAACTTGAATTAAATATCACTTACATCATAACATAAAATAATTGGTCATTATAATCTTCTCCAAAAATATCAATATCTCACCAAATTCGCCTCAATCCATAGAGCAAGAATATGATGAGAAAACTTGGAATATATGAAAGAACAAGCTGATATTGAAGTGTCCATGAGCTTCCCTGTAGCTTGCACCTGTAACTTATGAATCCATTAAATCTCCCTGAAATACCTGAATGGACTTTCCACACACCAACTTGGATGGGAATCTTTCACCCTCGAAATTGGTTAAGGCAAGAAACTAGTCATCCACTAGCCCTCTCTCTTCACAAATGCAAATTCTCAAATGATCAAAATATTCATTCATTATTTGTTCTTGACATTTATAAAGTTTCCAATATCTATATGGGTCTAATTCCTTCCAATATATGCATTCCAACTCTAGTTGGTAAGAGATTCCAAAGAATGCCACTTGTACAACAATTCCCAGTCTCCCACTTCCACCAAATCACATGTGGAAGAATATTAGCTTCCCTAACTCCCTTGAGATCCCTATTGGAGCTATTTTTATCCCTTACATGTCATATATTTCATATGTCAGCCTTTATATCTGATTTGTTTCATAGGTGTCATAACATCTTCATCATTGTTGTCGTGGAGCTAGGGAATCTAGTCCAAGTGTCTCACTAGCTCCAAAATGCCTTTTTCCTCTTCCATGGGAGTTAGTATTACACTCCAATTAGACCTTAATTGATTCATTCCAAGTATATTGACCTTCCAAATCATCCCAAAACCCTTGGGATTCTTATGGATTCGAAATGACAAGAGGAGGATGCCATGTGGCATAAAAAATCTAGCTTGTATTAAATATTTATGCCATGTGTCTTCATGATAAATTTCCACTTTGATTTTCCATTGTATTTATTTAGTTAGCTCCTTTATTAAATATTTATGCCATTCTAATTTTAAAACATTATTTATTGTCCCCCTTATTCCAAGTCCCAAAGATTCTACTCCCAACCTAGGAAACTAGCAATTTTCTTCCTTGGCAATTATTTGACCCTTAGCATCAATTTGACAAACTCTCGTGAATATGGAAAATGTGATTACGAAATTGTGACCCAATGCAAAATTTGGGACATGAAAAATCCTCCCTTCCCAATATTTCTTGTCTTCAAGCAATTTCAAGCATGGGTGTAGAAGAACCTGCTTTCTGTATGATTCTTTAAAGTTGCCACTGAGTTGCCCAACTTTGAGTCTTTGATATTCCATGAATATTTTAGAGAGGAACCACCATGCTTGTTGCTGCAATACTCTGATTAAAATCACTTTGTTAAGTGGGAAATCCATCTCCCATACTATTGTTTCCCAAAAAAATTGAAATCAATGGGACTAAAAACTATCCCAAGGTCCCATTGCTTGTATTTCACTCCAACAATCAAGAGCGCTCTCCAACCCATACCATTAGGAAAGAGAATTCTGGGATCCCATTTTCTTGTATGTATTATTCCAAACATCATGAATACATAATATATATCATCAAAGTACATAACAACATAATAAAAATGTACATCAAGGAGGTCCCTCATCAAGAAATCATGAAAGTTCTTATACCTCCAAGTAAGTAGACCACCATTTGCCAAGTGCATACAAGATTCAATTGACCAATGAAATCTGCTCCAATGATATAGGTTAGGATCCCATGTCCTATAACGCTGCTCCAAAAGGATGTGATATGCATCAAAATATTTAGCCATGCATTTTTTCACCCAAGAAGTGAATGAAGAATATCCACTAAAATATGAACCAAATAATGAGCAAAAAAAACAAGGAGACTTAAAATGACTCAAAGAAGTCTCACCCATACATCCATGAATGAGATAATAATAAAGATATAACAAATTATTTGTCTAGAAACAAAAATGTTCTCCAATCATAAATCTATTCACCCCAGTGTTGGATGAAGTTCCTCCAACATCAAATGAACCAAGTGTTGAGCAAGAAAAACCGTGAGTCTTCAAGTGACTCAAATGCATATCATAGGTGCATTGATGTAGATGTGCATCATCATAAAGTAACAAAGGATGCTTCTGAAAATGTGAATAATAATTTTCTCCAACCATGTCATCATAAAAAGTAAATCTAGGAGTTCCATACTCCTCATGTGGCACCATAAAAAAGAACCCTTTCACCCATGCTTCATTGAGACTAATGCTGGAAAACATGGAATTGTAGGATGTAGGAAAATGAAAAAACTCACCCAAATGATCAAAAAGTGCAGAAGTTTCAACATGGGAAGGATCCATATGGGTAGTAACATGCAGCTCCTTCAAAAGTGTGAAACCTTTGTCATAGTTTGGTTCCTATGTAGAGGAATAATGCTCTTCTTTAAAAATTGCATAACCTTCATCAAGAGACAATTCAAGTTCCTCTTCCACCACATAAATTGTTTGTATCTCTTCAAGCTCATATTCAAACACATCAAGAACATTAAAATTTCCACATTTCTCATGATCCACCATGTCATGAGAATCCTCCAAACAATATACCATTTGACAATATGAAACATAGGAGGAAAAACAAGTATCTTGCAACTTTTCAAGAAGTTTCTCATTTTGAATTGTGAGATTATGATTATCCTCATTATTCTTCAAGTATTCATCATGTAACAATTCATTAAGCTCAACCAAATTATTTCTATCAAAAATAAAAGACATGAAATTACCTTCAATGTTGCACATTTCTCTTTGAATCTTCTCCATGTCCTGAAGGAAGGATGTCTCCTCCAATGAAGAAATGTTCCAACACGAATTTGACACCAATGCTTTAGTGTCATGGAGTATGCTAAGGGCCTCATGGATATCCATTTAACTCATATTCAAAGACCCTTCAATGAAGTATGGTTCATGGGAGTGAACCTCCTCTTCTTATTTCTTCTTGATTTGATCAACTTCTTGAAGCTCGAGTGGTGACGGGGAAGTTCATCTTGGTTCTTCATTATCTACCACAAGGTCTTGATATTCATGCTTATGAGAACTTAGGCTTGCAGAAACATTTTCAAATATGATATCTATGTCACCAAGATATATTTGTGAGCACCCATCAGTAGGTTCTCCTTCATAGTTCAAGGATCCATCAATATATTCTCTTTGATTGGAACAACCCCCATTAGTAAGGATTGTGTTATTGTCTTCACCTTCCTCTTTATGTTCTTCTCTGAAATCTTCACCTTCCTCTTTATGTTCTTCTCTGAAATCACCTTGAGGTAATTTAAGCTCCTATTCATTATTATATGTTTCTTTATGTAAAGGTGCATCTATGCTCTTTTAATCCTTTTTAGACCGAAATTTCTTCCACACATTCCACATGATCTCTATAGAAGTGTTTATAACTTCCTCATTTATAGGGAAAAATAAATCTTTGCTCTTTTCACAAGTAGGATGATTTTTCTTTAATAAGTTCACATTTTCCTTCCTGTGCCTAAATCCATACTTGATAAGATATTCTTGGAAATAATACCTCTCATGAATATCCCATCTCAAATTTTGATACTCCTCGAAACAAGATTCAATATCTATGGTTGTAATCTCTGATTTTGTTGGTCGGGGAGGAAGGAAAGTAGGCATAGTGGGTCTATTGTGAAGCCAAGACATGTCTGCAAATTTTTATTCAATTTATGGTCTTAATGCACAGGTTCTAATACCATGCTATGATACAAATGTAATTTCCCTATTTAATAATTTTCCCAATGTGCTCAAATTCACCCAATTTCAACTCTACGTATAAGGATACAATTGATTCCAAACTCCTCCAATTACTTTCAAACTTGGTGAGGAAGTTAATGATGGGTTATGGGAAAAATTAACACATATATCAGGAATATAATCAAATGATACACACAACCAGGGTATGAAAATTTCATGGGAAGAAGTTTCGGGACAAGACTAGTCAATTTGGGAGGTGGAAATCCCCCTGGGTCCTAGAACAAATCTCTTCCAAGATTTGTAAAACCTCCACTAATGGTTGGTATGAGACTTGTAGCTATTATAAGACATTAATTATAGTATATTTTCATAATTATATGTGGTTTTGGGGTCGATTAGATATCCAAGAGACTCAGGGAATTTACTAGTAATTTTGCGGCTCAAACCCCCAATGGTATATGGATCCAAATAGATCCAAATGCTCTCAAATTGTACCATGAGGTGTATGAATGATGTTAATACATAAAAAAAAATTATATGTGTCTTTCAACCATAAAATTAGTTATGTAACTCACTTTGGCAATCTGGTCAATGTAGGGAGTTTTACGAGGAACTTGTGGTTCAAATCCCTTAGGGGTAAATGATGAAAAGGATTTTCCCAATGCACTCAATCCAAATAGAATTTCTGAATGGAATAAGGGAACATATAAATCAAATCAAAATTAACTCATATGCATCTCCATTTAACTTAATGTCTACTATATCTCCCTTAAATCAAATGCAAAAAGACTAGTTTCAACCTTGGGGGAAATGATAGGCAATATTCTCCAAATGCTATGAAACTCAACAAAATGACTCCAAATGCTTATGTAATGAACATTTAACTCATATAATACATCAATAACAGTCCATTCATCCATAAACCATCATTGGTTTACTTATCCATTCGAATCCATCAACATTACATTGGTTCACAACAAGGTAGTGGGGAAATGGCATTGTTTCTTCATTGTTTAACATGTTTACATGAAATATTTTGATATTTAGACCTAAGAGTCTTCTGAAAATGCAATACAGAACATTTATATCAGAACATAAAATAACGGAGCATTAGAAGCTTCCCCAAAAAGATCAATAGCTCACCAGATGCGCCTCAATCCATAGACCAAGAATATGATGAGAAAAATTCGAATAGATGAAAGAACAAGATGATATTAAAGTGTGCACAATATGCCCTATATATTTCACCTGTAAATTATGACTCAATTAAATCTCCATTAAAACACCTGAATGGCCTTTCCACATACCAACTTGGATGGGAATCTTTCACCCTCGAAATTGGCTAAGGCAAGAAACTAGTCATCCACTAGCTCTCTCTCTCTTCACAAATGTAAATTATAAAATGATCAAAATATTCCTTCATTCTTTTTTCTTGACATTTATAAAGTTTCCAAGCTCTCTAAGGGTCTAATTTTTTCCAATATTTGCATTCCAACTCTAGTTGGGAAGAGATTCCAAAGAATGCCACTTATACATCAATTCCTAGTCTCCCACTTCCACCAAATCACATGTGGAAGAATCTTAGCTGCTCTAAATCCCTTGAGCGCCATCTTGGAGCTATATTTATCCCTGACATGTCATATGTGTCAAATTTTAGCCTTCATATCTGATTTGTATCATAGGTGTCATAGTATCTTCATCATTGTTGTCATAGAGCGAGGGAATCTAGAACAAGTGTCTCACTAGCTCCAAAATGTCTTTTCCTCTTCCATGGGAGTTAGTCTTCCACTCCAATTCGACATTAGTTGATTCATTCCAAGTATATTGACCTTCCAACTCATCCCAAGACCCTTGGGATTCTTATGTATTCGAAATGACAAGATAAGGATGCCACGTGGCATAGAAAATCTAGCTTGCGTGGGTCCCACATCCTCCATGTGTCTTCATGATCAATTGCCACTTTGATTTTCCCTTGTATTTATTTATTTAGATCCTTTATTAAATATTTATTCCATTCTAATGTTCAAACATCATTTATTGTCCCCCTTATTCCAAATCCCAAAGCTTCCACCCCCAAACTAAGAAACTAGTAATTTTCTTCCTTGACAATTATTTGACCCTTAACATCAATTTGACAAACTCTCATGAATATGGAAAATGTGATTAGTCCATTGTGACCCAATGCAAAATTTGGGACACGACATGTGTTCATCATTGTGTCTCTTCATTAAAACCTTTTCACCAATGCATCTCTTCATTATGGAAACATGCATTTTCATGAACCGGTGCAAAACATCCTAAAACCTTATTTTGGCAGACCTATAAATTTGCCTTCAAGAACCTTTTAGGAGAAATAATACCATGGTAAGATGCACACATAAAAAAGATACATCCTGAGGGTCTCATATTATTTTTATCATTTTCCCACAAAAAATGGCAGGCATTTTACTAGGGAAACTTAGACTAGTTTTTCAATACTTGTCAATTTTCAGCAAATTTACCAAAATAGTCTGAAACCTCATTTTGGCAGACCTGAAACTTTTTCTTCAAGCACTTTTTAGGGGAAATGAAACCATGGTCAGATGAAAACATAAACAAGCTAAAATCTAATGGTCTCGAATAATTTTTATCAGTATCCTACAAAATATGGAGGGTATTTTACTAAGGGAACTTAGGCAAATTTACCAGAACTAAAAGAGTGCAAATCATGCCAGAAAACACTTTTAGCAGACTAATAACTTCACCTTCAGAGACTCTCTTGAAAAACAAATAACATGGTTATATTCACAAGACAACAATATATATGTCTATATACTCAGAATCATTTAATTCATCGAATATAGAAGATGACATGTGTTTTAAAAACCCCCCTTAGGCAAATTAAGAAGAGTTTATACAATCAAATTTTCAAAGTTTCAGCAAGAGTTTCAACAAGTTGCCATACTTTTACAGAATGGTGTCAAATTGTAACAATGACTTCATGAGAGGACTAGAAAACCATCATATAAATTTGAAACCTCATCACACATGACACATTCCATGTCATCACTTCCTTTGTTATTCATTTGTCATTAATGAACTCTGATTTTCCTATACTTAGTCATTTTTTCGGAGTTTCATCAAGTTGCCATATTTTTAGAGAATGGTGTCAAATTGTAAAAATGACTTCATGAGAGCACTAGAACATCATCATATGACATTGAAACCTCATCACACATGTCACATCAACATACATGTCATGTCATTTCCTTTGTCATTAATGAACTCCTTTGACATCAATACAGAAACCATACTCAACATATGCTTCTAGAATTGAGTGCATTGAAACTCTTGTGGTGTCCTTGAAATGATTAGCTCTTCAACAAATAAGCTAATCACCACACACACTTGAATTTAGTATTGTGACTAAAACAAAGGAAGAATTGTGTTTCAGACAAAGATACAAATTTCAAACATATCTCTACTCAAATTACAATTCCAATCCTCTTTAAGAACACTATTATGTTTTCTTAGATAATCATTTCAAAGAAAATATTCCTGTTAGGCCACCATGTTTTCATAAGGATCATAGATGTTCACTACAAAGAAGACTTCTCAAGATCTAAAGAAGTAAGTTCATCTTAATTTCTTGGGTTAAAAAACATAGCATCGATTAGATTCATTGAGTGTTTTTGGAATTTTGAAATTAATTTTACAAGCCTACCTACATAATTGATATGGAGGAAATTTGAGTGTTTTCTAAATTTGGAGAGGTATTTAGTTATAATTTCCCCATTCCCCATCATCTCTTACAAGATAATAAACATATGTTTTTTTTCACTTTAACATGTCTACAAAATTTATAATTCTTTGAGGGACTACCCAACCCCCTCACTTGGAATGGCATGGTTATTATCATAAACCTCCTATTAGTACATGGTCTCTAACAATGTATGTTATAATTTTTATTATCTTAATAGACTTCCTTCATTTATATTCTTTGATCTAATTTCATATGGGCATATGGACTATTGAATCCATCCCATTATGAAGATTATTTTCCATTGTCTTATCCAATTCCCACTTAATCTCATATTCAACCATTCCTATACTAAGCTTCATATGTCTTAAATAATAACTAGAAGTTTGATGACTAGAACACTTCTCTTCATGGATCAATGATCTATAAAATTTATTGTTGTCTCTGCATTATTTTAATCGCTTGGGGTTTTGAATCCATATATATCTTGTCCTCTATAACCCCCATAATTGACATGTATAAGTTACCCTCTAAATTAAAAATATTCACAACTCTATCCTTATTTCACCTTTAATATTTTCCTTTAGGAATTAAAGGTGGTGGAATAATTTTTATAACCCATATCTATATCTATAACACTCGATACGATGTCACTGACTTTCACTAGGGGTGCTCATCTTAATAGAACCTTCAAAACCCAAGCCTTAAACAGAAGGCTTATATATGACCTTATAACTTTATTTCTTGTTACTATATTTTATTTTACCTTACCTTATAACTCTTACAATTTGTTTATTTGGAAAAATTATAATATGCTTCACGAAGCGTGTGCGTGTTGGTGAAGGATCTGGAGGACCATTCCATGGTATAAGGAAAAACCTAGGATCTTATGCCATAGCATTTTAGTATGGATCTCATGGTCCATGTGTGGAGTCTCAAACCACGACATTGGCCCTTCATAGGGAATATTTGACCTACAAGTGGGATATGGTGTTAGATATGGTTCTTGGTGCTTTTGATGTGGTTCAATGCCTTCAAAATATAGGGTATTGTACCATAATATTTGTCCATGGGGCTCGTGATACAACCTTATGTCCCTTGGGCACCACAAAGTTCCTTCAAAGGGAATCTTTGTCATGTTATCAGGATATGATGGTATTTTTGAGTTTGGCACATTGAGGATGGTTACAATGGTCAAAATATAGAGTTTTAATCCATAATATTTTCCTTTAGGAGTCATGGGCTATGTGTGGGCACTAAGCTAACATATAAGCCTTTGCATATGGAATTGTTGGACTACAAGAAGGATATAGTGTCCATTTAAATATTTATGATACCTCCTCCTCATAAGTTAGGTTCAACTATTTTATCTTTACGTGACCCTTCAAGCATACCTATAGTAAGGCAAAGACCACGCACAATGGTAATATTTTCTCTCATTGAAAATATTACTCGCAACTATTTGAAAAGAATTACTCATAAAATTTAATTATGAACAAACAAGATGTAATTAGAACAAAAGGATTATATCACATTTGTATCATGAGGAAGAGAAGTCATTTTTATTTCTATCTTCTGGCAAGCATTGTAAGTTTCATGTAGTTAGAACAAAAGGACTGTATCATGAGGAAGCGAAGTCATTTTTCTTTATATCGCATGGCAAGCATTGGAAGTTTGTCTTGATGTTTTATAGACCTAAAATAGTTTGGTTCTTAAAGGAACATTAATGTTTCATGAACTAGTTTCTCTATGTTTACATCCCTTGTCACCTAGGAACGGATACTTTATGATGAATGGTTATTTAAATTAGATATAGGGATTTGAGTTACATATTTTTTGGACATTGGAATTTTGAAACAACAAATGGATCTTATTTCTCAACTAAGTATGAGGTAATTAGGAAATTTAGATGTGTAGATCTATTTACAAACATATAGTTTATAGTGTTTTTCTACATATTGGAATCAAGGGTATTTATACATTAGGACTTCTCTTTAGATATATTCTTGGATTCTTGGTTGTAATAGTTCTTACCCCATATTTGGGGAAGGGGCCTCCTTTTCAACACATTTATAAGAATATTATATTGAAATAATCATACAATGATTAACATAAAAGGATGGAAGTTTTGAGGAGACCTAACCTTGTGGCTCTAAAGGAATCTTCTAAACATCTGAAACTAAATAGGTTTCTAGTTGACATTATTGAGGGCTTGTAGGGGAGTGGGTAACTATTTGTTTTTAGTTGCATTGTATAATATTATGTTGACATATGTTATAATTATCTTGCATGCATAGGTGGTTTTAATCTAAAAAAATCCATAAAGAATATATCAAGTATTAGAATAGAGAAACTCCTTGTCTAATGTTTGAAATGAAAAAGCATCTATCTCCAATATTTTTCAATGCACAAGAATGAATTATTGGTTGAACTTGCAAGAGACCATATAAGACTTTATAGAGGAATTAGATATAATTGTTTGGTTTCAAAACAAATATATGAGGATATATTCTACTAGATTGGGTTACCAAGTTATGATGTCTACAAAGAATAAAAAGGTATGTCATTGGTGGTTAGAAATCTAGAAGGTCAAAGTTCCAAAAAAAGAGTAAGTTGACTTGGCAATGTTGAATGTTATTGAGTATAATACTATTTCATATAAAAATGGAGTGTAAATCCATGGATATAATTTAATCACACTTTTACAAAATAAATAATTTCGATTTTACAAAATCTAGAAGTTTCTTGTGAAACATAGTGACTGTATTTCTGTGTTGATTTGCAAATTTTAATTTTGGGACTTAATAATCGACATTTCTTCAACATACCCAAAACCAAATTTGAATAAGGTGGCAGAGATTTGAATTACTCAAGGTAAGATCCTTATACTTCAATAAGACTTTTTCCTTGGAATGTGACACTTTCAACAAAGGTATTGAGGTAGTGTTAATGCAAGAGGTACACCCTTTAGTCTTCACAAGTGAGCAATTGTGTGATATAATTATACCTATGAAAAAGGAATTGATGGTTGTTCTTCATGTAGTTGATATGTTGTTTCCTTAACAAATGACTTGTCATTTCTACATTAAAAGAAACCATCACAATTTGAAATATTTATTATAACATAGACCATCCTCCCTAATAAAAAGAAATGAGTCACTAAAATGCTAGGCTATAACTACAAGATCGTCTTTAAGAAGAAAAATGAGAACATGGTGGTTGGTTCCCTCTATAGGAAGTATGAAAAGGAAGGTTCCATATTTGATTTATTATTACCAGTTCCCAATTGCATAGAAAATGTATCCCAAGAATGGTTAGTTGATGTCAAAACAGTGAAAATTATGCACCAAATAGAATCCTATCTGCATGCACATCAATGCTATCTAGTAGAATGATGCATTACATTGTAAAGGGCATATTTTTTGGTACACAATTCAACATTTAAATCAATAATTCTATTTGAATTACATTCCTCTACTACATTAGCTGACTCATAATTTCATAAGGAAAAAAATATAAACGGATTGAGTGCTCATTTTTTGGGGGAGGCATGAAGAAAGAAATCCACACCTTCGTGGATGACGATGTCATGTTCCAATGACATAAGGGGAAGAAAGTGAAGCCTCTAGGGGAATTGCAACCTTTACCAATTCCTTCCATGGTGCGAACTGACATTTCCATGGATTTCAATATGGAGTTACCAAATGTTGGCAAGAAATCATTGATCATGGTGGTTGAACATCTTTAAAAATAAGATTACTTTTGTTCTTTACAAGACCCCTTCAAGGCCTCCACAATAGCCTAAGTATTCATAGAAAATGCATTCAAACTCATTGACATGCCTATAGCTATAATAAATTGATTATAAAACTATAAAGAGAAGTACATAGCTATATTTATTTGTTAAAAATAATTTCAAGATGGAGACACACTAGTGTTGAAATTTCACTTAAATCTTGTGTCAATTTTTTTATTTTTTTATGTTTTGGATATAAAATTCTCCTTCATTAAAAGTTTTACTTAAATATATCTTCTTCAGTAATAGTGTTTTAGTATACTTCACTAAATGTTTTACTTAAATATATCCGTGTCATTTAGTATACCTCTAATCTCTTAGTAGAGGGGGATTCTATTAATTCATTCACAATAATGATTTTTCCCCAAAAGCAAATATCAATATGCAGAGTTTCATTTGTTTTTGTCGGATTGTGAAAAATCGCTCCATCCAACAAACAATAAATATGCCTTCGACAACTCCTTGAGTTCGGTTCGACTTGACCTCACTGGAATTGTGCGTAACAGTGTCATTATGGCATCCATGATCCATTGATTGTGAATCACATCCATGATTTCTGCATTCAATCAAACATTTAAAATTTTACCTAATAGCTTCAACCCAGCCTCCATATGGCATTGACAAGGTCCACCCGCATCTATGATTTTTGCATTCAATCAAACATTTAAAATTTTACCTAATAGCTTCAACCCAGCCTCTATATGGCAACTTGACAAGGTCCACCCACTGTTGAGTCTCCAGCCTTCATACCCCATTAGACTATAGTCTCTTGCCTCCTACCTCCTCGGCCCAACCCCTAGGCATAATAATAAAATTTTGAAGAAAATCTTGAACACCAAACTGACCGTTTAAAAAAAAATTAAACATCTAACAAAACGTCTTTAGTCAAAAAATTCGCATATTTGACGGGAAAAATGCTAGAGGACGGGCGGAAAATTCCAACATTGGAGCCAGACACTATTCAAAATTAATGCATGTGAAAGAAAAAGTACGGTAAAGAATTTTTTTAATAAGTTTGAAAAAGGGAAAAAACACGGGCTCATTGGAAAGAAATTGACAGATACGATATCTTAAAAAGTGTAGTCATAATTACATCGGAAGGAGGAACGAGGAAACAGAAAATAGTAAAAGTGGAGCGAAGATAATTTAGGCAAAGTGTTGATAAAAATAATAATTAATTATATGCGAATGAAAAAGCAAAAAAATGATGATCAGAGTTGTACAACCATTATTATTATTCAGTAAAGGTTTGACTGTGCCTCTCTCATCATCATAAATGGTGGAAATAGATATATTGATGTGGATGCTCCTGTTTATTTGCTTATTTGCTACCCTACTCACGACCAACCGTCAAACATCTGGTCCCAACCAGAGGAGAGGCTTGCAAATTGCAATTTTAATTTTATTGGAAATATGTTAATATTTTTTATTTTTTTAAAAATTAAGATAGAGCTAGAATTATATGTTTAGTCAAACTTTTACATAGTCAATTTCTGAGGGTTCAATAAGAGCATCTTGTCACTTGCAAGAATTGAATATACTTGGGGAAGATAAGAATCATTCCTCTCAATCACTCAAACTACATTCCATAATTAAGAATAAGCAAAGAGAACAAGCAAAACAGTATTAATAGACAAACATTTCAATTATAAACTATAAAGAAGGCAAACAACAGTAACAATTGAATGAAGGATTTGACTAACATCTGAACGGCCAACTTACAACTAGCAAGTTTTTTTTAACTGGAAATATGTTAACACATTTTATATTATTTTGAAAAGTCAATGTAGAGCTAGAATTACATGTCTAGTCAAACCTTTACTTAGTTAATAAATAAGGGTTAAACAAAAGCATCATGTCACTTGAAAGAATTGAATATGGATGAAGAAGGTAACAATCATTCCTCCAAACCACCCAAACTACATTAGATAAACAAGAGTAAGCAAAAAAAACAAAACAATAAACCAAAAAGCTTGCATTACATTTAAAGTACAAAGAAAGTCATAAAGTAATATTCAAAGTAGTAAATAGTAAATACCACATTCACATAAATGTCATAAGAACGTCCGCTGCAGCAGCAGTAACAATAATGAAAGCATATCTGTGAGATCTTTCTCTATTAAAAATTCTGAAAGTGAAATACCTACAAACATTAATTAATGGCTGGCAATGGCAGGTAGTAATTAGTGGTGGCCACAGATTCAATCGCAACTAGGTATATATTTAGCGATTTGTTTGTGTATATGTATATAATATAGTATATTACTCCGCGGCTCTACGAGGCTCGCTCTTCCGCCTGCTTGTTCCTTCTCTTTTCACTATCTTGGGCTTCGTTTTGGAGTAAGGAACAGAGTCATCATCGCCATCGCCAGGTCTTTCAGCCCGCGCAGACGAGGACTCGCCTGCTAGTTTACCACTAAATTCTTTCGCGGCGGCTTCCTCCTCCGGCTTTTCTTCAGCTTCAGCTTCAGCTTCTTCTTCCTCCTGAGTTTGTTGGGTTTTCTGCACCACACTTTTCTTGGGTCTTCCACGCTTTCTTGGTTGTGTTTGCGAGGGAGTGTCAACAGCACTCTCGCCACCTACTTCCTGCTCGAAAGCAGCAGAAGCAGCAGATGATTTTGTCTTGCCTCGACGTCCCATATGTAACCTGCATGAGAATTTTGGAAAAAGAAAATGAGTCCAGTAAAAATAAACGTGGACGATTAGAAACGTTTTGAATTATGCGATTAGAAAATAGTAATAGTATACACCCACCTGATATTGATAATTCCCAATACAGATCCAATTTATAGAAAGTTGTCCAGCGCTGGAATCCCGATCTACAGCAGCATTTTCATTTTCATTTTGATTGCTGCAGAGAGAGAGAGAAAGGCAAAGAATGGGATAGAAAAAAGAAATGGCAATTGCAGAATAGGAATTGAATGAGCAGGAGAGGAAAGGAGAGGAGATGCATGATGGAGAAGCTGTTGAAATATAAAGCGAAAGAATGGAGTGGGAGCATGAATAATGAATAAAGAATAATGAATAATGAATAATGAATGGGTTTGTCAAATTGACCGGTACGTACCGACAGGATGCATTAACCGAGAGACATAGCGGGGTCGGGTGTTTTGACCAGTCCTGAGTTGTGGTCAGAGAGGGACGGTCAAGTTGATGTACGGGGTCCGTCCATGGCAGAGTGGGTGCAGTGACCGTGACCCGTCCGATAGGTATGGCACAAGCGATCCTGACCGTCCGGTACAGGATCTTGTGATATCTCGAGATGTTGCTTCCTAGGGACCACTCTTGGGTCCCACTTCTCCCTGCCAACTGTACACTTTTGCTTCGCCCTCTCTGCCAATCAGATAATGAGAGATCCTCGATTGGCTATAACAGGTACGTCCCCAATGCCCATGCCATGTATGTCCATTCTCTCTCTGTGCTCTTTTACTCTTTACCCCAATCCCAATTGCCTTTTTATATTTTATTTACTCTGATTTTAGATAAAAACCTCTATTTTAAGAACAAAATCATGGGAAATAAAGTATGTAACTCCCTTTGCTGCCTTTCTTTGGCTTACATAGCTGCACCCATTTATTACAAATATTCACTCTTCAAATTAGAAATTTGATATCTGGGTATTTTCCAATACCTACTATATTTTCTCTTTTTTTTTTTTTATGTGTTTGGAGTTTTATGACAACGGAGCATATTATTTAAATAAACTAGTAATAAAAAATGGCATCTCATGGAAATGAAGCATATACTTCTCAATGGAATGGTATCATTGAGTCAAAGAAGACAGCATTTGTTCAAATGGTTAGATGTATGTTCTGGTTTGTTTGAATGGTTAGAGAATAACTTTTTAATGCTTTATTTATTATAATAGATGTGATTGTTGGATTTTAAAACATGGAATTTTTTGGAAGTTATTTGTATTCTTGAACTATTTACATAATTATTTAGTGGGACTATAATCTCACAGGATTAGGTTTTCAACATTTTTTTTTAATCTGAAGGGGTGTTTGCAAGTCTGAACATGTTTTTAAATTTTTGAAACTTTTTTCATCCTTGCGATTTGGTGAAGATGTTTGCAATCTTCTCATTAGTGGAATAATATCATAAATAGACTCTCTTCGCCTCTACATGATGTTGAATCAAATGGTACTTTGTGTTGACATGCTTGGTTTGATCATGGAATCTGGGATTCTTGGCCAACTTGATTACATAAGTGTTGTCGATCAATAAAGGAGTGGAGTTCTCGTGTTTCTCCCACAAATCTTCAAGTTTCTTCCCAAACCACATAATCTCTTTCGTTGTTGCCATAGCAGCCACATAT